>CM035419.1:116435496-116475496 GCA_020310875.1 Ceratopteris richardii | reverse complement strand
CTCATGTTTTTCTCTTCCCTCCGTGTCATATGTACCTTCTCCAGCCACTAGCGGTTTCTCTCTTCTGCACTCCTCCATATAGGAGCTAGCACATTCTAGTGTATGTCAATCTATCCTCGAGACATAGCCTAAAATCGGTTACAAATTAGAACTCCTCCAAGGGATAGGTCATATGCTAAGTCAACTTCGTGAGACCACCAAAAGATTGCAGTGTATGTTTTTATTGGTTCCATTCGAAATAGTCTCTACCATTCACAAACATAACTAAAACCTTGAGCATAGGCAATATGCCTTACAATGCATAGATGCTAACTTTGACCTTACCTCAATAAGAACACATAGAGTATGGCTCTCCCCAAACGAGCGGAATAATTAAATATAGGATCGTGCAATAAGTCACATTAGTGTAATTGGTTTATCTCCCTTTGTTTTGGATGAAAAAACTGTTTTAATTAAATTTTTTTTTTTTTTTTAAAAATTTATTTATCCCCTCCCCTGAATTTTTTTTTTTTCCCTTTTTTTTCCCCTCATGCCTCCTCATGAGATAAGAATAAAATCGAGATGGGCTAACATAGTTTGCCGGAGACAGAGTGTTTATAATGCAGCCTACTCTCTATGTATATCCTTTTCACACGCAGAGTATCATCGTTTTGGGTTTTGAATTATATATCAGATCAAATTTTGTTGGTTATAATAATCGATATTGCTCTTTTCCTCGCCTCCTCCCTTATTTTTGCAAACACTAGGCACCCATAAGAACACTCTCTTCCTTCGCAAAAGCATTTGCATTATAGCAGTAACCATGCATACATTCTTGGCTTGCAGTCATTGGGGGACGGCATAGTCCTTGCACAAGTCGCTGATTTTGAATCCTCACCAGACCCAAACAAAAATTTGAAATGTCCGGTTGGTTCGGGGAGGTTCTAATCACCAAAAACCAACAAGAACAATGCCAAAACCATGTACCAATAGCCCCAACCAGGCAAACTGAGTGAAACTGAAGCACTTTAGAGATTTGACAGTCCTCGCCAGTCCAAGAAATGTAGCGTAGCACCTGTACTTCAAAGATATAAAGCTATGCCAAGTGAAAAAGTGGATTTGGACGCCGGATGATAAAAAACTAGGCCCAAAAGTGGCCGCCTAGTTCTTGCTGAAGTGCTGTAGAGAGATTTTGGTTGACCAAATCTTGTCCAAATCAAACATCGATGGTTTCTAAGCAAGGCTTAGGAGTATAGCTTCGTAATGTGACATAAATTTTTAAAATCGGACATCGTATGACCAAGCTATGGTGTGGGGAAGTCGGGTATGTCATGGATAGGATGTAGAAAAGCAAACCTTCATTAAAGGGTAACTTTGCAAACCCACAACAGAGAAGCTGAAGCTCTTGAAGCTAAACCCATGACCCATATCTCATATCCAAAGCCCATACTACATATTTGCATCCTTATTCCCTTAATATCTTGATCAATACCTCTATATATAAGAGAAAAACTCCTATTTGCCTTCATCCAAGAGGGAGGGTGGAGAGAGAAAGAGGCACCTCTGTGGGCTCCGCTATGGGCCATCTGCCGTCTATTTGGGTGCGCCTTTGTGGGCTCCGGTGTGGGCCATCCGTCGTCGTTTTTCAGCGCGTTCGTGCATCGTCGGCTCTGATGCCAGTGTTGGATTGCTCTCAATGAAGCCCTCTAATTTTGGGCCTGTTCAGCACTAAGTTTCAGCTAGAGGAAGATAGGCCGCCAGCTAAAATCCAGGAACTCGCACGAACACACAGAGATAGATCATTGTGATCCGCCCAGCCGCGTGGAAGTCTCTATATCTCTCTTTCTCATTCATACCCATAAAAGGCAATGGTCAATTGTTCTCATATAAGGGCCACTTGGCACTCATGTGAGTATCATACCCAACCTGTATAAGAGGAGGTTCTCACCTCTACATCATTACTCAAATATGATACTCCATATAACACATGCACCGCTAGGGTCGGAGTGCCCATTGTAAAGTGGCTATCCAAGGAGTGGTGGTATGCCTTTGCACCATCATGTGGTCGTGGGCTATTTCGATGCGTAAGATATTCTCCTCATGTAGTTGTGATCGTTGATACCTAACCACACATTGTCGGCAGAGTCCTCTCTGTGCCTCTACTTGTAAGTGTAAGCCTTGTGCCTCTGGAGGAGGGGTGAGTTTGATGTGGTCCAGCATGTTGGAAGAACTGGGTAATAGCTGGAAGAATTGGGTAATAGTCTGCTGGGTACTCACTTGTATTGGATGTATGGGGTCGTAGTATTAGCCCCCTTCTCTCAAATGCTGTTGCGATTAAACGCTCCAACCTTTGCTTATCTCTTGTAGTCATGCACTTTTGGAGTGATCCCTCTATCTAGAACTCAACTCGTAGATCTGAATATGCTGGACACATGGTAACTAGGTGCTCCTCGCACTTTGTCTGTGTGTGGCATACCGGGCATCAACGCTTCTCATGTGGGACTCTCTCTATCTCAAGTTGATGGGAAGAGATCCGAAGCTGCCCAATGACGACACGTAGATGGTGTGGTAGGTATGTCAACATGGATCGTGGAGTCTCAATAAAACCCTCGTCCAAGATCGATAGAAAATGCTTGCGATAGTAGAGCATTTTCAGTGGCAATGTATCCCTCGGCAATGTACCCATGTCTTGTGTATGTGTGTATGCCAAATCTCCTCGCATATGATCCCATTCCTCTCTTGGTAGGAGAGCGAGTAGGTGGGGGCATGAATATCACATTGTACTAGTGATACTATGTCAAATCCGTGGTGGGCCAGCCAATCTCGTGTCAGCACATACGAGGAGGATGTGTCCCTTGCTAGAGCCCTTTCTTGTGATGCCTGGAAGGCCGTGTAAGCGATGCGCTCTCTGTCCATACTCTGTACCCTGTGTAATAGGCATACTATGGGGAAGAGTGCTGCGATAAGCATCGGTGGTGTAGCAAGCTTTGCCTCGATAATGTCATGGGGTATGCAAGACTTAATGCGAATGAGTCTGTTGATCATAAGTATATGTCGTCTCTCCAGGACTATCCATGCTGAGGCGGTGAGCCCTGACCCGAAAATGGATGCTCCATATATGAGGGCTGGGGTAACCAAAGTGCTGAATAGCCACCTTTTAGTGCGAGGCTCCTGAAAAGATGTCTCTCCATCAAAGTTAGTGTGGCATAACTGTGAGTGGTGTTGTCATGGACTGCTTGAGACATGGAGAACACCCTAGAGGCTGCTGTCAAATTCATGCCCAAATCATCTCCTCTAGAACTCCAAGATCGAGTAGGCATCTAAAGAGCCACTCTTAGGAATTGTATCAAAGGCTTTGCGAAAGTCCACAAGGAAGCAGTATAATCTCGTGTTCCTCACCTATGCCTGATCGATGCGGCATATGAGAGTGAAGATGTGGTCTATGGTAGAGAAATCTCGTGTTAAACGTCGCTTGCCGTCAGAAGCGCGTTTAAACACCTATTCGGGTTCTTGGGAGTGGAAGGGGTCTGTTAAACAGAGGCCCTATGCTTGATTTTCCCAAAATGACCACTTCATACACAACAATATACTAATGTTCAAGAACTCTATCAAGAATCTGTTTACGCTTCACAATCTTACTATCTGTAATCGGACTCTTCCAAGGCTTATCGAACACACTCCAGTTAATGCTCTCTCAGCGTACAGCGCAGGCAATATTCAGTACCGTAATACAAGATTACTTTTGTCTAGCTTAAAGAACGGATCCAACACAAACTACCGTACACAACCGAGTCAATAACAGTAACTCAATCTGTACCGTGCAGGTGCGGATAATCCATCAGAACAGAAGACGCAGGATGATTCAGGATTCTCAACCACACAGTACTGAACTGTCATTAGTGGAGCATGGGCTTCATCAAACAACTTAACAGAACATCAACAAAACGGAGAGACAACATTACGCAACATTATCAGAACAATCACAATGGAAACTACACAGAACGACTCGCTCAGACAGACAGTCTTGCGATCTTCTGGTCGTCTAGGTAAATCACAAACCGAACAGGTATCGATAAACAAACAAGACAGCGATGAGAATAGAATACTCAGAATTACTCAATGCACACCACAACTACGTTATAGATCAATCACCTAGACAGACAGTCTGGTGATCCCACTGAGCGTCACCGAAGCATCTCTTTTTCATTGATTTATAAAGATTACAAACATCTTTGTAACAACCTTTCGTTCGTGCGGAATATGAAAAGATTCAGTCTTTACAATTTCCAATCCGGCGGCCGACTAACACTGGCACGCACGGTGGACTCGAACCCGCAGGTATACAAAAAAGCTTAGGGCTCATCTACTATCCCTTCTAAATACATTGTTCTGACTAATCTAAATGTCTGGGCAATTTTTTTCTTAATTGATTCTACCATCTGCTTCAAAATGTCTGGTCCTACAAGCTGAGCGTCTGTATGTACTGCACTTAAAGAAACAACCTGGGACATCAAAACTTCTGCTTGAGTTTGCAGAAAAGCTTCCTGTAAATAGAACTCATTCGATAGAGCCGCATCTCTGCTAACCTTCATATCTGCTATCTGTTTATCAATTCTGGAGAGTCGTTCTTTTTGTGTGTCCAGTTGATACTCTCTTCTTTCTATCTCCTGATTTTGAAATTGGATTGTCCTGTAATAGGCGTCGCGCTCTCGGCGGGTACTTGCGATGTCTTTCTGTGATTGCGCCTCCCCGATCAATTTGCGTTTAAGAATATTGTTTACTTCAAATAAATCAGACTTGTTTCTCTGGAGTTCTTCATTAGTCTCCTTAAGCAAATCTGCCATCTCTTGTCCTTTCTGTACTGCTTCATTTAGCTGTTGTCTGGTTTCTTCTAACAGATTGCCTAAAGCTATACGTGCATCCTCCTTGTCTTGGGCTAATTGTTTCAAATGCCTATTTTCAGCCTCTGCAGCACACAATAAGTCTTCCTTTGTTCTGACTTCGGCCAAGACAGCATCTCTTTGATTTATAATTGTCTCCTGGTTGGCAAGTCGGGCCTGTAGCTCCTTAGTTTGTTCACTTAAATTATGATTTGCTGCTTTGACTTCGACGAGTTCTTCCTGGAGTGGGCTAATATTAGCTTCCAGAACATCAACCTTATGTTGTAATTCATCCCGGATGTTATCAGTCACTTCCTTCATTTGTATAGGTAGTTGTTGCGATAATTGGATCAGCATTTGTTCCATGGATGCTAGCTTAGAAAATACAGGGAGTGAAGGAAGCGAAGGATGAGAACGAGGCTGAGATGAAGAGGCTGTGAGGAGCTGATGGAAATTTGGTGGAGAATAGTTTGGTGACGAGGATGATGAAGCGGTAGGTTCCTCAGTGACAATGGGTGAAACAGTTGTGTCGATTACCTTTTCGGGGGTTGGTTGCGTAGTGTCATCAGGGGCGGAAGCTGTAGACTCCACTGCTCTAAGCAGTTCTTCGAAAATTTCTTTAATTATAGGTTCTCCATCATCTTGCTTTTCCTGCTCAGATTGCTGTTTAGATTCTTCTTTTGACGAGCTTGTTTCAGAATCGGTGGTAGCATCTTGTTCTTGTTGCTTTTCTGAAGAAGACTGCGCTGATGAGTCATGATGCATTGATGTTGCAGTGTCATGGAAGGTTTCTTCTTCCTGTCCTTATTCTTCTTTGTCATCTACTTTATCATTTGGAGCAGAACCCTGTACTTCACTGTCAGATGAACTTATTCTAATTCTTTTCCGGCGAAGGAGGTGGAAAATCTCTTCGTCATCCTCTTCATCATCGTCCAATATTTGAGCAGACTCTTCATGGTGCAGAACGGGTCTTCGGGGTGGTGGTTGTGCTTCTAGAATGGTCGGAAATAGAAAAAATAGGATGTGCGGCAGTCTCGACCTTGGCATATCTCCCTTATTGACCTGTTTGATGATTGAAACGCATTCTTTGTGAATGCGGCGGAAGTAGTATGATAAATTTACAGGCTCTCTCGCAGCCATATCTATTGCCGAATAGAAAGGCCGATAGATGCCATATGTTCGCTTTTGCAGATTTAAGATGGCAACTAAAAATTGGAGTGCTGATCTTTCAGGCTCGGGGCGACAGAGTATTGCATATTCATTGGATGAGTGCCTAGGGAGTAATTGATTCATTGTGGCAATCGGAAGATTTGGGCCATTTTCCATACCTTGCAGAGAGAGCCGGAATACATCAGAGGTCTAGAGAGTGATTACAGTACGGGATGGCAGGGAAGTGATAGGCCAACTGTGCTGTGTAGCAGGTGTGGCAGCGATGGCGGCGATGATTTGTGCGTAGGAAGGGTGGCAATCCACTGAATGCCAAGGCAATTCAGCGAAATTGGCCAACCCGCGGACGCGCAGGAACTCACCTACATCAGTAGGGAGTCCTTCACGGAAGGCGGCAAAGTTTGCCAGAGCTTCCATGATGCATAGACAATAGAAACCACGATAACACAACTGCGCAGGGTATACAGAGAGCACAAGCACACAAATCACGCAAACACAATAGCGATTAACAACGAAACGAAAAAGGTTAAGTAGATACTTGATACTGAGAAGCAATTAAATTCGTTAATCATCGCACGATATTGAGATGATAACTTCATAACTTCGGTGTGCATGCATGAGCAGAATCGATAATGTAGGGCGGCTGTTGATCATAATTAGGTAGCAAAACGAGGATATTTACAGACTTATTTTATTAAGCATGCAAAAACAAAAAAAGAAAATAAATAACATGAAAAAACGCCGAACACGTCAGCGAGAGTCAAATGCTTGATGATAGGGCCGCAACTTTGAACCATTGATGACTTTCGGAAGATGAATTCCGGTCAAAGTAGTCAACCGAAAAGTAGCTGGACCTACTTGTTTAGTAATCCGGTAGGGACCGAACCATCGTAACTTGAATTTTCAAGCCGAGCGATTTGATTTGCATTATAAAATAACACAAGCTGTCCTATCTTAAAAACTGGAGTTTTAAGATACCGGTCATGAGTACGAGCTTGTCTTAACTGCACTTCCTGAATAGTCAGAAAACTTTCCCAGCGATGCTCATCTAGTTCTCTGAGTGTGTCCAACCGAAATGGCAAGGACTCTTTCGGTAACAACTTTTGAGTGATGGCCACACGTAAACTAGGAATAACAACTTCCATTGGAGCTATGGCTTCCAGTCCATAAGCCAGTTTGAAAGGGGTTAGTCCTGTTGCTACCTTGTATGAAGTTCCGTATGCCCATAATACTGCAGGTAACAGTTGATCCAATCTTTCCGGTGATTTCAGAATCAGTTTACGAAGCATATTCAACAAAGTCTTGTTTGTACTTTCAGCTAAGCCATTTGCACGAGGATAATACGGTAAACTGAACTTATGCATAATCTGAAAAGAATGTGTGAGTACTTTCATTAAATTGTTAACAAAATGCGTGCCTTGATCTGTCACAAGCTCCAGATGTAAGCCAAAACGCGGGAAAACATCCTTCATTAGACACTTTGCCACCGAAACAGCTGTGGCGGACCGTAAAGCCCAAGCTTCTTCCCATCTGGTAGCGTAATTTGTACATGTTAGAATATAACGATTATTACTGAGTATTGCTGGAGGTGTAATAGGTCTAATAAAATCAAGACCCCACTTCTGGAAAGGTTCTAAAGGTAAGAGAGGTTGTAGAGGGAAAAAATGGCGTTGTAACGGCTGTCCAGATCTTTGACAGTTGTCACAGTGTTTAACAAACTGAGATACATCCGTGTACATAATAGGCCACCATAGTCCGCTTTGCAGAATTTCCGGTACGTTAAATCTGCTGCAAAATGCCCACCGGAAGGTATTGAATGTGCCAAAGCTATAACTGAGTTTACTTCATGTGGAGGAATACTGCGAAGAAAAACTCCAGTGCGATCCATATAATACAACTCTCCAGCAATCAACCGAAATTTTCTTACGCATTGTAGGAGAAATCCGAGCAGGAAGACATCCATCAGTAAGAAAAGTTAATATCTGATCATAATATGTAGATGGCATAAGGGGTTCTGCAGATTCATCATCAGTTGGTTCAGTAACATAAATCACGGGTGTGGTGTCATCTACACCGACCGGAGCTTCACCGGATTCTAAGCGAGAAAGGAAATCTGCTAATGCATGTGAACTGCCGGGCCGATGAATTACTTCGTAATCAAACTCTTGTAAAAGTAGAACCCAACGCGCTAATCGACCACCTAAATGCTGTTGCCGTACCAGATAAACAAGTGCAGCATGATCTACATGAAAAGTAAATTTGTGGCCAAGTAAATAGTGAGACGTTCCAACCCACAAAATGCATGAGTCAACACAAGGAACACCAAGAAGATTGCTAGAACACGTTTATATTCGATTAGCAACTCGTGTTGAAGAAGGCAATGAGAGCTTGGTATGAGGAGTACTAGTACCCCTCATAGTTGCGCACAATTTGGCGCCACAGGGCATACCCCCCAAGCACTGAAAAGGGCTGGATAGAAAAACAGGCTGTGACAAATAGTGCCTGAATTTCTTTACAGAATACACTAAACCCAGACATTCTCTTTCAGTTACAGAGTAATTCTTTTCTGCAGGAGCAAGTCTTCTACTCGCATAGTAAACAGGCCGGAACCACTTATCAGTTTGTTGCATTAAAACACTGCCGATGGCGATATCTGATGCGTCTACAAAAACATGAAATGTGCGTTCCCAATCAGGAGGTTGTAGAATTGGAAACCTGCGTTAATAAGCTTTTGAGACGATCAAATGCTGTTTGACATTCCTGAGTCCAAACAAACTGTCGAGGAGTATTGGTTATTAATCTATTGAGAGGTATTGCCAGATGAGCGAGCCACTGTAAATGTCGACCATGCCACCTGACTTGACCCATGAATCGCATGACTTCTTTCGGCGTAGTAGGCACATGTGCTTCTAACACAGCTTCAATTTTATCTGGATCGGCTTGTATGCCTTGTGCAGACACAATATGGCCAAGCAGCTTACCACATGAAACCGCAAACATAGAATTGTTTGGGTTTAGGAAGAGTCTATATTCACGACACTTCTCAAAGAAACACCGTAAATGATACAGGTGTGCTACCATCTTACCAAATAAAGAGAAATCATCTAGATATACTTGCATGAAAGAAGTAAGATATCGGGAGAAGATTTCCTGCATACATCGTTGAAAAGTACTAGGAGCATTTCTTAATCCAAACCACATAACAGTACAAGCAAAAACACCCCAATTGGTAATGAACGCTGTGTTTGGTATATCTTCCTCAGCCATTCTTACCTGATTATACCCACTATATCCATCCAGAAATGAATACATTTCGTGCCAAGCCACTCTATCCAGCATTGTATCAAGAAATGGAAGAGGAAACTGATCTGGCACCGTAGCTGCATTCAGTTTCCGGTAATCCACACATATGCGTAGCTGCTTATTCTTCTTAGGGACGATAACAATGGATGATATCCACTCAGCATGTTCTATTGGAACAATGAATCCAACTTTTAATAACCTATCAAGCTCTGCCTTTACCTGTGCTGCGTAGTTAGGATTCATCCGGTAGCTGGGTTGTTTAATTGGTTTTGCTTCCGGTTTAAGTACAACTCGATGCTGATATATGCGAGGATCCAGACCCTTCATGTCACGGTAATCCCATGCAAAAACATCAGCGAACTCACGAAGTAACTGGATCAGATCTGCTTGAAATACTTCAGACAATCCTTCCTTTATTTTGACAGGTCGTGGATTAACTTCATCCCCTAAATTATATGTGATCAATTGATCTTCTGGAACATAGAATTAACGAGGTTTTTCTGAATCATCGACTGATTGTAAAAGCTGTTGTATAACAGTTTCATCCTTAGCAGCAATATTTTCTGTTTCTACTTCTTCGGTCACAGGCATCACCGTACAAACTGCCGGATTCCAATGATCTACAACAGATTGTAAATCAACAGTCCCTAAGGAAATTAAATCTATGTTATTCTTCAAAAATTCTTCTTCTTCGTCATCGGATAAATCATCTAGCATGTGAACTGGTTCTGCCACATAAGGTCTAGCATGTAGTTCACAGGGCTGAATAGAATCTAATTTTACAACATATTTTCGGTTATTGTCTTTGAAAGTGAGTTCCTGTGCGGACCAATCCTGTATAACCTTGGCTTGTTTCAGCCAAGGACTGCTGAAAAGAAGGTTATAATCAAGACTATACTCCGGTAGTTCTAGAACAACGAAAGTCATCTTAAAAGTGGTTCCCTGCAAAGTGATTAGCACATTCCGTACGAGTTCTACTGGATGGACTCTGGATTGGTCGGCCATTCTAACAAAAAACTGCACAAGTTCAATTTCGGTCCATCCTAACTTTTTACAAAGTGCTGCAGTAGCTATGTTTACACTGGACCCACCATCAATTAATACTTGAGTAATTTTATGATTTTTGTATCATACCGTAATTAAAGGAACCGAGTGATCCACCGTAGAGTCAGTTTCTGGTTGTACTGTTGCCGTTGCTGGAATGCAGGCAGACTCAGGACTGAATTGTTGTTGAAACTGTTGCCGAACTCCTGGTACTAATGCAAGTAACTAGCCAAGAGGGAGAGTAATGGATGCTTTAGATAAAATTTCCCATGCTTGATCTTCTTGATTTGTACTTTTCACTGATTTTGAAGATGATGCGTCGGTTACTGAGATTGACTCTTGCTCTTGTGCAGTCTCTTTTGACAGAGGAACTTGTGTCATCGGAATAGGATCTGGGAACACTGGAGGTTCTGTGGTGGTCCACTGACTAGCTTTGTCATACATTCTTTGTTGTTCTCGGATGCTTGGTTCAAATATTTCAGCTGTTGGTTGCAGTGGCTTATCGGATCTTGTCTGAACTACTGCAGCTTGTATTTCCATGGGTGTGATATGAACCATATTCGTCATTGGGTTCTGGCGCTCCTTCTTCCTTTGATCATATTCGGCCGCATCTTTACAAAATCTTCGAATGTGTCCTAATTCACCACAGAAATGACAACGAGGAGGTTGCAAAGCATTACCTTCTTGTGGTGGACATGTCTGCCAGCGGTTTGCATTGTAGTTATTATTTCTCTATCCTCGATAATTCCGGTAGCCTTGCTGCTGGTTGTTTCTCATTTGAGGTACATAGTGATTGGCAGGCTTCCCTAGTTCTTGTATAATTGCATTTACTGTTGCTGTTCCCTGCACTTTGGCGTTGTATGCACAGTTTTCGGTGGAATGTCCGGTCATATTGCAGATAGCGCAAAACAACTGATCAAGGGCACAAGTGGCACTGGTATGCCCTGAATTCTTGCACGTGGTGCAGTACATCTGTTTGGTCGGATCTTCGACAACATTCTTACTCGCTTTTAACCATTCAAGGTCTTCTGTAAATCCTCCTACCTTATTCTCGAGCTGCAAATCCATTGCAATAACCGCATCTAATGTCATAGCTCCCACACAGCGGATGATCATAATCTGTCTTAGCTGCGGAGTTAACCCATTAATAAACCATTGAGTGATGACATCATCCGGCAGGTTTGCATGGGCCGGCGGTAGTTGCCTCAAATGCGTTCGGAACAGGATGGCATATTCCTGCACAGTCTAGTGCAGTTTCTGTTTGTTGTTCTGTAAATAATAAAAATTTTTTACTGGATTTTTTTTATCCGGAATCTCTGCAAAAATGCATTCCTTACTGCTTCATAAGTCACAAAATGATTAAAATCATATTCTGTAAGCCATCTGGCTTCCTCAGTTAACCAATGTAGACTGGAATACAATAGCCTTCTATGTCGGATCAGGGGGATGATTTAATATTGCATAACTAATTTCAAAAGTACGTACGTGGGCATCAGGATCATCACTTGGAAATCCACTGAATTTGGTGTATGTCACTCGTGTTGGAGCCGGTCGGGGTGGAAATGCATGTTGTTGTTGTTGCTGTTGTTGTTGTTGTTGTTGCCCACTCATCGTGCTTGCGGTTGTATTGTTACTATCTTCTGAGTCCCGAGGCTGAATATCTGAACCGTCAGAATCTGTATCGTCAGCCTGTGCACTGTCCGGCTTGATAATATCGTTCAGTATCTTTCGGATTTCAGTTTCGAATAAGCTACCTTCCTCCTTGATATCAAGTGTAGGGAAACTTACTCCGAATAGTGGTGACTTGAATGAAGATTTACCCGGAAATGGTAAACCGTCACCGGAAAATTGTGAACTCTCGGCAACGGGTACCGAAGTATCACCGAAATTTGTCGTATTTTCACCAGAACAAGGTAATGTTTCACCTTCACTGATTTCGTTGGCCAACACGCTTCTATCCTTAGACAAATTCGAATCTTGACCAGATGGTGTTAGGTCAACTGCATACTGCGTCTTGGTAGATTCTGGAGTGACTATATCTTCGATAGACTGTGCCACAATCGCACCGGAATCTGCCGAAATTGCAGTACGTTCCACCGGAATTCTACCGGAATCGCTACTAGCGTTCTTCACTTTCTTGATAACTGGGTTAAACTTATCTGCGCTTCTTCCTCCTGGAGGCGTCCTTAGCAAATTAGGTATCGCCCAGGACTGTTGGTTTCTTCTATGCTTCGGGTATGATTCACCGGAACGAGTAACTGGCATATACTACGTTTGCAATAGTTTGCGTACTATTCTTCTTTACGGTCGATTCACAATCTATGACCACTTTCACAATCAATCAACGAACACTCTTGATGCCATATTCGCACAGACAAATGGCAACAATCTGGTGCCATTTTCCCAGAGACGGCGCCAATGTTAAACGTCGCTTGCCGTCAGAAGCACGTTTAAACACCTATTCGGGTTCTTGGGAGTGGAAGGGGTCTGTTAAACAGAGGCCCTATGCTTGATTTTCCCAAAATAACCACTTCATACACAGCAATATACTAATGTTCAAGAACTCTATCAAGAATCTGTTTACACTTCACAATCTTACTATCTGTAATCGGACTCTTCCAAGGCTTATCGAACACACTCCAGTTAATGCTCTCTTAGCGTACAGCGCAGGCAATATTCAGTACCGTAATACAAGATTACTTTTGTCTAGCTTAAAGAACGGATCCAACACAAACTACCGTACACAACCGAGTCAATAACAGTAACTCAATCTGTACCGTGCAGGTGCGGATAATCCATCAGAACAGAAGACGCAGGATGATTCAGAATTCTCAACCACACAGTACTGAACTGTCATTAATGGAGCATGGGCTTCATCAAACAACTTACAGAACATCAACAAAACGGAGAGACACAACAGTACGCAACATTATCAGAACAATCAAAACGGAAACTACACAGAACGACTCGCTCAGACAGACAGTCTGGCGATCTTCTGGTCGTCTAGGTAAATCACAAACCGAACAGGTATCGACAAACAAACAAGACAGCGATGAGAACAGAATACTCAGAATTACTCAATGCACACCACAGCAACGTTAGAGATCCATCACCTAGACAGACAGTCTGGTGATCCCACTGAGCGTCACCGAAGCGTCTCTTTTTCATTGATTTATAAAGATTACAAACATCTTTGTAACAACCTTTCGTTCGTGCGGAATATGAAAAGATTCAGTCTTTACAATTGCCAATCCGGCGGCCGACTAACACTCGTCAAAATCCAGCCTATCCAGAAGTTGTGAGACCCATCCTCTCAAGGAAGGTGCTCAAATCTGTCTCTAGCACTGTCCCATATAACTTTGCCAACATGGGGCCAATCATGATCATCCTATATGTGGCGGGATCCATAGTATCACGTGACTCATGGATAGGCACAATGGTGTGCTGCCTTCATGATCTTGGAAACCCTTCAACCCACGCACCATTGAAAAGATAGGCAATGAGTGGTATAGAGTTGTGCTCCCATATATGAGATGCGATGCTCTTATACTGAGTTGGTCGTTGGCCCTGCCATGCTATAAATGGAAAATGGCGCGGCTCACCATATCCCATGTAAAGAAATCGGAGGTAGTGGGGTGTGAGCTCTGTGGCCGGGGAATGGGCAACAGGTCCGTGATCTGATATAGAATCTTTGTATAGCTGTGCCAAGTGCTTGACTCTCAAATGGGTGTTTGTTGTCTTCTCTCTCTCAAATGTCGCCACACCGCTGCACTGTCCCAGCTCATGAGCAAGTGATAGATATCCCAATATTGTCTCTCCCTCCATTTTCGCCTTTTGCGATGGGTAAGGCTCTGCATGCAGTGTTGTGCTTGTCTGTGTGTAATATCCCCTTTGCACTCCAAGATCTGTAACTGCTTCCCTAGTTCTTTGCAATTGGTATCATACCAACCATTTTGGGGCATGGATCCCATGCATGGTGGGTGTGTGTGGTGTGGAAAGCTTTGTAGACCGGAGTCATGTAGGATGGTGTTGATATGTGACATAAGTGTGTCTAGGGGTGAGAATGGATCGAGGGAAAGTAGGCAAGGCTGTAAGTGGTGTGCAAAAACATGTGAGAGCTCGTGTGTGAAGTGTATCGTGGTGTGTGGCTTAGTGAGTGGAGGGTCTAGTGGGATAGGAGATGAAAGTGTGAATGT
This sequence comes from Ceratopteris richardii, assembly GCA_020310875.1. Taxonomy (NCBI): domain Eukaryota; kingdom Viridiplantae; phylum Streptophyta; class Polypodiopsida; order Polypodiales; family Pteridaceae; genus Ceratopteris; species Ceratopteris richardii. The sequence goes on along the minus strand of CM035419.1, from coordinate 116,460,927 downwards.
GTTAAATGTATGGTCATGATCGAGTGGGCATCATCCAATGCCAAGTGAGGTAATAAGCGAAATGTTGAAGATGGTACCCAGAATGTAGTCGACTCTGGGCTCACCTGTCCCGTGAGGGAAGCAAGTCTGTCCACCCGAGCCCAGCTAACAGTGCATCCTGTTATGTATAACGAGTTGGTGTCGGCTGCATAGCTCAAGCATATGCCTACCATATCTAGTGGTGTCTTGATCCATATCTGCTAATACTCTATTGGTCCCGTCTCATATGGACCTCTACCCCTTATTATTCATGGATGCTCGAGCCTCCTTGTCATAGGACTCACACTAGCATGACTTGGTGTGGCCATTGAAGTTCTCCATAAGGAAGACTTCACCGATGCTCTGACATAGAATCTCCTCCGAAAGTACGATGTAGGGTGAATTTGTCTCGAGTCGGATCCTCGCGGCCATCGAGAGAGAGAGAGAGAGAGAGAGAGAGAGAGAGAGAGAGAGAGAGAGAGAGAGAGAGAGAGAGAGAGAGAGAGAGAGATAGATAGATAGATAGATAGATAGATAGAGAGAGAGAGAGAGAGAGAGAGAGAGAGAGAGAGAGAGAGAGAGAGAGAGAGAGAGAAAAGAAAAGAAAAAAGAAAAGAAAAGTGTTTTTACGTCTATTAGGAGGCCGAACTCGGCCTATGAGACAAATCGATGTACATGGGTGTATCTTCTGTCAATCAGAAAAGATAAAAGTGCTGAAAAGAAACTGGTTAAGCTGATATAGATCTCCGTAGTATGCGTGTGGGGATACCCATGAAAATGGTGGGGGGTGTATGGAGTGCGATATCTATGATAGTCTATATGCAAAAGGGTAGTACAACAACCATGAGAATGCATCTAAAACGACTACTAGCTCCATCCTGTGCTAGTGGGTGGGTGTAATATGTGATACATAGGTGGAGGTGGAGTCAGGGCCACCCTGATGGCTGCAACGGGATCGGCCATCATCTGGGATCGTCTCTCCTCCATGGCGCGATGGTCACAAGCCTGGATCTCCGCAATCTGGTGTTGGTGAAGTCTCGGGGCCCGATATCCTATAGCACGGGGTCGTCTCCTAGCTCGAGATATCTGAGCCTGCTGAAGAGTCACCCCGCTCGGTGTGTGGGCTGAGGGGGGGAGGGCTGCAGCACGTCGTGGAATAAAGAAGTCAGTGAGCTGACTCTGTCTCCCTCCTGTGTGGAGTGCTACAGTAGGCTGGAGTAGGGAATCTCTGTGACTCTGTATCTCTAGTAAGAATCGCCCGAGTTGTCGCTGGTCTCTAGAGTCCATGATCTCTCGGAGGGTGGGCTGCCCTGCAAACAGAGTCTCGTATCTGCCTCTGATGCCATCATATGCGCTACATCTGCATACAAAGTGCTCCTCATCCTCCATCTCTACTCTGCATACTCTGCATATCCGCTCCTCTCTGGGAATGTCTGCGGCTCTGCCCGTCTCAATCTCGAGTCGGTGTGATGAGACTCTCAGCTGGCCAATCGCTACCCTCGAGCTATGAGGCATGTGAGTATCCATGTAGCGTGGTCGCTGGATGAAACCGTCAGCTAGTATGTCTATGAACTGGTCTCGATAGTGCGATAGTCTCGATCCCATGTGTGGTGTGTGCCATGTCTGACTAATGTAAAGCTGCCAGAGATCCTGTCTGAGCACAACATTCCTCTCACGACGAGAGAGGTGGATGTGAGGTGAATCTGGGTCATACTGAAAAGGTGGCAATCTGTCCATATCAAGTCCATGACTATCAAACCAGACTCTAACCTGAGTGTACCAAGCTCTCTCATATCCTGACTCTGATATCTGTATAGATGCCTCAAGAGCTCTGTGTGTGAGTCTATCTGTAGGGAGGTCCCTAATCCTCTGAATAAAGCAGATAGTCTGGAATAGTGCCTCTACTGCCATGGGTGGTGCAGCTAGCTCTGCCCTGATGATGTCATGTGGCACCGACTGTTTCCCACGAAATAATCGCGAGATCATACGTACCTGTGGCCTCTCGATCGCACTCCACTGGGTGACTGTGAGACCTGGGGCCCAAACCGTCGCGGCATACATCATAGCTGGTCTGACCAGTGTGTCAAATAGCCAGCCCTTCGTGCGGGGCTCCTGGAAGTGTGCTTGGTGACATCTCCGCTCTAACATGGCTAAAGCTGCATATCCGCGTGTGAGTCTATCGGTGGCTGCCTGTCTCATGCTGAAGGGGCCAGGCAAGCTCGTGAATGTGACTCCGAGATAGACATAGGAAGTGACCACCTCAATCTATCCACCACCAGCTCTGAATCCTGCTCCATTCCTCACCATGGGGGAGGTGTGGAAGATCATGACCTTGGTCTTGCCAAGGTTTACTGTCAAGCCCCTCTGTGTACAAAACTCATCCAGGGCCTCAAGGTGGCGCTGTAATCCCTCGGGTGACTCTGAAATCAAGACAATGTCATCGGCATATAATAAAATGTGGACATGTGTACCTGCGAGGTCTGCACCCTCTCCTCCAGCTCGGAGAATGTAGTCCTCAATCTCGTCAATGTAGAGACCAAATAGAGTGGGAGAGAGTGGGCAGCCTTGCTTAACACCGATGGTGCTAGCAATGGCCTCAGACATACCTCCTGGACACCGTACCCTCCCAGTCACCTGCTCATAGAGTGCATAGATGGCCCAAATCATCCCTGATGGTACTCCCAAGCTCTGGAGGCGCTGGAAGAGCCTCTCTCGCGGCACCGTATCAAAAGCTTTGCGGAAGTCCACAAAGCAGCAATATAGCCTCTTCTTCCGCATCCTTGCCCCATCAATGAGGCAGCGCAGAATGAAGATGTGATCAATAGTAGAGAAAGCCCGTCGAAAACCTGCCTGGCCTCGTGCTCGTAGCCCCTCAGTCTCTGCATATGAGCTGAGCTCTGCCTCAAGTATGGCACCGTATAGTTTGGCCATGGTGTGGCCAATCATGATGGTCCTGTAGTTCCCTGGATCCAGGGTGTCGCCCGATTTGTGGATAGGCACAATGGTGTGCCTAGTCCACTCCTCTGGGAAGCCCTCTCCTATAGCCCGGTTGAAGACATGTGCAATCAACGGGGCTATAGTGGAGGCTGCATATATGAGATGCTCGCTCTGCAATCCCGCGTGGTCTGTCGAACGTCCATGTCGCAGTCGTCGTATGGCCCTCTCAACCATCTTTGCTGTGAAGAGAGAAGAACTAGTAGGGCGAGGCTCAAGTGGCTGGGGAATGGGAGGCTGCCTAGGTACCTCATATAACCTCTGAGCATAGTCATGCCATGTGTGTGGGTCTCCAATAGGTGTGGTCGGGCGTGGCTCTCGTAGGCTGTGCCATGCTGCAGCACTGTCCATACTCATAAAGAGATGGTATAGCTCAAGCTCCTGTGCCTCCTCAAAGGCTCGCCTCTTTCGACGTGTGAGAGTCTTCATCTGTCCCTTGGCCTCTCTCTTTGTGATCTCTCCCAATGCTCGCTGAGCTCGTAGTCGGCGGTAAAGATCTCTGCAATCCTCATCATACCAACGATGTTGTGGCATAGTCCCGGGAGGAGGTGTGTGACGAGAATGGATGGTGTGTGGGAAGGAGCTGATGGCTGATGTCTGAAGAACTGATGCTATCTGAGAGGTGAGTAGGGATAGTGGAGTGTCAGGATGAAGTAAGAGAAGACCCTTCTCGACTCGAGCCGCATATATGTGAGCTAGCTCGTGTGTGAAGTGGATGGTGGTGTGTGGGATGCGTGCTGCGGGTATGCGTAAAGGGGTGTCTCCCTTCAAGGAGAGTGCGAGGTATGTGTGATCGGCCCTAATGGGTATGGGTGGGATGGTGAATGAGGTAAGTAGGTGGATGGCCTCTCTGGACCCCATGACGTAATCTACTGTACTTCCCCCGCCATCTGTGACTGAGTGTGGTATGCATGTCAATCCTCCTGAGGTAGGCCACTGAGTCATCCCGTTATAGATAACGAGATTATGTCGAGAGCCTAGTCTGAGTAGGTGAGTGCCATAGTGAGTGTGTGTAGGGTCAGCTGAAGCTCGAGCTGTAGACTCATCCTCTATGGTATGTAGTATCTCTGGGTCTTCTGGGTCAAATATCTCACACTGATCGTTGCCTGTCCTTGCATTGAAGTCTCCCATAAGGAAGACTTCCCCTAATGCAGAGTACTCTGTAATCTCTTCTGACAAGCAAGTGTATGGTGAGTCCTCCTCTCGATCTATGATAGCGAAACGCGAGCTAGAAGGAGCAAAGTAGCATAATGCTATGAAGATGATCCGCTCCTGCGAGAGCTGGAGTCGAATCCAAAGATACGTGGCCTGTGAATCACGTGCGACTATCTGTATCCTGCTCTGAAGTCCATCTCTAAAGAGTATGGCTACTCCTCCTGATCCTCGGGTGGTGTGCTGACGTGTACACTCTCTGTATGTGGACTCCCACTGAAAACCGTGGACTCGAGGTAGGCCCCGGTCCGGGCTCTCATGTGTCTCTGTGAGCATAATGATGTCTTTGCCTTTGCGCACCTCTTCCAATCTCTTTGGGTGTGTCCATAGATCTCCATTGCAGTTCCAAACTGCAAGGTGTATCTCCTCGAGTGTCTCACAGGCCGCGAATCCCTATGGGATGGCCTTGCCATCAATGATGACACGACCATCTCTGTATGAAGCCTTCTTTCCTTCTTTGCGAGCTTGATGTACTCTCGGCATGCATGCACGACGGTGTGCTACCTGCATGGGTGTGAGATCATCGTCAAGGTAGATGGGGGGGGCCATCAAGTGCTCTCAAAATCACCCTCTTGCGTAGGAAAGTAGATCTTATATCTTCGGAAGGGAAGTGTAGAATGAGAGCTCTCTTCTTCGTGGGGTCTCGTCCCGTTCTCCAAGACTTGATGAATGGGGGGGACTCCTCTTTGTAGCCGAGTATCTTGCATAGTGTCTTCCCATCGGACTCGGGGGTAGAGCCTTCTTTTTCTTCAATGCCCGTGATGCGTACATTGAGACGGCGGGCATGTCTCATCTTTTCTTCCTCAATAGTGGTGTGCACGATGAGGGCTTCTTCCTTTTGTGCTTGCTCTTTGGCTTCTTTTTGATGTTCTTTTTCACTATGTCGATCCACCCTTCTTTGGTAGCTTCTAATTTGTTTTCCATGCTCTCGGTCAAGGATTTGGTGAGTTCTTCTTTGAGAGCTTCTGTCTTGTTCATATTAATCTCTCCTTCTTCGGGTGTAAGAGAGACCATTGAAGCTTTGAGAAGCTCCAATTCCTCTTTCATGTTTGCCCTCTCCTTAGCCCATTCTTCTTTCTCTTTTTGCCATGCTTCCCTCTCCTTATGATATGTTTCTACTTCCTTCTCGAGCTTTGAGAGGCGGCTGATGATGGCCGTGATAGTGGAGTCCACCATCTTCTTGTTTTCCTTGATAGCTATGGTTAGTTTGTCCTCCATTTTTGTCAAATCGTCCTTCTTAGCCGTAGCGCTCATTGCATTCGAAGGTGAAAAAAAAAAATGCTCAGTGTACTGAGCCTAAAGACTTGCGATGAAGACGGGAGCGCGCCCGATGCGCGATGGAGTAAGGGTGGGAGTGGCTAATAACTGTAGGCAACAATTATTAGTCCGGGGTTATGGACTTTCCGCCAGACTTCGATTTGGAATTAGGGTTAAGGACGATCTTGGCGGGAACTGCAGGGGTTAGGGACTTTCCGGGTTAGGGACTTTCCGCCAGACTTCGATTTGGAATTACTTTCCGCCAGACTTCGATTTGGAATTAGGGTTAAGGACGATCTTGGCGGGAACTGCAGGGGTTAGGGACTTTCCGGGTTAGGGACTTTCCGCCAGACTTCGATTTGGAATTACTTTCCGCCAGACTTCGATTTGGAATTAGGGTTAAGGACGATCTTGGCGGGAACTGCAGGGGTTAGGGACTTTCCGGGTTAGGGACTTTCCGCCAGACTTCGATTTGGAATTACTTTCCGCCAGACTTCGATTTGGAATTAGGGTTAAGGACGATCTTGGCGGGAACTGCAGGGGTTAGGGACTTTCCGGGTTAGGGACTTTCCGCCAGACTTCGATTTGGAATTACTTTCCGCCAGACTTCGATTTGGAATTAGGGTTAAGGACGATCTTGGCGGGAACTGCAGGGGTTAGGGACTTTCCGGGTTAGGGACTTTCCGCCAGACTTCGATTTGGAATTACTTTCCGCCAGACTTCGATTTGGAATTAGGGTTAAGGACGATCTTGGCGGGAACTGCAGGGGTTAGGGACTTTCCGGGTTAGGGACTTTCCGCCAGACTTCGATTTGGAATTACTTTCCGCCAGACTTCGATTTGGAATTAGGGTTAAGGACGATCTTGGCGGGAACTGCAGGGGTTAGGGACTTTCCGGGTTAGGGACTTTCCGCCAGACTTCGATTTGGAATTACTTTCCGCCAGACTTCGATTTGGAATTAGGGTTAAGGACGATCTTGGCGGGAACTGCAGGGGTTAGGGACTTTCCGGGTTAGGGACTTTCCGCCAGACTTCGATTTGGAATTACTTTCCGCCAGACTTCGATTTGGAATTAGGGTTAAGGACGATCTTGGCGGGAACTGCAGGGGTTAGGGACTTTCCGGGTTAGGGACTTTCCGCCAGACTTCGATTTGGAATTACTTTCCGCCAGACTTCGATTTGGAATTAGGGTTAAGGACGATCTTGGCGGGAACTGCAGGGGTTAGGGACTTTCCGGGTTAGGGACTTTCCGCCAGACTTCGATTTGGAATTACTTTCCGCCAGACTTCGATTTGGAATTAGGGTTAAGGACGATCTTGGCGGGAACTGCAGGGGTTAGGGACTTTCCGGGTTAGGGACTTTCCGCCAGACTTCGATTTGGAATTACTTTCCGCCAGACTTCGATTTGGAATTAGGGTTAAGGACGATCTTGGCGGGAACTGCAGGGGTTAGGGACTTTCCGGGTTAGGGACTTTCCGCCAGACTTCGATTTGGAATTACTTTCCGCCAGACTTCGATTTGGAATTAGGGTTAAGGACGATCTTGGCGGGAACTGCAGGGGTTAGGGACTTTCCGGGTTAGGGACTTTCCGCCAGACTTCGATTTGGAATTACTTTCCGCCAGACTTCGATTTGGAATTAGGGTTAAGGACGATCTTGGCGGGAACTGCAGGGGTTAGGGACTTTCCGGGTTAGGGACTTTCCGCCAGACTTCGATTTGGAATTACTTTCCGCCAGACTTCGATTTGGAATTAGGGTTAAGGACGATCTTGGCGGGAACTGCAGGGGTTAGGGACTTTCCGGGTTAGGGACTTTCCGCCAGACTTCGATTTGGAATTACTTTCCGCCAGACTTCGATTTGGAATTAGGGTTAAGGACGATCTTGGCGGGAACTGCAGGGGTTAGGGACTTTCCGGGTTAGGGACTTTCCGCCAGACTTCGATTTGGAATTACTTTCCGCCAGACTTCGATTTGGAATTAGGGTTAAGGACGATCTTGGCGGGAACTGCAGGGGTTAGGGACTTTCCGGGTTAGGGACTTTCCGCCAGACTTCGATTTGGAATTACTTTCCGCCAGACTTCGATTTGGAATTAGGGTTAAGGACGATCTTGGCGGGAACTGCAGGGGTTAGGGACTTTCCGGGTTAGGGACTTTCCGCCAGACTTCGATTTGGAATTACTTTCCGCCAGACTTCGATTTGGAATTAGGGTTAAGGACGATCTTGGCGGGAACTGCAGGGGTTAGGGACTTTCCGGGTTAGGGACTTTCCGCCAGACTTCGATTTGGAATTACTTTCCGCCAGACTTCGATTTGGAATTAGGGTTAAGGACGATCTTGGCGGGAACTGCAGGGGTTAGGGACTTTCCGGGTTAGGGACTTTCCGCCAGACTTCGATTTGGAATTACTTTCCGCCAGACTTCGATTTGGAATTAGGGTTAAGGACGATCTTGGCGGGAACTGCAGGGGTTAGGGACTTTCCGGGTTAGGGACTTTCCGCCAGACTTCGATTTGGAATTACTTTCCGCCAGACTTCGATTTGGAATTAGGGTTAAGGACGATCTTGGCGGGAACTGCAGGGGTTAGGGACTTTCCGGGTTAGGGACTTTCCGCCAGACTTCGATTTGGAATTACTTTCCGCCAGACTTCGATTTGGAATTAGGGTTAAGGACGATCTTGGCGGGAACTGCAGGGGTTAGGGACTTTCCGGGTTAGGGACTTTCCGCCAGACTTCGATTTGGAATTACTTTCCGCCAGACTTCGATTTGGAATTAGGGTTAAGGACGATCTTGGCGGGAACTGCAGGGGTTAGGGACTTTCCGGGTTAGGGACTTTCCGCCAGACTTCGATTTGGAATTACTTTCCGCCAGACTTCGATTTGGAATTAGGGTTAAGGACGATCTTGGCGGGAACTGCAGGGGTTAGGGACTTTCCGGGTTAGGGACTTTCCGCCAGACTTCGATTTGGAATTACTTTCCGCCAGACTTCGATTTGGAATTAGGGTTAAGGACGATCTTGGCGGGAACTGCAGGGGTTAGGGACTTTCCGGGTTAGGGACTTTCCGCCAGACTTCGATTTGGAATTACTTTCCGCCAGACTTCGATTTGGAATTAGGGTTAAGGACGATCTTGGCGGGAACTGCAGGGGTTAGGGACTTTCCGGGTTAGGGACTTTCCGCCAGACTTCGATTTGGAATTACTTTCCGCCAGACTTCGATTTGGAATTAGGGTTAAGGACGATCTTGGCGGGAACTGCAGGGGTTAGGGACTTTCCGGGTTAGGGACTTTCCGCCAGACTTCGATTTGGAATTACTTTCCGCCAGACTTCGATTTGGAATTAGGGTTAAGGACGATCTTGGCGGGAACTGCAGGGGTTAGGGACTTTCCGGGTTAGGGACTTTCCGCCAGACTTCGATTTGGAATTACTTTCCGCCAGACTTCGATTTGGAATTAGGGTTAAGGACGATCTTGGCGGGAACTGCAGGGGTTAGGGACTTTCCGGGTTAGGGACTTTCCGCCAGACTTCGATTTGGAATTACTTTCCGCCAGACTTCGATTTGGAATTAGGGTTAAGGACGATCTTGGCGGGAACTGCAGGGGTTAGGGACTTTCCGGGTTAGGGACTTTCCGCCAGACTTCGATTTGGAATTACTTTCCGCCAGACTTCGATTTGGAATTAGGGTTAAGGACGATCTTGGCGGGAACTGCAGGGGTTAGGGACTTTCCGGGTTAGGGACTTTCCGCCAGACTTCGATTTGGAATTACTTTCCGCCAGACTTCGATTTGGAATTAGGGTTAAGGACGATCTTGGCGGGAACTGCAGGGGTTAGGGACTTTCCGGGTTAGGGACTTTCCGCCAGACTTCGATTTGGAATTACTTTCCGCCAGACTTCGATTTGGAATTAGGGTTAAGGACGATCTTGGCGGGAACTGCAGGGGTTAGGGACTTTCCGGGTTAGGGACTTTCCGCCAGACTTCGATTTGGAATTACTTTCCGCCAGACTTCGATTTGGAATTAGGGTTAAGGACGATCTTGGCGGGAACTGCAGGGGTTAGGGACTTTCCGGGTTAGGGACTTTCCGCCAGACTTCGATTTGGAATTACTTTCCGCCAGACTTCGATTTGGAATTAGGGTTAAGGACGATCTTGGCGGGAACTGCAGGGGTTAGGGACTTTCCGGGTTAGGGACTTTCCGCCAGACTTCGATTTGGAATTACTTTCCGCCAGACTTCGATTTGGAATTAGGGTTAAGGACGATCTTGGCGGGAACTGCAGGGGTTAGGGACTTTCCGGGTTAGGGACTTTCCGCCAGACTTCGATTTGGAATTACTTTCCGCCAGACTTCGATTTGGAATTAGGGTTAAGGACGATCTTGGCGGGAACTGCAGGGGTTAGGGACTTTCCGGGTTAGGGACTTTCCGCCAGACTTCGATTTGGAATTACTTTCCGCCAGACTTCGATTTGGAATTAGGGTTAAGGACGATCTTGGCGGGAACTGCAGGGGTTAGGGACTTTCCGGGTTAGGGACTTTCCGCCAGACTTCGATTTGGAATTACTTTCCGCCAGACTTCGATTTGGAATTAGGGTTAAGGACGATCTTGGCGGGAACTGCAGGGGTTAGGGACTTTCCGGGTTAGGGACTTTCCGCCAGACTTCGATTTGGAATTACTTTCCGCCAGACTTCGATTTGGAATTAGGGTTAAGGACGATCTTGGCGGGAACTGCAGGGGTTAGGGACTTTCCGGGTTAGGGACTTTCCGCCAGACTTCGATTTGGAATTACTTTCCGCCAGACTTCGATTTGGAATTAGGGTTAAGGACGATCTTGGCGGGAACTGCAGGGGTTAGGGACTTTCCGGGTTAGGGACTTTCCGCCAGACTTCGATTTGGAATTACTTTCCGCCAGACTTCGATTTGGAATTAGGGTTAAGGACGATCTTGGCGGGAACTGCAGGGGTTAGGGACTTTCCGGGTTAGGGACTTTCCGCCAGACTTCGATTTGGAATTACTTTCCGCCAGACTTCGATTTGGAATTAGGGTTAAGGACGATCTTGGCGGGAACTGCAGGGGTTAGGGACTTTCCGGGTTAGGGACTTTCCGCCAGACTTCGATTTGGAATTACTTTCCGCCAGACTTCGATTTGGAATTAGGGTTAAGGACGATCTTGGCGGGAACTGCAGGGGTTAGGGACTTTCCGGGTTAGGGACTTTCCGCCAGACTTCGATTTGGAATTACTTTCCGCCAGACTTCGATTTGGAATTAGGGTTAAGGACGATCTTGGCGGGAACTGCAGGGGTTAGGGACTTTCCGGGTTAGGGACTTTCCGCCAGACTTCGATTTGGAATTACTTTCCGCCAGACTTCGATTTGGAATTAGGGTTAAGGACGATCTTGGCGGGAACTGCAGGGGTTAGGGACTTTCCGGGTTAGGGACTTTCCGCCAGACTTCGATTTGGAATTACTTTCCGCCAGACTTCGATTTGGAATTAGGGTTAAGGACGATCTTGGCGGGAACTGCAGGGGTTAGGGACTTTCCGGGTTAGGGACTTTCCGCCAGACTTCGATTTGGAATTACTTTCCGCCAGACTTCGATTTGGAATTAGGGTTAAGGACGATCTTGGCGGGAACTGCAGGGGTTAGGGACTTTCCGGGTTAGGGACTTTCCGCCAGACTTCGATTTGGAATTACTTTCCGCCAGACTTCGATTTGGAATTAGGGTTAAGGACGATCTTGGCGGGAACTGCAGGGGTTAGGGACTTTCCGGGTTAGGGACTTTCCGCCAGACTTCGATTTGGAATTACTTTCCGCCAGACTTCGATTTGGAATTAGGGTTAAGGACGATCTTGGCGGGAACTGCAGGGGTTAGGGACTTTCCGGGTTAGGGACTTTCCGCCAGACTTCGATTTGGAATTACTTTCCGCCAGACTTCGATTTGGAATTAGGGTTAAGGACGATCTTGGCGGGAACTGCAGGGGTTAGGGACTTTCCGGGTTAGGGACTTTCCGCCAGACTTCGATTTGGAATTACTTTCCGCCAGACTTCGATTTGGAATTAGGGTTAAGGACGATCTTGGCGGGAACTGCAGGGGTTAGGGACTTTCCGGGTTAGGGACTTTCCGCCAGACTTCGATTTGGAATTACTTTCCGCCAGACTTCGATTTGGAATTAGGGTTAAGGACGATCTTGGCGGGAACTGCAGGGGTTAGGGACTTTCCGGGTTAGGGACTTTCCGCCAGACTTCGATTTGGAATTACTTTCCGCCAGACTTCGATTTGGAATTAGGGTTAAGGACGATCTTGGCGGGAACTGCAGGGGTTAGGGACTTTCCGGGTTAGGGACTTTCCGCCAGACTTCGATTTGGAATTACTTTCCGCCAGACTTCGATTTGGAATTAGGGTTAAGGACGATCTTGGCGGGAACTGCAGGGGTTAGGGACTTTCCGGGTTAGGGACTTTCCGCCAGACTTCGATTTGGAATTACTTTCCGCCAGACTTCGATTTGGAATTAGGGTTAAGGACGATCTTGGCGGGAACTGCAGGGGTTAGGGACTTTCCGGGTTAGGGACTTTCCGCCAGACTTCGATTTGGAATTACTTTCCGCCAGACTTCGATTTGGAATTAGGGTTAAGGACGATCTTGGCGGGAACTGCAGGGGTTAGGGACTTTCCGGGTTAGGGACTTTCCGCCAGACTTCGATTTGGAATTACTTTCCGCCAGACTTCGATTTGGAATTAGGGTTAAGGACGATCTTGGCGGGAACTGCAGGGGTTAGGGACTTTCCGGGTTAGGGACTTTCCGCCAGACTTCGATTTGGAATTACTTTCCGCCAGACTTCGATTTGGAATTAGGGTTAAGGACGATCTTGGCGGGAACTGCAGGGGTTAGGGACTTTCCGGGTTAGGGACTTTCCGCCAGACTTCGATTTGGAATTACTTTCCGCCAGACTTCGATTTGGAATTAGGGTTAAGGACGATCTTGGCGGGAACTGCAGGGGTTAGGGACTTTCCGGGTTAGGGACTTTCCGCCAGACTTCGATTTGGAATTACTTTCCGCCAGACTTCGATTTGGAATTAGGGTTAAGGACGATCTTGGCGGGAACTGCAGGGGTTAGGGACTTTCCGGGTTAGGGACTTTCCGCCAGACTTCGATTTGGAATTACTTTCCGCCAGACTTCGATTTGGAATTAGGGTTAAGGACGATCTTGGCGGGAACTGCAGGGGTTAGGGACTTTCCGGGTTAGGGACTTTCCGCCAGACTTCGATTTGGAATTACTTTCCGCCAGACTTCGATTTGGAATTAGGGTTAAGGACGATCTTGGCGGGAACTGCAGGGGTTAGGGACTTTCCGGGTTAGGGACTTTCCGCCAGACTTCGATTTGGAATTACTTTCCGCCAGACTTCGATTTGGAATTAGGGTTAAGGACGATCTTGGCGGGAACTGCAGGGGTTAGGGACTTTCCGGGTTAGGGACTTTCCGCCAGACTTCGATTTGGAATTACTTTCCGCCAGACTTCGATTTGGAATTAGGGTTAAGGACGATCTTGGCGGGAACTGCAGGGGTTAGGGACTTTCCGGGTTAGGGACTTTCCGCCAGACTTCGATTTGGAATTACTTTCCGCCAGACTTCGATTTGGAATTAGGGTTAAGGACGATCTTGGCGGGAACTGCAGGGGTTAGGGACTTTCCGGGTTAGGGACTTTCCGCCAGACTTCGATTTGGAATTACTTTCCGCCAGACTTCGATTTGGAATTAGGGTTAAGGACGATCTTGGCGGGAACTGCAGGGGTTAGGGACTTTCCGGGTTAGGGACTTTCCGCCAGACTTCGATTTGGAATTACTTTCCGCCAGACTTCGATTTGGAATTAGGGTTAAGGACGATCTTGGCGGGAACTGCAGGGGTTAGGGACTTTCCGGGTTAGGGACTTTCCGCCAGACTTCGATTTGGAATTACTTTCCGCCAGACTTCGATTTGGAATTAGGGTTAAGGACGATCTTGGCGGGAACTGCAGGGGTTAGGGACTTTCCGGGTTAGGGACTTTCCGCCAGACTTCGATTTGGAATTACTTTCCGCCAGACTTCGATTTGGAATTAGGGTTAAGGACGATCTTGGCGGGAACTGCAGGGGTTAGGGACTTTCCGGGTTAGGGACTTTCCGCCAGACTTCGATTTGGAATTACTTTCCGCCAGACTTCGATTTGGAATTAGGGTTAAGGACGATCTTGGCGGGAACTGCAGGGGTTAGGGACTTTCCGGGTTAGGGACTTTCCGCCAGACTTCGATTTGGAATTACTTTCCGCCAGACTTCGATTTGGAATTAGGGTTAAGGACGATCTTGGCGGGAACTGCAGGGGTTAGGGACTTTCCGGGTTAGGGACTTTCCGCCAGACTTCGATTTGGAATTACTTTCCGCCAGACTTCGATTTGGAATTAGGGTTAAGGACGATCTTGGCGGGAACTGCAGGGGTTAGGGACTTTCCGGGTTAGGGACTTTCCGCCAGACTTCGATTTGGAATTACTTTCCGCCAGACTTCGATTTGGAATTAGGGTTAAGGACGATCTTGGCGGGAACTGCAGGGGTTAGGGACTTTCCGGGTTAGGGACTTTCCGCCAGACTTCGATTTGGAATTACTTTCCGCCAGACTTCGATTTGGAATTAGGGTTAAGGACGATCTTGGCGGGAACTGCAGGGGTTAGGGACTTTCCGGGTTAGGGACTTTCCGCCAGACTTCGATTTGGAATTACTTTCCGCCAGACTTCGATTTGGAATTAGGGTTAAGGACGATCTTGGCGGGAACTGCAGGGGTTAGGGACTTTCCGGGTTAGGGACTTTCCGCCAGACTTCGATTTGGAATTACTTTCCGCCAGACTTCGATTTGGAATTAGGGTTAAGGACGATCTTGGCGGGAACTGCAGGGGTTAGGGACTTTCCGGGTTAGGGACTTTCCGCCAGACTTCGATTTGGAATTACTTTCCGCCAGACTTCGATTTGGAATTAGGGTTAAGGACGATCTTGGCGGGAACTGCAGGGGTTAGGGACTTTCCGGGTTAGGGACTTTCCGCCAGACTTCGATTTGGAATTACTTTCCGCCAGACTTCGATTTGGAATTAGGGTTAAGGACGATCTTGGCGGGAACTGCAGGGGTTAGGGACTTTCCGGGTTAGGGACTTTCCGCCAGACTTCGATTTGGAATTACTTTCCGCCAGACTTCGATTTGGAATTAGGGTTAAGGACGATCTTGGCGGGAACTGCAGGGGTTAGGGACTTTCCGGGTTAGGGACTTTCCGCCAGACTTCGATTTGGAATTACTTTCCGCCAGACTTCGATTTGGAATTAGGGTTAAGGACGATCTTGGCGGGAACTGCAGGGGTTAGGGACTTTCCGGGTTAGGGACTTTCCGCCAGACTTCGATTTGGAATTACTTTCCGCCAGACTTCGATTTGGAATTAGGGTTAAGGACGATCTTGGCGGGAACTGCAGGGGTTAGGGACTTTCCGGGTTAGGGACTTTCCGCCAGACTTCGATTTGGAATTACTTTCCGCCAGACTTCGATTTGGAATTAGGGTTAAGGACGATCTTGGCGGGAACTGCAGGGGTTAGGGACTTTCCGGGTTAGGGACTTTCCGCCAGACTTCGATTTGGAATTACTTTCCGCCAGACTTCGATTTGGAATTAGGGTTAAGGACGATCTTGGCGGGAACTGCAGGGGTTAGGGACTTTCCGGGTTAGGGACTTTCCGCCAGACTTCGATTTGGAATTACTTTCCGCCAGACTTCGATTTGGAATTAGGGTTAAGGACGATCTTGGCGGGAACTGCAGGGGTTAGGGACTTTCCGGGTTAGGGACTTTCCGCCAGACTTCGATTTGGAATTACTTTCCGCCAGACTTCGATTTGGAATTAGGGTTAAGGACGATCTTGGCGGGAACTGCAGGGGTTAGGGACTTTCCGGGTTAGGGACTTTCCGCCAGACTTCGATTTGGAATTACTTTCCGCCAGACTTCGATTTGGAATTAGGGTTAAGGACGATCTTGGCGGGAACTGCAGGGGTTAGGGACTTTCCGGGTTAGGGACTTTCCGCCAGACTTCGATTTGGAATTACTTTCCGCCAGACTTCGATTTGGAATTAGGGTTAAGGACGATCTTGGCGGGAACTGCAGGGGTTAGGGACTTTCCGGGTTAGGGACTTTCCGCCAGACTTCGATTTGGAATTACTTTCCGCCAGACTTCGATTTGGAATTAGGGTTAAGGACGATCTTGGCGGGAACTGCAGGGGTTAGGGACTTTCCGGGTTAGGGACTTTCCGCCAGACTTCGATTTGGAATTACTTTCCGCCAGACTTCGATTTGGAATTAGGGTTAAGGACGATCTTGGCGGGAACTGCAGGGGTTAGGGACTTTCCGGGTTAGGGACTTTCCGCCAGACTTCGATTTGGAATTACTTTCCGCCAGACTTCGATTTGGAATTAGGGTTAAGGACGATCTTGGCGGGAACTGCAGGGGTTAGGGACTTTCCGGGTTAGGGACTTTCCGCCAGACTTCGATTTGGAATTACTTTCCGCCAGACTTCGATTTGGAATTAGGGTTAAGGACGATCTTGGCGGGAACTGCAGGGGTTAGGGACTTTCCGGGTTAGGGACTTTCCGCCAGACTTCGATTTGGAATTACTTTCCGCCAGACTTCGATTTGGAATTAGGGTTAAGGACGATCTTGGCGGGAACTGCAGGGGTTAGGGACTTTCCGGGTTAGGGACTTTCCGCCAGACTTCGATTTGGAATTACTTTCCGCCAGACTTCGATTTGGAATTAGGGTTAAGGACGATCTTGGCGGGAACTGCAGGGGTTAGGGACTTTCCGGGTTAGGGACTTTCCGCCAGACTTCGATTTGGAATTACTTTCCGCCAGACTTCGATTTGGAATTAGGGTTAAGGACGATCTTGGCGGGAACTGCAGGGGTTAGGGACTTTCCGGGTTAGGGACTTTCCGCCAGACTTCGATTTGGAATTACTTTCCGCCAGACTTCGATTTGGAATTAGGGTTAAGGACGATCTTGGCGGGAACTGCAGGGGTTAGGGACTTTCCGGGTTAGGGACTTTCCGCCAGACTTCGATTTGGAATTACTTTCCGCCAGACTTCGATTTGGAATTAGGGTTAAGGACGATCTTGGCGGGAACTGCAGGGGTTAGGGACTTTCCGGGTTAGGGACTTTCCGCCAGACTTCGATTTGGAATTACTTTCCGCCAGACTTCGATTTGGAATTAGGGTTAAGGACGATCTTGGCGGGAACTGCAGGGGTTAGGGACTTTCCGGGTTAGGGACTTTCCGCCAGACTTCGATTTGGAATTACTTTCCGCCAGACTTCGATTTGGAATTAGGGTTAAGGACGATCTTGGCGGGAACTGCAGGGGTTAGGGACTTTCCGGGTTAGGGACTTTCCGCCAGACTTCGATTTGGAATTACTTTCCGCCAGACTTCGATTTGGAATTAGGGTTAAGGACGATCTTGGCGGGAACTGCAGGGGTTAGGGACTTTCCGGGTTAGGGACTTTCCGCCAGACTTCGATTTGGAATTACTTTCCGCCAGACTTCGATTTGGAATTAGGGTTAAGGACGATCTTGGCGGGAACTGCAGGGGTTAGGGACTTTCCGGGTTAGGGACTTTCCGCCAGACTTCGATTTGGAATTACTTTCCGCCAGACTTCGATTTGGAATTAGGGTTAAGGACGATCTTGGCGGGAACTGCAGGGGTTAGGGACTTTCCGGGTTAGGGACTTTCCGCCAGACTTCGATTTGGAATTACTTTCCGCCAGACTTCGATTTGGAATTAGGGTTAAGGACGATCTTGGCGGGAACTGCAGGGGTTAGGGACTTTCCGGGTTAGGGACTTTCCGCCAGACTTCGATTTGGAATTACTTTCCGCCAGACTTCGATTTGGAATTAGGGTTAAGGACGATCTTGGCGGGAACTGCAGGGGTTAGGGACTTTCCGGGTTAGGGACTTTCCGCCAGACTTCGATTTGGAATTACTTTCCGCCAGACTTCGATTTGGAATTAGGGTTAAGGACGATCTTGGCGGGAACTGCAGGGGTTAGGGACTTTCCGGGTTAGGGACTTTCCGCCAGACTTCGATTTGGAATTACTTTCCGCCAGACTTCGATTTGGAATTAGGGTTAAGGACGATCTTGGCGGGAACTGCAGGGGTTAGGGACTTTCCGGGTTAGGGACTTTCCGCCAGACTTCGATTTGGAATTACTTTCCGCCAGACTTCGATTTGGAATTAGGGTTAAGGACGATCTTGGCGGGAACTGCAGGGGTTAGGGACTTTCCGGGTTAGGGACTTTCCGCCAGACTTCGATTTGGAATTACTTTCCGCCAGACTTCGATTTGGAATTAGGGTTAAGGACGATCTTGGCGGGAACTGCAGGGGTTAGGGACTTTCCGGGTTAGGGACTTTCCGCCAGACTTCGATTTGGAATTACTTTCCGCCAGACTTCGATTTGGAATTAGGGTTAAGGACGATCTTGGCGGGAACTGCAGGGGTTAGGGACTTTCCGGGTTAGGGACTTTCCGCCAGACTTCGATTTGGAATTACTTTCCGCCAGACTTCGATTTGGAATTAGGGTTAAGGACGATCTTGGCGGGAACTGCAGGGGTTAGGGACTTTCCGGGTTAGGGACTTTCCGCCAGACTTCGATTTGGAATTACTTTCCGCCAGACTTCGATTTGGAATTAGGGTTAAGGACGATCTTGGCGGGAACTGCAGGGGTTAGGGACTTTCCGGGTTAGGGACTTTCCGCCAGACTTCGATTTGGAATTACTTTCCGCCAGACTTCGATTTGGAATTAGGGTTAAGGACGATCTTGGCGGGAACTGCAGGGGTTAGGGACTTTCCGGGTTAGGGACTTTCCGCCAGACTTCGATTTGGAATTACTTTCCGCCAGACTTCGATTTGGAATTAGGGTTAAGGACGATCTTGGCGGGAACTGCAGGGGTTAGGGACTTTCCGGGTTAGGGACTTTCCGCCAGACTTCGATTTGGAATTACTTTCCGCCAGACTTCGATTTGGAATTAGGGTTAAGGACGATCTTGGCGGGAACTGCAGGGGTTAGGGACTTTCCGGGTTAGGGACTTTCCGCCAGACTTCGATTTGGAATTACTTTCCGCCAGACTTCGATTTGGAATTAGGGTTAAGGACGATCTTGGCGGGAACTGCAGGGGTTAGGGACTTTCCGGGTTAGGGACTTTCCGCCAGACTTCGATTTGGAATTACTTTCCGCCAGACTTCGATTTGGAATTAGGGTTAAGGACGATCTTGGCGGGAACTGCAGGGGTTAGGGACTTTCCGGGTTAGGGACTTTCCGCCAGACTTCGATTTGGAATTACTTTCCGCCAGACTTCGATTTGGAATTAGGGTTAAGGACGATCTTGGCGGGAACTGCAGGGGTTAGGGACTTTCCGGGTTAGGGACTTTCCGCCAGACTTCGATTTGGAATTACTTTCCGCCAGACTTCGATTTGGAATTAGGGTTAAGGACGATCTTGGCGGGAACTGCAGGGGTTAGGGACTTTCCGGGTTAGGGACTTTCCGCCAGACTTCGATTTGGAATTACTTTCCGCCAGACTTCGATTTGGAATTAGGGTTAAGGACGATCTTGGCGGGAACTGCAGGGATGTTGGCGGGCGACATTGGCGTGCAGATGGTAGGGCGCAGGTGGCGGCGGACCTGGTGGGCGGGGGCAATGTAGGTGGCGGGGCAGACCTGGCGGGTGCAGCACAGGTGGCGAGGGCGGACTGGGAGCAGCGCAGAGAGAGAGAGAGAGAGAGAGAGAGAGAGAGAGAGAGAGAGAGAGAGAGAGAGAGAGAGAGAGAGAGAGAGAGAGAGAGAGAGAGAGAGAGAGAGAGAGAGAGAGAGAGAGAGAGAGAGAGAGAGAGAGAGAGAGAGAGAGAGAGAGAGAGAGAGAGAGAGAGAGAGAGAGAGAGAGAGAGAGAGAGAGAGAGAGAAAGAAAGAAAGAAAGAAAGCCATGTACAAGTGTAGTAACCATGTGTAGAAAATGAAATGAAATAAACACAAAGCTATCTAGGGCTGGTGAAAGGCTTGGGAGACGTGGCTTTGACTTAGCAGATAGTGGCCACCTAATACAGCGGGATCCATAATATGAGTGAGTAAAACACCCTAGCTACTGGTGATGGGGGAGGTGGGTGTAATATATGGTACATCGGTGGTGGTCTGAGTGCCTCTTGAAGGAAGACAACCCAGGGGGTGGTGGTACGCCTATGCTCCATCATGTGGTCGTAGGCTTTCCTGATGCGTGAGATATCCTCCTGATATAGTCACGGTCAACGATATCCTACCATGCGTGGTCGGCGTCGTGCTCGCTGTGCTGCTGCCTGGTAGAGTGTGAGCCCAGTAGAAGGGCCTCTCTGATGTAGCTAAGCTCGTTGAAAGAACTGGGTAATGGTATGTAGCTAAGCTCGTTGAAAGAACTGGGTAATGGTATGCTGGGTACTCACCCGTAGTTGATGTGTGGGCTGTAGTGACCGCTCTCGCCTCTCGTATGCTACTCTGAGGAAGCGCCCCAAGCGTCGCTGGTCTCCCATAGTCATGCACAATTGGAGTGACTCCTCTAGCTGGAACTGTGCTCGTAGGTCTAAGTATGCTCGGCATCTAATAACAAAATGTTCCTCACTCTCTACCTCTGTCTGGCATACTCGGCACCACCTCTCCTCACGGGGGACTCCCCTAGACCGACCCCTCTCAATCTCGAGCTGATGTGATGAGACCCGGAGCTGCCCAATGACGACTCGGAGGTGGTGGGGAAGGTATGTCTGCATGTATCTCTGGATCTCGATGAAGCCTGCGTCCGATATATATAGAAAATGCTCGTGGTAATAGAGCATTTTCGGTGGCAATGTATCCCTAGGGCTCACCCATGTCCTCTGTATGTATGTATGCCATATCTCTTGATGAATGACCCTATTCCTCTCTTGATGAGAGAGCGAGTAGGTGGGTGCATGTGAGTCGTACTGTAGTGGTGGTAGCCTGTCTATGTCAAAGCCATGGTGGGCCAGCCAGTCTCGTGTCTGTGCATACCATGAGGAGGTGTCGCCAGCTAATGCCATATCACGTGATGCCTGGAAAGCACGATAAGCAATGCTCTCTGTATCCATGCTCCGAAGTCTGTGTAATAGGCATACTGTCTGGAATAGTGCCTCAACTAGCATCGGTGGTGCAGCGAGCTCTGCTCTAACGATATCATGCGGTACTGAAGGCTTGCTGCGGATAAGTCTGGCAATCATGAGGATCTGTGGCCTCTCTAATGCTGTCCATACTGATGTAGCTAATCCCGGACCCCATATGGCTGCCCCATACATGAGCGCTTGCGTAACCAAAGTGTCAAAGAGCCACCCCTTTGTGCGGGGCTCCTGAAAATATGCTTGGTGGCATTGTCTCTCCATCAAAGCTAGTGCTGCGTACCCACGTGTGGTGCGGTCACGGGCTGCCTGAGACTCTAATGCTGTCCATACTGATGTAGCTAATCCCGGCCCCCATATGGCTGCCCCATACATGAGCGCTGGCGTAACCAAAGTGTCAAAGATCCACCCCTTTGTGCAGGGCTCCTGAAAATATGCCTGGTGGCACTGTCTCTCCATCAAAGCTAGTGCTGCGTACCCACGTGTGATGCGGTCACGGGCCGCCTGAGACATAGAGAAGACCCTTGATGCTGCTGTAAATGTCACTGCCAAGTAAACATATGATCCGACCACCTCGATCGGTCCACCCGTTGCTGTGAACAAACTATGTCTGCGTACCTGTGCTGATGTATGAAAGATCATGACCTTGGTTTTACCAAGGTTCACAGATAATTCTCTGTGTCTGCAAAAGTCATCTAGGCCATGTAGATGATGCTGTAGACCTTCTGCAGACTCTGAAACCAATACATTATCATCAACGTATAAAAGAATATGGACAGTGGACCCCTGTACCTCAATGCCATCTCCCCCCTGCTGCTGTATGTAGTCCACTATCTCATCAATGTAGAGACCAAAGATGGTAGGTGAAAGAGGGCATCCTTGCTTCACCCCGATAGTGCTAGCAAGTGGATCAGATAAGCCCCCTAGACATCTGACTCTACCAAATACTCTCTCGTATAATGCGTAGATCCCCCATATCATCTCCTCCGGAGCTCCGATATCAAGTAGTCGTATGAAGAGTCGGTCCCTGGGAACAGTGTCAAATGCTTTGCGGAAGTCCACAAAGCAACAATATAATCTCCTCTTCCTCAACCTTGCCTGGTCGATCAAGAATCTCAGAGTGAAGATGTGGTCAATCGTAGAGTAATCTCGTCTGAAACCTGCCTGTCTTGGAGCCTTGATACCCTTCCTCTCAGCGAGAGTACTCAACTCTGTCTCTAGTACTGCCCCATATAACTTGGCCAATATAGGGCCAATCATGATCGTCTGGTATGTAGCTGGATCCATAGTATCACCTGACTTATGAATGGGCACTATGGTGTGCTCAGTCCATGAGTCCGGGAACCCTTCAACCAATGCACGGTTGAAGAGGTGAGCAATGAGCGGTGCGAGAGTTGTGCCTCCATAGATGAGGTGCTATGCCTGCAAACCGAAATGGTCATGGGCCCTGCCATGCTGCAGCCGGGCAATAGCGTGTCCCACCATAGTGGGTGTGAAGAAGTCAGAGGTAGTAGGACGTGAGCTCTGCGGTCTGGGAATGGGGGGCTGGTCTGGGATCTTGTATAGACTCCGTGCATAGCTATGCCAAGTGCTTGGGTCTCGGATAGGTGTCTGCTGTCTCCTCTCTCTCAAATGTCGCCATGCCACTCCACTGTCTCGGCTCATGAGCAGACGGTAAATATCCCAATACTGTCTCTCCTCCCAATCTCGCCGTTTGCGGCGAGTAAGGCTTTGCATGCGACGCTGTGCCTGTGTGTGTGTAATATCTCCCCTATGCTCTAAAATCCGTGGGTGCTTCCGTAGCTCACGACAATCTGCATCGTACCAGCGGTTCTGGGGCATGGATCCTGTGCATGGAGGGTGCATATGTGTGCGGTGTGGGAAGCTGCGGAGAGCTGAGTCCTGTAGGATGGTGGTGATCTGTGATGTAAGTGTGTCCAAAGGTGAGAGTGGATCGAGGGAGAGTAGGCGGGTGTGTAAATGGTGTGCATAAACGTGTGAGAGCTCGTGTGTGAAGTGTATCGTGGTATGTGTCTCAGTGGGTGAGGGAGGGTCTAATGGAATCGGAGATACGAGTGTGAGTGTTATAAATGTATGGTCAGCCCCAAGTGGATGTCGTCCAATACTAAGTGAGGTGATGAGTGAAGCCCCAGAGGTGGTACCCAAAATGTAGTCGACTGTGCTCTCACCTCCCCCGTGAGGGAAGCAAGTAAATCCGCCCGAACTTGGCCAACGATTCATCCCGTTATATATAACGAGATGGTGTCGGCTGCCTAGCTCGAGTAGATGTCTTCCATAGCCGGTGGTGTCCTGACCCATATCTTCCGATACTCTGCTGATGCTCATCTCATTCGGGTCTCTAGCCCTCATGAGATGTGGGTGATCCATGTCATATGCTTTGCACTGATGTGACTGAGTGCGGCCATTGAAGTCTCCCATAAGGAAGACTTCACCTAGTGTGCTGTAATGTAATATCTCCTCTGAAAGCGCTGTGTATGGTGAGTCTCTGTAATATCTCTGTCTCAGGTCGGTCCCCCAAGATCCTATCTTGCATATCGAGATCCGCCTGGTGGGAAGTAGCATATAGCAATGTAAATCCAACCCCCCTGTGCTATCTCCATGCGAACCTACATGTATCGTGCCTCCTCATCTCTACCTATAATATGGATCTGGCTTTGTATCTCCTGTCGAAATATGATGGCCACTCCTCTCGATCCTCGTGCTGTACTCTGTCTCGTCGTGGTCCTGAATGCAGATTCCCAATGAAAACCTACAATGCGTTGTAGACCTCTCTCTGGGCTCTCGTGTGTCTCTGTGATGCACACAAAGTCATGTGATGCCAGGATCTCCTCGAGTCTGTCTCGTCGCGTCCAGAGTGTCCCATTGCAGTTCCACACTGCACCTCTGAGTGGTGTCTCTTGGTGTAGTGATGTCTCATAGGCCGCGTGGCCCTATTTGATAGGGCGTCCATCTATGAAGACCTTACCATCCTTGTAAAAGGCTTTTCTCCCCTCTCGGCGTGCCTAGAGTATCTCTGGCATGCAAGCGCGTCGGTGTGCCACCTCCATCCTCGTGAGGTCCTCGTCCATGTAGAGGGCGCCGCCTGGTAGTCCACGTAGTACTGATCGACGTCTAAAGAACGCGGTCCGTGCCTCCTCGGAGCTCATCTTATGGATGAGTGCTCGCAAACGTGATGTATCCCTCCCAACCCTCCATGCACCTGTGAATGGCATGCTCTCGTATCCAAGTTGACGGCAAATGTCAGTTGCATCTGCCTCTGGTGATGCTCCCTCAGGTAGGCCTGTAATCCGAATGTGAAGTTTTCGAGTGTGTCGAAGCCTCTCCTCCTCAAGTGTATCCTGGACTCGTGTGAGTTCTACTATCTGAACGTCTTCCCTAACTTCCTTCTTAACCCTTTTGTGTACTACTTCCACCCACGACTCTTGAGTGGATTCTACCTCCGTTTTGATTTCCTTCTTTAGTTCTTCTTTGAGTGTCTCCACGTTGGAGATCTCCCCCTCTTCTTTCAGGTGCTCATAGACTGTCCTCCAATTGTCTCTTTCTTCTGTGAGAGTCTTTACTTGTTCTTCGAGTCCTTTGACTTTATCCATTACTTGTTCTTCGAGGCCTTTGAACTTTTCCATCATTTTTCGTGTCTCCATATTGAGGTTGCGGTCTGCTTCCTTTTTGGCCTCTTTGAGGGCTTTAGCGATCAGTTCATCCACTTTCCTTCGGTCCATAGGAGCCATTTCAGAGATTCGGTTTCGGGTTTCAAATTTTTTTAGAGAGAGAGAAAGAAAAAAGAGGGAGAGTTGTGGCTGTTTGCAAAGCAGGCTCCAAGTGCCAAACCCTAAATCAGGGCTTTGAAACCCTAAAATCAGAGTCTTCAAACCCTAAAATTAGTGCTGCATCTAAAAACAGAGAGAGATTCGAAGTCATTGCTGAGAGGGGAAGGCTGCAGAACCCTAAAAGCAAAGTTTCGAAACCCTAAAATCCAAGTTTGTGCCTCCTGGACGGGCAGAGATCAAGTCAGATTCGGGTAGAGAGCGGCGTCCAGATTGGGTAGAGAGCGGCGTCCAGATCGGGTACAGATTTAGGGTACAGATTCGGGTACAGATCTGCGGTCAGATTTAGGGTTTCACGCCGGGCAGATTTAGGTCACCTGGATGGGCAGAGACAGAGAGGATTCGGGTACGGTCAGAAGCTGCGTCAGAGGGTGTGCTGCTGCGTCAGATGTTGCGTCAGAGGGTCTGCGTCAGAGGCGTCAGAGGGTCTGCGTGAGAGAGAGAGAGAGAGAGAGAGAGAGAGAGAGAGAGAGAGAGAGAGAGAGAGAGAGAGAGAGAGAGAGAGAGAGAGAGAGAGAGAGAGAGAGAGAGAGAGAGAGAGAGAGAGAGAGAGAGAGAGAGAGAGAGAGAGGGCCCGGGGGGAGGGAGGGAGGGCTGGGCGGGAGGGAGGGGTGGGGGGGACGGAGGGAGGGGTGTTTTAGTTGTATTGTCTAGGTGTGTAGGGGTGAAGGCTGCAGTAGGTACTATTGGATAGGTGATGAGAGATAGGTAGGGTGGAAGGGCATGTGAGGGTAGCAAAAAAGTATGAGGCAAAGAGTTTTCATCTTATGTGACAGAAAAGCTTGAAAAGTCCAGACTTCAAACATAAGGCAACCTCTCTTGGTCTCTGGATTTCCAATACCAATACGCCACCATGGGTACATGATTGGTTATGTTCGAGGAGGTTGTACGCTTCAATTAAAGGTAATTTGATTTTGGATGTTATTGGACAA
>CM035419.1:116375496-116420496 GCA_020310875.1 Ceratopteris richardii | reverse complement strand
CCCAGCACATTAAGCATTTGCTCCATCCTCAATGCCATGACTACTGCGGCTAAGAAGGATGACTTGATGAAAATGGAGGATAAGATTGATCATATGTTTACAACTTAGGATTTCAAGTTTTAACTTTATTTGCATGTTTAAAACTCAAGGTTTTTATAGCTTATTGACTTTATAGATCATCCCAAATGAAGAAAGGAAGTTGAGAGCTTTGTCTACCTACCTTTATTAAAAAGGGAACATTTGTTGATGAGACAACAACTCTAGGGAAGATTTGAAAGAGCTATTATATTTCTTATAGATAATCCTTGAAAAATAACTATTTTATAATCTATATAGTATTGAAACTTTCAATAGTGAACTTGTAGACATGCGCTTTTGATGCTCTTATCCTTATAGTCTTAAAAGTTGAGGATTGATGCACATACCTAATATCTCTTTACATCAACTTAGCTTTGAATATTGATTTTATCATTTTTGCCATCATGCCTCATGCATTATCTATTGTGCGTGAATCACATTGTGGTATTCTTTGGCTAATAGCTCCATTGCCTATGGGTCGAGTACATAGAAATAAACATATACATAGAAATGAACGTGCAACTAATGTGATAACAATTTTATTGCTAAACCAACAAGGCTCATAAGCCATGTCGTTGGTGTAGAAGAGGGAATATTTTAATGTAAAATGGTCTCCTTTGATATTATTGAAGGGAATGAACATGAGAAATATGATCAATAAGGGAAGGAAGCTCATCATTCTGAGATGGTGGAACCTATGTTGAGTTGAGGGATGAGATTCATGCTTCTACTAGTGAAAGAATCATAAAAGGTCAATTGGCCTCTCAATATGATGAGGAAGATGTTCATTCAATCTCTTCAAGAGAGCTAGACAAAGAAACTTTTCTTCCTTTCTTGTGTACTTAGTGTTACATAAACAATGTAGAAAAGTTGCATAGATTAAAATAGAATGTTGCATTCTTCAGTCTAACTTTTCATTCAATGTGATGAGGATAGATGCTTGGAGAAGAATGGTTAATGCTATTGCACAAGGTACATAAAGGAAGCCATCCTGATATTAGGGTAGAGCACATTGTATATGTTATCACTAATAATGCCTCTACTTGCAAGAGAATGGGGTATATCAGACCCAAAGACAATGTTTACTTCATAAGATGATATTTTAGTATGATCATCTATGCTTATAGACAAAGGCATAGGGGAGATGTCTCTCAGATTTGAGGGATGTGATGGGGTGCCTAGTCCTTGGGTGTCTCCTTCATCACAAGGAGGTATCTAAGGGATGACATGTTGTTTGATAATCCTTAATTGAAGATTGTGGAAACTACTTGTTTGACAAGTGTTCTCTCTCTCTCTCTCTGTGAAAACGTTGATCCAAAGAAGGGGTGCACCTAGAAGCTTGAACCTGTTTAGTTTGATACCATGCAATGACTTAGGCAATATATATGCACATTGAAGATTAGTGGAAACATAGGAAAATTGAATATCCTTGCTCATTAGCTTCTCTCTTACCTAATGATAATGGACTTCAATATGCTTGATTCTAGCATGGTATACTAGATTAGCTGCTAAGCAAAGCGAACTTGTATTATCACCAGAAATGTGAGGAGAAAAGGTATGTAACCCCAAATCAGAGTATCAGCATTTTAACCACATAGCTTTGTATTTAGCTTCAATAGATGATAGAGCAATAGTTGGTTGCTTCTTTGAAGACCAAGAGATTAGTTTTGATCCTGTAGATGACAAATATCCTGATGTACTCTTCCTGTCATCCTTTGAGTTTGCCCAATCTACATCTAAGTAAAGATTGATATCAATTTGAGAGGTGAAGGGGTAGAAAAGCCCTTCATTGATGATGTCCTTCAGTATTTGAGCACTCTCTTGGCTGCTTCCATGTGTGGCCTCCTTGGTTTGTGCATAAATTGATTGAGTATGTTAACACTATAGCATATGTCCACCCTTGTGAGAGTTGCATAGTTCAAACTTCCTACCAAGCTTTGATAGCTTGTGATATCTTCAATAGGTTCTCCCTCATAAGCACTTAGATTATGATTCAACTCCATGGGTGTACCTGCACACTTAGTATTCTCCATTTTAAAAAAGCATGTCATGTACATACTTCCTTTGAGTGATGTAGATACCAGAATCTGTATAGACAAGTTCAAGTCCAAGAAAATAAGTGAGAGGTCCAAGATCACTTATCTTGAATTCATCCTTCATTTCAGACTTTACTTGTTTAATCCCATTGACATCATTCCCTCTAATTATAATATCATCTACATATACACAGAGATATATAACCTCTGATCCATTCCTCTTAATGAATAAGTGTGTGTTTGCTTTGCTAGCTTTGAATCCTTGGTCCTATAAGTAGGTAACTAATCTGTGATTCCAAGCTCTTGGAGCTTGCTTCAAACCATAGAGGGCCTTCTTCAATTTACACACATAATTTGGATGATATGCATCTTCATAACCAGGTGGTTGTGCCATATAAACTTCCTCTAAAATCCAACCTTTGAGAAATGCATTCTTTACATCTAGTTGATACAACTTTCAATTCCTAGATGGAGTAATGCTAACAAGTACTCTAATGATAGGCATTTTAGCAACGGGTGAGAAGGTCTCTTCATAGTCTATGCCATGGGTTTGGGTAAACCCATTGGCTACTAACCTTGACTTGTATCTATTAATACTACCATCTGAATTCCTTTTTACTTTATAGATCCACCTTAATCCAAATTGAATTATCTTAATTCATGGATTTCTAGGAACAAGTTCCCATGTGTCATTATCCATGAGGGCTTCAATTTCTTCATCCATTGCTTCTCTCCATTCCTTCTTGCCTTGAGCTTCTTCATATGATGTCGGTTCTTCATTGTTGGAGTCCTTAGCCATATAAATTGAATGCTTTGTGGCCAAAGAGGTATCAAATCCATATCTCTTTGGTTTCTTCTTCTCTCTCATTGATCTTCTGAGTGGTTGAGGAGAGCTTTCTGATCCTTGAGCTAGGTCTTGCACCTTAGCCTTCCCTTTGTTCTTCCATAGCTTCAATTTCAAAGTCACTATCTTCATGATGCTTTGATTCCTTTGTTGGAAGAGATGGAAAGTCTTCTTCCAAGTCATACGGTAGCTTTACTTTCCTGTCATCATCAGACCAAAATTTATTTTCATCAAAGACTACATCCCTACTAATTGAAAAGCCTTTGTTAGAGGGATTATACAATCTGTATCCTTTTTGGTTTTGATCATATCCAATAAAGATATAATTCTCTACTTTGAGATCCAATTTCCCTCTTATTTGAGAGGGTATGTGAGCATAAGCTAGACATCCAAAGATTTTGCAATGCTCTAGACTCGGCCTTCTTCCATTCCATACCTCATAGGGAGTCATACTATCTAAAGACTTTGATGGAAGTCTACTTACAAGGTATGTGGCTATTGATAAATCCTCTGCCCAAAGATAATTGGGTAAACCCTTTTCATTGAGCATGGAACTGGCTGCCTCAACTATTGTTCTGTTCCTTCTTTCAACTACTCCATTGAGCTCTGGTGTGCGTGTGGTTGTCACCTCTCTTTTGATGCCTCTTTCTTGTAGGAAAGCATCAGATTCAGTTGAGAAGTATTCTCCACCACCATGTGATTTGAGCTTCTTGAGACATCTACCTATTTGATTTTCTACAAGAGCAACATACTTTTTGAAACAATTGAAGACTTCATCTTTATGCTTCATAAATTACAGAGTTGTCCATCTGCTACAATCATCAATAAAAGATACATAATATCTTGATCTTGAAATAGAAGGTTCTTTGTGTGGACCCCACACATCTGTGTGGACAAGATCCAATAATTCCTAATGGATATATCCTTTCTTGTTGAAGGATTGTCTATGAGCTTTGCCAAATTGACAAGCTCCACACTTGTATATCATATGTTGTTTTGTGATGTTAGGCAATCCAAGTACACTTTGATCCCTACAAATTTGTTTCAAAGTTCTCTCACCAATATAAGCAAGCCTTTTGTGCCATATCTCCAATTTAGAGAGTGTTTTAGATCCATAGCTAAATAATGCTATGTTCTTGATGTCCTCCACTTCAAAGGTGAAGAGTCTTCCTGTCTTTTCTCCCTTGGAGATTCTTCTAAATCCTTTCTTGGGGCCTTCCACATATGCTCCATGCCTTGGAAACCTAACTTGCAATCCTTTCTCCACAATTTGTCCAACACTTATCAAATTTTTGGTTATGGTAGGCACATATAAAACCTTGCTTAGAAGATTCATGTTGCCATTTGATGTCTTGAAATTACCTATTTTCTCCACTGAATGTCTTGTATCATCACCTGTCTGCACCTCATGTTTATTTTTGGGATCTTCTAAATCAGAGAGCAATGCTACATTTCCTGATACATGATTTGAGCACCCCGAGTCAATATAAAAAACATGATCAACATCCTTACCCTGCGTCAATGATAGGTTCATGAGTAGTGAGTCTTCTTGACTTTGATCTTCCTAGAATTCCTTGGGTTCCTGTAACATTGCTTAGTGGTATGATTAGGGTAACCACAAATGCTACAATATTGAAATGCTTAGGGTCTCCCCCTACTTTCCTCCTCTGCCTCTTCCTCTAGCTTTTCCTCTACCTGTGAAGTTGTCTTGGAAAGAGCTACCTTCATCTTCATTCTTCTTAAACTTTGGCTTATCCTTAGCTTTAACTTTATCAAAGTATAAGGCAAAAGACCGATTACCTCTTCAGGATTCACCATTCTTGCTTATCTTTGCTTCATGCGTGAAGAGTTGGCCCATAAGAGTGTTGAGGTCAGGCACTTGCATGTCCATGTATAGGTCCATGGAAATTGTGAGGGATTCACACTTTTGATCAACCTTGATTCCATCGATGATTTGACTTACATAGTTAGTCACACTTTACTTGGGACTTTTCTTCAAGGTAGTAAACTCCATCCATAGCTAGTTCTTCCTTGCTCTGGTATTTGAAGAGAAGAAAGAAGCAAGTGCTTTCGAAGTTTCTCTTGAGGTCTTGCATCCTTTCACACGAGGTAAGAGAAAATAAGAGATTGCATTTAAGATGTAGGACTTGGCTAGTGCATCATATGAGCACCAAGTTGTAAGCCTTTCTTGCTCTTCATGTGATGGTTGCCCTTTGTTTCTCATTGTTGGCATGAATTCATCTCCAGATGTGTATCCAAACAGATTTCTCCCTTGAAGGTAGGCCTCCATCCTTAGAGACCACACTAAGTAGTTATTTCAATCCAATTTCTCAATGGTGAAAGGAAATCCATCTCCCATATTGATTTATGTTAGCGCTAATACCACTATGAAGAGAGATAGCTGATACACTCCCTAGCCCTGCATAAACCTACTCTACACCTGCCAAGATCACTTCAAAGATGATAAGTAGAAACCTTGTGCTTATTAAGGGTGCATATAAAACATCCTAGTGCTTTGGAGTATCAATCTCAAATTGATGCATCAAGACAGACTGGTTGATACTAAATAGATGAAGTAAAACTTGCTATTTTAGGATGGATTGCACTCTCGAATTTAATTCAGAGCTCACAACTTGCTAAAAATTGAACAGAGATCTTTTGCAAACTTTTAATGAGATAGATAATGAATCAAAGCACCAAATTTGATGACTTTTGATGAACCATAACTAGAGAAATCAATTTAGCAATATATAGGTATCATCCCAACATTTTAGGAGTTAATTGCCAGTATTCCTAGTCACCTTCAAATGATTGTAGCTCACATAGTAACAAACAAATGATGATGAAAATTAGTATGATGAAAATAGACTTATCAAGTTATCTATACCAATTTAAAGCCCAACAAAAGATCAAGTATACACAGAGAACTCACTCACTGAAGTTGAGTGAAAATGTGAATATGAACCTATAGCAGTAGATGAGAACAACTTCAAAGTATAGCTAGAAAATCAATTTGTATTGAACATATTGTGCACGATATGAATGGACATGAAGCTTGGGAAGGAGGAGCACAATGTGTGCTTCACTTGTGGGTTGGTGCTTGATCAAATTCTCTCCAAACTGTAGCTCTAAGTGCTGCTGACTACAACTATACATAGGTGTTTATATAGTGACATTTGAATTCAAATCTTGGAGGGATTGTTCCTGAAAGCTCCCCTAAAGTTGAGGAATCACCTAGCTAAAATTACTCCTAATTCAGATCATAATTTGTGCCTAACATGGCCATGATTTTCTTCAATGACTTTTACTTTTGAAGGTAATAACTTTTCAAGAATTACAAGAGCATGTTTCTATGACTCTCTCATTGAGAGTGTGCATAAGTAATGTTTACATTTATGAATGATCAAGCACTAGGATTGGATGAAATACACCAACAAGCATTAGTAGAAGGACTGGAAGACTTAGGATTAGAAGCCTTACTTTCCTTCTTGGATTGCTGACTATTCTTGTCCTTCTTTTTCTTTCCCTTTGACGATTATAACATGGCTTCATCATTCTCTTCCATATCCTTTTGTTGATCTTCATCATGAATTAATGTGAACTGCAACTCTTTAAATGAAAGTTCTCTATCTCTTGTAGTAAGAGTAAGACAAGTAACAAAAGCATGATATGAAGATGGAAGCGAGTTTAGAAGTGTGCTTACCATCTCTTCATCTGAAATATTTACTCTCACATTTAGTAATTGATTTTGTAAATGTTTAAGCTTCAAAATATGTGTCTTAACTGATTCATCAACTTTCATCCTTGTGTTGGCTAGTTGTCTCCTTATATGAGCGATCTTAGTAGGATTTTTGCTATGATAGAAATTCTCTAAATCCAACCAAGCCTTACGAGAGGATTTGCATGACTTGATTTGGGGTATAATATGCCTTTTGACTCCCATAGAAATATATGAAAGTGCTCATGCATCCCTTGAATCCCATTTGGATTGATCTTTTGTAGGAAGTAATGTGGTAGTAATACTATTGACTCCTGATGATGAAGTGGTTCCTTCTTCTTCACTAACCTCTTGTTAAGAAAAAATAGCAACATGGGTTCTTTTAGAAGATGAAGTAGACTCTTCTCCAACTTGTCTCGGCCTAGGATAAGTGCCATTGACAATATTCCACAAGCCCTTTGATACTTATAGATTCATCATCATAAAAATCCACATTGGATAATTAGACATTCCCTCAAGCTTGTCTTCCTTTTTAAGTCTATAGTCACTCGTCTTGTTAAGGATCTATGTCAACTAAGCTCTGATACCAAATGTTTGAAGTGGGCTGGGCCTCAATGATAATAAATCATAGGTTTATAGGACCTTTCAACACATGAACCTTAGCATACACACCTTAATACTAAAAAAGAAGATGAGTGAGAGATAAAGAGAGAATAGACATGATATTTTAAAGTGTATGGTAAGATAGAATGCTCACCTACACTATCTTATATTCAAATGTAAATTACAATGTGTGAATATGATACAAATTGACAATATCTGGATCTAGGAAGGAATAGGAACTAGATACAAGAAATTGTTTGCGAAGTGTCTAAGAGGTATGAAGAGTGTGTGTGTGAGAACATGGAGAATATGAACAGTTTAGAACTATTTTACGACAAACCCTATTTCTGATTAACCTAAATCACAAACTACTAAATGAACAAGTGAGGGAAAAATAGACTTGTTACGCACAATAACTCAACAAGTGATGTAGATGGTTGGCTGATACAAACTCCTCGAGATACTCCTCATGTAAAGCACAACTCCTCCAAGTTACTCCCTGTAGAGCACCTCCTTAATCACCTTGAGTGATTGAGTGATAATTCAAATAATGAGCCTAAGCCCTCTTTATATAGCTTTGAGGCCCCTTGTGAAAAGCAATTTTAGAAAGCAATAAATCCACAATCCAAAATCGGCACCATTGCAAAATCTCTTCGGGGAACAAAAAAGCTTTCCAAAAGTAAGGATCCAAAAAATCATTTCGTGCTCTACCCGTCGTCTGTCGGATTTGGACCCGGGTGCAATATTTAGGAGACATATACTTTAGCCACGTTGCTGACACCTTTTATGCTGTTAAGAGTATATAAAGTACACATACTATATTATCTACTTGGACAATTTGACATTGTTTCCAACAATTTTGTTGTAGTATGCCCTTGGGGAACCTAAACCCTCACCACCTTGCATGGAAGCAAGAAGGAAGGCTCAAGAATGACTCTCCTTTCATCCACCCCAACCGCCAACATGTTCAAGCCATTGGCCATCAGCCCGCAGCTATGCCACATGCTTGAAAACATGGAGAGGAGGGATTCAAGGATCCTAATTGTTGGTACATTTGGCAAGCCTTGATGCTTGACCAAAAAAAAGGTTTACTTCATATCTTGAGCTTGAATGTTCATTACTCACATGTGAACACCTCTTGTAAATATTTTAAGTTTAACTCAAGATAAATGTAAAAGGAAAAGATTGAGAGAATCTCGTAGCTTTACGAGTTGTAATTCACAAAAACCAAGTGATTGGAATCAAATTAATTAGGAGGCTAAAAGATAGGATCACTTTTAGGTGGAAGATTCTAAATTCAAATTTGAATTCATCTATAAAAACTCACTTTTAGTCGTGGAATACAAAGCAGATCAAGGACACATTGAGCTTCAAGATTGTGGGTACACTTAATCCACACATGTATGAGTAAGCCTACAATATCTCCTTTGTATCATACATTCAATACATTATACATTTGATTCTGATTATGCAACTATCTCATGTTCACTATTGTCTGCTGCCATACTCTCATTTTTAGTGAACTTGGTTTGAGGAGTTCTCTATGTATACTTAATCTTTTGCTGTGATTCAACTTGGTGCATGTAGCTTAGACCTTCTAGTTATATTTATAAAATTTCACATCATTTGGTTCAGGAATTTGCAAGATATGTTCATTACATTCTGCCTATGTTTGTTGTCTGTCATCTTCCTAAAATGTCGGGACTACACCCCAAACTTCTTAAGATTAATTCTCATACACTCATCCTAAATTAGTGAAATAACTTCCTATAGCAAGCTTAGGGGTCCAATTAGATATGGCTAAAAGCTCTCGGGTCAATTGTAATCAGTGAGTGAGCACTGAATGAAACATTGAGCAGGTTACAATCCATAAAAAGCAAGTTTTGCAATTCTTCAATATTAGAAGTAGTCTATTTTGATGCAACTATTTGAAGGTGATGCTCCAAAGCACATTATTGGTCCAAATGCATATTTGGGAAGATAAAGGTGTCTACTAAGGTAATCTGAAGTAACATTGGCAGGTGTAGAGCAGGATTTGTGTAGGACTAGCTCATTTCTATACTGTATCCAACCATCTCCTCACAGTGGTATCAGAGCAATCATTAACTCAACATGGGAGATGGATTCCCATCATCAATTGAGAAATTGGATCGAGGTAATTACTCTGTTTGGTCTATTAGAATGGAAGCATATCTACAAGGTAGAAATCTTTATGGTTACATATCTGGAGATGAGTTAATGCCAATACTTAGAAGCAAAGGGCAATCCACTCAAGAAGAACAAGAAAGGTTATCAACATGGTGCTCAAAGGATGCATTGGCCAGGTCATACCTTCTCAATTCAGTTTTTGATTTCTTACAAGAATCCTAGAATGCACTTGAATCATTTTTTCTTCAAGCACTAGAGCAAGGAAGAATCAACTATGGATGGAATTCACAACGCTCAAGAAGATGCCCAAACAGAATGTGACTGATTATGTCACTAAAATGAAGGACCTAGCTAATCAACTTGGAAGCATTGCAGAAGTCATTGATGAGGAGAAAATTGTGAGACAAGTGATCAATGGAATCAAAGCAGATGACAAGTGTGAAGCATTCACTACTGCAATGGATATATACACGGACATGCAGGTACCTAACTTCAATACTCTAATGGGACAATTGTTTACTCATGAAGCCAAGCTTGTGAAAAACAATGACAACTCAAAAGGTAATCAATCCTCTGCCCTATACACTGATAAGAACAAGAGTAAGTATGGCAAAGGTAAAGGAAAGAAATCTGATGATGAAGCTAGTACCTCCCAAGCTAACTTTGCAGAAAGAGGTAGAGGTACAAGAGGAAGAGGCAGAGGAGGAAGGCAATCTCTCCATGTGCCATATGTGGATTGACTAACCACACAACTGAGAATTGTTTCAGGAACCTAAGAAATCAGAGAGGAAGAGGCTTCAACAGAGGAAGCTATGGAAGAGGAAGATCAAACAACTACTATAACAACAACTACAACAACAACTACAACAACTAAAATAAACAAGGAGGCTATAGAGGAAGGAGAGATTACAACAATTATACTGAAGAGCAAGGAGAAGAAGACTCACTTTTGTTAATGAACATGACCATGAGGCAAGGTAAATCAGATGAACATGTGTTTTATATAGATTCTGGTTGTTC
Source organism: Ceratopteris richardii (assembly GCA_020310875.1). Taxonomy (NCBI): domain Eukaryota; kingdom Viridiplantae; phylum Streptophyta; class Polypodiopsida; order Polypodiales; family Pteridaceae; genus Ceratopteris; species Ceratopteris richardii. Next base: position 116,410,049 of record CM035419.1, on the reverse strand, counting down.
AAAACATGTAGCAGGAAATGTGGCATTACTATATGACTTGGAGGATCCAAGGAACAAGCATGAGGTTTAGACACGAGATGATACAAGGCACTCAGTTAAAAAGATTGGAAATGTGAAAACTTTAGATGGAAACATGAATCTACTTAGTAAGGTATTGTATGTACCTACCATAACCAAGAATTCGATAAGTGTTGGACAAATTGTAGAAAAAGGCTTGCAGGTAAGGTTTACAAGAAATGGAGCATTTGTTGAAGATCCTCAACAAGGATTCAGAAAGATAGCCAAAGGAGAAAAGACAGGTAGACTCTTTACATTCGAAGTACAGGATACTAGAAATATAGCACTTTTCAATTATGGAGGACAAACCTTATCAGAATTAGAAATGTGGCACAAAAGATGAGCTCACATAGGAGAAAGAAGTTTAAAGCAAATTTGTAGGGATTAGAGTGTGCTTGGATTACCAAATATATCCAAGCAACATATGATATACAAATGTAGCTCATGTCAATTTGGGAAGTCTCATAGACAACCATTTATGAAGAAAGGTTACATTCATGGTGATCTATTGGAGCTACTCCACACAGATGTTTGGGGACCTAGTAAAGACCCTTCAATTTCAAGATCCAGGTATTATAGATCATTCATTGATGATTGTAGCAGATGGACCATACTTTATTTTATGAAACACAAAGATGAAGTATTCAATTGTTTCAAAAAATATCTTGCTCTTGTTGAGAATCAGATAGGGAAAACATTAAAGAGGCTAAGGTCAGATGGAGGGGGAGAATACTTCTCCCATGAGTTTGATGCATATCTCCAAGATAGAGGCATCAAAAGAGAAATCACTACCAGATATAATCCATAGCAAAATGGAGTAGCAAAAAGGAGGAATACATGGAGGCAGTAAGGTCCATGATCAATGAGAAGAAATCGCCAACTATCTATGGGCAGAGGCTGTATCCACAGCCACCTATCTTATCAACAGAATCCCATCTAAAGCATTGGATGGGATGACACCATATGAAGCTTGGAATGGAAGAAGGCCTAGCCTAGAACATTGTAGAATTTTTGGGTGCATAGCATATGCACATGTTCCATCACAGATCAGAGGTAAAATGGATCCCAAGGTAGAGAAATGTGTGTTCATAGGTTATGATCTCAATAAAAAAGGGTACAAGTTGTATAATCCAAATACCAAAGGTTTTATTGTTAGTAGAGATGTTATTTTTGATGAAAACAACTCGTGGTTTGAAGATGATTGCAGAAAAGTCAAGCTACCTTATGACCTAGAAGAAGACTTTCCCACAATTCAAAAGGCAACTAATCAACAATGTGAAGATTCAAGTGATTTTGATGATGATCAGAGAACACCAAGGAAGAACTTCAAGGTATGGAGCAACAAAGGCTTCAAGGAATTGGAATATCTATCAATTAGATGTAAAAAATGCTTTTTTAAATGGTTGGATTTCAGAGGAGGTGTACATGGCACAACCTCTTGGATTTATTGATGATGTACATCCGAGTATGTGTGCAAACTCAAGAAAGCTCTCTATGGTCTCAAACAAGCTCCTAGAGCTTGGAATCATAGATTGGCTACATTTTTGCAGGACAAAGGATTCAAGATGAGCAAGGTTGATTCTTCACTCTTCACTAAGAAGAGTAAATCTGAAGTTATATATCTATGTGTGTATGTAGATGATATCATTCTTACAGGTAATGATGCAGATGAAATCAAGAAGATCAAAGCCCAAATGAAGGAAGAATTTATGATAAGTGACCTAGGATTGCTCACTTACTTTCTTGGATTAGAAGTTGTCTATATAGATAAAGGGATCTTCCTTACCCAAAGGAAGTATGTTAAAGATGTAATTGCAAAGTTCAAGATGTAGGATGCTAAGGTTGCAGGTACTACCATGGAGGTCAATCACAATTTAAGTGCTCATGAAGGGGAACCAATTGAAGACATTACAAGCTACCAAAGCCTAGTTGGAAGCTTGAATTATGCAACCCTAACTAGGGTAGATATATGCTATGGTGTAAGTGTGCTTAGCCAATTTATGCACACTCCTAGAAAGCCTCACATGGATGCAGCAAAGAGGATATTGAAATATCTAAAGGGAACTATGAATGAAGGATTGTATTATCCTTATACTTTTGATTTAAGTGTAAAGCTATTCATTGATGCAGATTGGGCAAGATCAAAAGATGATAGAAGAAGAACATCTCGATATTTATCCTTTGCAGGTACAAAGCTCATTTCTTGGTCTTCCAAGAAACAACCCACAATAGAACTCTCTTCAACTAAAGATGAATACAGAGGATTGGCAAATGCAACTCAAGAAGCAATGTGGATCAAGTCCCTATATACAGATTTAGGGTTAGAGTTTGGTACTCCATACATATTTGGGGACAACATAAGTTCATAAGCAATGTGGATCAAGTCCCTATATACAGATTTAGGGTTAGAGTTTGGTACTCCATACATAAGTTCCTTGCATTTAGCAGCTAATCCTATCTTTCATGCCAGGACTAAGCATATAGAAGTCCATTATCACTTTGTGAGAGAAAAAATAGCAAGCAAGGAAATACAATTGTCTTATGTCTCTACTCAGATGCAATGTGCAGATATGATGACCAAAGCACTTGATGGAAGCAAACTAAATAGGTTCAAATCAATGATTGGAATACAAGAGATACCTATGGATTGAAGACTCAAGCATCTTAGGCTTGAGGGGGAGATGTTGGTACATTTGGCAAGCCTTGATGCTTGACCAAAAGTTGAAAGGTTTACTTCATATCTTGAGCTTGAATGTTCATTACTCACATGTGAACACCTCTTGTAAATATCTTGAGTTTAACTCAAGATAAATGTAAAAGGAAAGGTTGAGAGAATCTCGTAGCTTTACGAGTTGTAATTCACAAAAAACCAAGTGATTGGAATCAAATTAATTAGGAGGCTAAAACATAGGATCACTTTTAGGTGGAAGATTCCAAATTCAAATTTGAATTCATCTATAAAAACTCATGACTTTTAGTCACGGAATACAGAGCAGATCAAGGACACATTGAGCTTCAAGATTGTGGGTACACTTAGTCCACACATGTATGAGTACACCTATAGCATCTCCTTTGTATCATACATTCAATACATTATACATTTGATTCTGATTATGCAACTATCTCATGTTCACTATTGTCTGCTGCCATACTCTCATTTTCAATGAAGTTGATTTGAGGAGTTCTCTGTGTATACTTAATCTTTTGCTGTGACTCAACTTGGTACATGTAGCTTAGACCTTCTAGTTCTATGTTATAAAATTTCACGTCATTTGGTTCAGAAATCTGCAAGATATGTTCATTACATTTTGCCTATGTCTGTTGTCTGTCATCTTCCTAAATAGCAAGTTTTGCAATTCTTCAATATTGGAAGTAGTCTGTTTTGATGCAACTATTTGAAGGTGATGCTCAAAAGCACATTATGGGTCCAAATGCATATTTGGGAAGCTAACCGTGTCTACTAAGGTAATCTGAAGTAACATTGGTAGGTGTAGAGCAGGATTTGTGCAACACTAGCTCATTTCTAGAGTGTATCCAACCATCTCCTCACACTAATCACATATGTAAAATACAAGAAACTTTCAACACTCTACTTACACACATAGGAAATACTAGCATGCACACACACCTCACTCTCTCACAATCTAAGACTAAATACACATATGCACAAAGCCTTAAGAGAAAAGAGAGTTCTTCCATTCAAAAGATATATACATGAGAGCACGTCCAACCAAAAGCTCCCCTTCTTTACAAAAATGATCTTCTATATATAAGCTAAGCACATTCCTCCATGTACTCTTTTTGACTAGTAAAAAAGGAGCACATGCTTTCTAACTAACATATCTTTTGATATCTTGGAAAATATTCCCAAATCTCAGGAAATGGAGGTGTGGGGATTTGGACGTGGGTTTTCTCGTACATTTGCAAAAAAGGGATTCATTTACAAGTCTCCATACCATAGAGTTGGAGAATTTATCAAAAAGTGTTTAGGAGGGTGTTCACATGTGCACACCTCCAATATACTTAAGAGTGGTATTTTTATGAGTACTAGAGGGTTCATTTGCATAAAAGAAATTGTGAGAAACCCTTATAACCCAACACTCTCCTCCCCCTAGAATTTGTCCTCCTCGACAAAGCTAAGATAGGAGAAGCATACATTTATGAACTAATCCAAGTTTGGGTCTTCAAGTCTTCAAATCTGCAGCTCTTCAAGTCTTCAAATTTGCAAGTCTTCAGTCTTCAGGTCTTCAATGTTGAGCGACACAATCCCCATGGGGGGAAATCAGCCCAAACATAAACAACAACCTCTGTTGCCAAATATGCAACTATTGCTACTAAGCAAGTCCCGAAAATTACAATCCAAAACAATTGAAATTATGAAGGCACAAGCAAGGACCCAGATGCCATAAGAAGCTGTAGCATCTTTGAAACCTGCAATGCAGCCAAGTCCCATAGCAACATAAACAATCTATGATATAGGTCATAGGCTAAAAATGATTGCAAGAGCAATGATCATGATTCCAACTAGAGAGTCACAACACAGGAACCGGAAGTCCATAGCCTTCACAACAATTTGAGAAAGTGAACCCAACAACCTTAGTAGAGTAATCACTGCTTCAAGTAGATCTGCAAAGATGTGGGAACCATGTCTTGTATTGGTAATATCTCAGGCCAGCCTGCTACATAGTTGTGTCTACCACGACTCAAATAATAGTGTGGAATTTTGCATCTTGGTAGCTGCATATCTCGTATGATAGTCACACATTCCAATTTTATTAGTATGGTCTACACATGATTAGGATGGAGAAGCTTGAACAAGGAAGCAACTGAGCAAAAGATCTAGGTTCTAACCTCAAGCATCATATCATCCGTGAACCATCAAGTTTGACATCATTCAAACATGTAATGCTCACACACATGATGAGAAAGTAATAGACCAGGGACCATGAAGGTTTTTCGTAGCATACTCCAGGCATACATAGGAAAAGTTAGAACCGATCTCAGGAAGACACCCCCGAATTCGATCTGTATACAATCAAGCGATGTAGTACACACATTTAGAACAACCACAATGAGGATGCAACATACCACATTGTCATGCTACATAGATTGATAGACCAATAAGCAACATCCAACCCCCAATATGGGAGCCTCCTTCTATGAGAGAAAGAATTCATCAAAGAAAAAATCATCAGCTTCTCTAGATTTATGATGGGGCCTGCTCATGTAAGTACCCAAATTGTGGCCAATAGAAATGCCACAATAGTAGGATGATCCAAATGTGGCAATCTATGAGTGACAATCTTCAACCACCTTAAGTTGAGCGTATTTAGCACAACCTACAATCACATCCTCTGTTAGTAGGCGTGGTAGGAGTTGTTGGCCAGTTTGGATAGCGAGACCTACCACTTATGGCCATATTTCTCAATTTTATGACAACTCAAAAGTATTTGCTTTCCTACTTGAACCTTCAATCATGAGAAGTGTAAGATATGAGCACCAATAAATGACATTCACACATGTTTGGCCACACATGCACAGGCACGTTCATACGAATTGTGCTTTAAACAATTTCATTCCCTGCATAGGACAGTTACAATAGTAATTGAACATTTTGTTTGCAACTGTTCCTCATAAAGGATCATATCATGGGGAGAAGCATCAGAACCCTAGGTAAAACACCAGTAGAACTGTGGTGTGCCAGATAATTGATGGTCTCCACCCATCTCCAGTATTCGAGGGTTGAAAGCATTGAGCAAAACTTGCCCCAAAGAAATCCTTAAGCAACCTAGTCACATTCATCCCAAGATCACGACACCATTAGAGTGAACCATGCTTTTCTTAAAACACATCCCAGAAAAAGGTTGTAGTCTGTATGACAGCCAGTAGGATGATGTAGCACATATACAGTTGTTCCTAGGATGATAGTAAAAATACCAAAATAAAGTTGGAATCCTTGTATGCTTGCTGGTCAATCACCTCTACAACTGGAGACCCTGCCTCAGAAAGTGGAAGCACTGGGTTTGAGATGTCCAGTTTCAAAAAGTTTCTGTTTGGAGGCAGCACCTAGAAATGACCTACACATCTACAACCCCATGTGACCAGTTGCAACATAACTTCAATGACTCTTGAATATAGGGTTCACAGTAGCCTTGATGTCTATAAATCTTGGGAGATGGCCATAGCCCACAAATATATTGCATGGTGATGGTATGATATAAAAAGGGATCCCAACTTCACCCCTCGGAAGCATAGTGATAAGTGGAGAAGCAACATGATACATAAAACCTTGCACCATTCTAGACTAGTCCAGCTCCAGGCGTTGTGGGTGAGTATTGACTCATCTGAATTGGTATGGCTTTATCTTAGCACCTCCAACTTCCTCAATCTTTGTTGAGATACTAGTTTTTGCTCCAACTCAAAAATCTTCATAGTCTTCTAAAAATGGATCATCATGCTGTAGTCATATACCAACAATTGTAGAAGGATGAGCCCATCCCCGACGATGTTACCATTCACCTTTAAGGAATTTCAAGTATCCATTGAACTCTGAAAAGGATAAGGACATGCTTGATCTAACTTCAACCTTGACTTCCATTGTCTTGAATTTTTCATATGAATGAGGTCCTCGATTTCCATCTCCCATGTTTTGCCTTCGTCACTGACCTATTCTCTAAAGCCTCCTTGCAACATGCACTTACAGCTCAAAGTCCGAGAGGTTGCCCTAGGGGGAGCTCGTCAAGGAGTTGCTGCCACGTGAAGCTCCAAGTCTGCAACATTTTTGCCTCAGATGAGCTCAACCAGACATAACACTTGATTACTGCTCCTAGAGGGTTCTAAAAAGAATAAACATTGAGAGAGTTATAGTTCTTCAACTGTTTGGTCACTAATGCCCAGTCCATGGGGTTGAAGGTGGGGCGTCCATGAGATGGCACAATATATGGAGGTTTGCTGTCAGCAGACTTTCTCAAGAGCTTTCTTGGGTGTTCCTCTATGGGTGTTCCTCTAGTGTCAAAAGCTGACATGCCCATTTTTGGTATAAGAACTTGTTGCAAAGAAAAAAGGCACAAAAGAGGAGCCCAAAATTTTCAAATTAATGGGCATATTTTTTCTTCTTCAAAATCCGAGAAAATTCCCTCAAAGCTATGTAAATGCACTAGAGGAGTCCTCTAGATGCATAATCCCAAATCATTGTAATATATTTCTTGTACAATAGTAGGAAATTAGAGATTAGCCAATAAAGTGCCGGTCACTTGTGTGAAAACGCCATTTTTTAGGGCACATGTATATAAGTCACTTTGTGACTCTTTGTAAGGATTTTTTGCCATTGTGAAGAAGGAGAGCTCCAAAATTTCAAATTTTCTTCTTTCGTGCAGATTTTCATCTTCTCCATGATCTTTTGTGTGTGTGTGAATCTTGGAATGCGTGTGTAGGACTATTGTCTACCCCTCCCCATCACTTTTGAACTATTGTAGTGTGTGTGTGAGCAAGTACGAGTTGTGGAGTGAGTGAAGGTGTTTCCCACCATTCACTGTTCTGGCCATAACTTGAAGAGTGTTAAAGTGTTTAAACTAGCGATGCTGTGTTACTGACAAACGCAAGTCGTTATCGAACAAAGATTAACGTAATACAGAGCTTCACCGTAAACTATGGTTAACTCTAATTATCATTACCGTAAGACATTACCAGATCGTCGTGGGTTCTTGGGAGTGGTAGGGGTCTGTTAAACAGAGGCCCTGTACTATTTTCCCAAATCTTCGTTACACATCAAGCGTAACTACTCGTCTAGCTCAGTTACTAATCAACATCAATACTTGGTTCTTAGATTCCTGCGTCCGAAATTCTCTAGATCAGTTTACTCGAAGAACAGAACAATTGTCCCTTCTACAGGTTCATGAACATATAATATATCAAACAGAGTGAATCAGACAGATTCACTCACCACAATACTTCCCGAGACATTCAATTACAAGTTACAATTACCAAAAGCAATAATCTGTATCAAATCAACTTATGCAGTACTACATTCACTTATACTAACTCAGGGTACTTCAACGGTCGAAGAGCACACAATCTTACGATACGAAAACAGTATTCAACCACATAAACTGACATTTAACATTCACTACGGTGAACTTCAGTATGAGCAGGCGACGCAGACAGAACAGAAATCAACACAAACAATACTCAGAGCTTCACCATAGTGTAAGTAAACTCTGACAATTTCAGAAAGGGCATCCCTCTCTCTCTCTCTCTCTAAAACCATATACACAAGCGTCTCTCTCGCCATTCTCTTTACATTGCTTTATATATCTTTTTTCAAGATGCGCGTACCAACTTTTTTGCATGGATTTTGATAATTCCGGTATATCAGGCGGTCATTACGTCTGTCCCACTCCGGCGGTCATCTAACAAAGAGCAATTTTTAGATTCAAGAGAAAACACTTAGCAATAGATGCAACTCATCGAGAGCTTCAAAACGAACCCGTTATTGGCCATATTCGGAGTTCAGAGCTTGGAGAAACATTTGAATTTGTGTTTACTATTGTAAGTGGTATCGTGGCAGACACTTTCAGAGATTAAGTGAGTTGGAGAGGTAGTGTAGTCTTTTCTCTTGTATTTTAGCTAAGTCACTTCACTTTCCATCACGTGTGCACATGTCATCATACTCTTGGTTAGGTCAGTTCTTTGGATTGATAATTAAGCGTGTGTCAATCCACCACTATACGTACTTGTGTGGAAAATGAGATTTAGTCTCTTTGACACAAGTCCCTAAGACCTCGTGACTTAGTTACACACATTTTTGGCACTGTTGCTAGGGAACACACTCAACCAAGGTGCCTTTGTGATGGTTATAGCTTTGGAGTGAAGGAATCGTACTTGTAGGAGTGAATTTGTTCAGTGGCAAGTAGTCAGACACTTCAACACTTGTTACTTCACATCCTAGAGGTGTGTGTAATGAGTTTTTAGGTTTAGGGTTAGGAGTGAAGGAGAGAAGAAGGAGTTAGGGTTAGGTCAAGGAGACAAGTGGAGTAGGAGTGAGTTCAAATCATCAAGAAAATTTCAAAAAAGAAATTGCCAAGTTAGTGTAGGATAGGCTTCAGTCATCAGAAACTATAAAAACCAAAAAAAAAAGTTCATTTGACACTTGCTCAAAAAGTGGTATCGCTTGTAGATAGCGACCGGTATTGCCTGAGTAGTATCGCACCGTACAAGCCCTCAAAGCTACCTAGTTAGCTCAAAACTTAAGAAAGATATCCCAAAGGTAAGCTACATTAAGAGTTTAACATCAAAAGTTTCTTGAAAGCACAGATTCACGTGATTAAATACATATTCGGTATCGCGGGGTGGGACAGCGAGACTTAAGAGGTTTTTTGAGTGAGACAGAGGGTGAGGAGTGAAGAGGAGTGAGAGAGAAACATAGGGGTGCAAAATTCTTTGTGTTTGGAGCGATTTTGGCTGTAGTATCGAGATTGGTTGAGTTTTGGTATCACGATACCAAAATTCCCTAGTATCACGATACTCGCCGAAGTATCGTATCGTCGCATGCCACTTGAGGTGTCGCGATACCATTTTTTTTGGTATCGTATCGTCAAGTTGGTATCATGATCGTGATCTACGAGTGGTATCGTATCACAGTCCACTTGGTAGCGTATCGTCCCGGTCACGGTATTGTATCGTCGACCGAGCGGTATCGTATCCAGTATCGTATCGTTGACTCTCTAAGTATCATATTGTGATCGAACTTTAGTATCGTATCATACAGGAGTATCACATGTGAAAAACTCAAGTATCGTATCATGCATTGTTGCGCTATCGGATCGCTACTTTGCACCTGTATCGTATCGCGAGTATTCCTGGTATCGTATCGTGTACCCAATATTGTATCGTTCAATCTTCTGGTATCGTATCACGACAAACTTTCGTATCGTATCGTGCGGGTTTGCGGTATCGTATTGCGATGTGCACAGGTATCGTATCGTGAGGAGTCAAAGTATCGTATCATGGCAGAAGTGGTATCGTATCACCTGAGCCATATAGTATCGTATCATATTAAGATGCAGTATCGTATCGCTCAGTTCCCTGGTATCGTATCGTCGACTACCCGAGTATCGTATCGTCATCTGTAGAAGTATCGTATCGTGGTGAATATTGGTATCGTATTGTGGCAATAGTGGTATCGCCTAGTGCAGTATCGCCAGAGTGGTATTGTCTAAGACATTTTAAGCAATTTGAAGGGCAAAATTTGAGGCAATTGAGGAGATAATTAGGGGATAGAGAGGAACCAAAATAGCCACAGGAGGGTGGATGAACTTGAGGTCAGGCTGGGTGCTAAGTAGCCAGAGAAGTGTTATATCATTGGTAGGAAGTGCTCAGGCCAGTCATCGCTCTATCTATTTCGACACCTCTAGTGATTTGGAGGAGGAGATACCCATGGCTTCAGAAGACATGCAAGGTCCTGTTTCCAGGAGAAACTTCATGTCCACAGTGGAGGGGGAATACTGTACCTCTCTACAATATGTGTCTACTAATTCCCAGGAAATTCCCATCTACCTGGATGGTTTAAATAAATCAGTTGCCAGGATGGTAACTTCCATAGATTCCACAGTTGTGCCCAGACTAGCCATCAAGTATGAAGGAGGAGCATACATGGATAAGTTGGGTGACATCTACGTAGTGATAGAACACCCAGATCTGATCAATGAGAGAGGAGGGTTGGAAGAACGAGGAAATTAAGGAAGACCGGACCCTGAGGAGTTGGTAACCACTCCCAAAGGTAAATCAATAGTGACTCAAGTCTTGAGAGGGGATTTTATACCTCAAGATGATTTCTTACTGGAGGTCTACCCGATCCATGGATCAGTTACTGTTACAAACGGACTCGCCTACAAGTGGACAAGAGGAACGTCCAATGACCTTTATGAGTTAAAAGATCCTGAAGACGGGTCTAGAATCACATACCTAGACAAGAACCAAAGAAGGTGTTGGCTTGTTGATGCCATAGATAGGGCTCGACTGAAGTATATGGGGTTGCCTGTATTCCCTCAGCAAGAGCAGGCAACTACCTCTCAGAACCCCTTCGGGACACAATAGGAGTTAGAGCATACAATGTCGGGACAAACGAGCCATCGAAGCGTTCCAAACCAAACCCACGTGCAATTTACAAGACCTGAAATGCAAGAACACAATCAAACACACCCTGGATTAGGCAACCTACACCGGCCACCAGTGAGACCAAGACCACCACTAGGAGTGCAGCCCGGGATACTCCCAATTAGACCAGCAATTCTTGTAATGCCTAGATAGCCAGAACCCATAAGAAGATTAAGATCGATTCAGGTGGCTAAGTGTATGAGAAATCATTATGATGGGATGGGAGAACCTTACGAACACATAGCTGAATTTAAACAAGTTTTAAGAGCTGAACAAGTGGATGATTTCTTTGTGCAGTATGAGTCCTTTGGACTCACCCTCATAGGAATGGCTTTGACCTGGTTCCAACCACTAGACCCCAATCAATTTGGAAGTATTGAACAATTCTTTCAAGAATTCATAGGGGAATTCACCAAGAGAGGGATTAAGCATAATTCTTCATCATTAATCCATAGATTCAAATAGAACCCAAATGTAACTGTGAAAACAGCTGCGAGAAGATTCAATCAATATGTCGATAGATGCCCAGTGGTAGAAAGACCCACGCAACAAAAAATGATATCGTTATTCTTGGACGGACTGACGAATGGAACCTTAAGAACTTTAGTCTATGTGAAGAGGCTATAGACGTTGAATGAGTGTCTTCAAGAATGTATTGACCTAGAGGACAACATTGTAGATGATCTCAAAAGTACACCTAGTCCTACAAAATCAGAGGACACTAGGAGCACAGTAACGTCCAACTCTAGTAATGTAGAAGAGTAGAAGTTAGGAGTCCATGGACAAAGGAACTACCCGCATCCATCACTAAGAATACCCATTTACTAAAATGTAGCCTATGTGGCAGTGATCACCCCACTCACATGTGTGTAAGAGGAGGAACATGTGTGCCTCAAGCTTATCCTTATAATAGGCAGCCACATCAAGGAACCACTTTGTATTGCCACATAGAACAAAAATACACTAATCACACCACGAAGAATTGTCCATTCAACAGGCAGTCACGACCTTTCAATCAACCTCAGTATAGGCCATATGGATACCCACCTAGAGAACCAGGAAGTGAGATTCCCAGGTATAATCCTTATCGAGGACCACCAAGAGCACCTAGACCATATGAGCAAGTACAATTTGGAAACCCTCAGCCAGTGTTATGACCACAACCGCCACTTCCTTAGCACGTAGTACCTGTCAAATATGCTCAACCAGAGGAAAACTTAGAAAGAGCCATAGTGCCAGCATCGCCTGTGGCCAGTGCAGAATCAACGAACCCAGGATGTGACCAGAACTAAGGAGAGTATTATTCCTATGATGCTAGTATGATGGAGTACGAACAAGTTTATGACCTGCAATACTATGGATATGAAGGATATGACAATATTTACGGACCAGAGGTGGCAACAATAATGTACACCGCGCCCAAAGCACTGATACCCATAAGACCACCCATCAAACCAACTATGCCAAAAGGATTGTGTTATAGATGCGGAGGATACCACTTTATTAGAGAATGTACTAGACCATACAACCCACCACCCCCCAGAACTTGGGAAGGGTATTGCAATGATTGCGGAAAGGAACATCTCTTTAGAGATTGCCCGAAAAATCCCAATAAGGCTCAGGACACTACACCTATTAACGTGATTGAAGTAATTGAATCGTCAGGAAGTGACAAAGAGTACACCGTACCACTAAAGGCCATCGCTTGAGCACAAACGAAAGGGCAAGAGAGAAGATGAGTAGATTCAGAGAAAGGAAAGAGTAATGATGAATCCAGGATACAAGTGGTGGAAGATTCAGAAGATCCATGTGAGAGTACCCAAACAAGAAAAAGCCAAAAATGGAAGGATAGGAGAGAAAAACTCAAGGAAAAATGGATGAAAAATAAAAACAAGGAAGACAAGAAGCACACGTGCGGTAGTAAGAAATCTAAAGAACTTGAAGTTCAGGAAGAAATTTCCATTACACCACAGACTCGAGAGCCAGAAAAACCAGAATCAATTCTAGCCGACCCAAAACCAGACAATTTAGACATGTGATTGAAAGCTTACCAAGCTAGAATAAAGAATGGACCGAACGTAGAACAGCATGAAAAGCTTTACCCACAAGGGGAGTTAGAAAAGGAGAGGCTAGCGATACGTAGAATAGAGGTAGCCCAGGCCACCCTAGAGAAGACTATCCCAGCCCTCCCCGAAACAAGAATATCGGAAGAAAAATATAATGATTGTGTTAAAGCCAAGGACCAGAATCCAAAAGAAGGGAATGATAAACAAGAACTACTAAACATCCGGGATAAACCTAAGTCCATAGTCCCGGATTTAGAAGCTGACTGGCCAAAGGAATTGTGGACTAGGATTCGAGAGGATCAATGGAAAAAGGATGGAGTTGCAAAACCTCCTTTTGAGGAGTTAGATGTAGAAGATTATCAACCAATGCCAAACATGGAAGAAATATATGAAGAAGTTTCTAGACTAGACCGAAACAGGGAGGAAGTGTAGAGCATTTCTACCCTACCAAACTATATGGGAGAATATGAAAAAGAATCCATAATCTTCCGTGCTCCAAGAGTACGAGGAAAAGAAGAGGGAATCTCAGATAAGAACTCACACAATCTAACAGAACTTAAAAAGACCAAAGTACAATGCCAGTTAACTATGGAGGAATTACTTCGTGTTAAACCGCAATTATGGAAACAATTAGCAGGACAATTGGAGTTAGAGCAAGAGAAGAACAAAAAGGAAAACAAGGGAAATGAAAACCCATCTAACGTACAAATCCCAGTGGATAAGGTTGGAGAATTTAGCGAAGGAGATGAGGGTAACACATGTCTACCTGTCACGTACAATGGATACATGACCAAGGCCATACTAGACACAGGAGCAGGAGTAGGTATTGCCACCAAAGAGATTTGGGAGAAATGGGGAAAGCCTGCCCTACGACCAACTGGAATGAAGCTTCAATTAGCTGATGGTCATGTGGAGAAACCATTAGGGATATTAGAAAGGATCAAATTAACCACCTGTGGAGTTGAATTTGAGCATACATTAGCGATCTGTCAATTTGGAAAAGCAAATAATTATGAGATGATATTAGGACGACCCTTGATGAGATAGCTTAGGGTAGTGCAAGATTAGGGACGAGACTCATTATACCTTCAACATCAAGGAAACACTACCAAGATAAACTTGCATACCTTTGCATACCAAGATGTACCCCCACTACAATGGAACCCCATACATAAGGAAGAGGATGATTTGTCTATCCATAGTGCTGGATCAAGCGATCAATCATGGATGCATGAGGATGCCCAATTATGGATGTGTAAAGAAGCCAAGAAAGAGGATAACAAGATGCAGTTATGGCTCATAGGACATCCAAATTATCGACCTGTAGAGGACCCAATGTACATGCCTCAAATCTTCCCTGATGAAGCATTCGAACTGCACAGTTGGATGGAGATCCTAGCAACCTTAGATGCATGCATGAATGAAGAAGTCTTGATGATGAATGAATGTGTGGACGAAGAAGGCTACGACGTAAATTTGTACATGGTAGTCCTGCAGGAGGTAGAAGCGAGAGAATTATTAGAAAAGGAATGGAAAGAAGAATACGAGAGCATAGAAATGGAACCAGAATTTTATTCGGAGGATCATTATCTAGGAGCCATTCAAGCTGAAGAAAAGTACAAAATGACCAAAGTGTTAGCAATAGAAGCAGCCCCTATAGTACCAAAATAAGAGGAAAGTGTGAGTAAGATCGAACCAACCCCTGATCTTTTTGAAGTACCGGAACATTTCAAAAGATATGAAGTAGAAGAAAGGAAAATAGCCATACAGATGCCTAAGAGAGAGGCAAGAGAAGGAGAGGCATATGAGGAACAAACGAAAAAAATCATAGTAACCGTGGAAGATGGAGAAGAAAGATGTACATACATAGGAAAGAACGTGTCAATGGAGGATGAAGAAGAATTGATACGATTGATCCAAGAATATCGAGATGTATTTGCTTGGACCTACAAGGATCTCAAGGGGGTGGAACCCTCCATTTCTTCTGATAGAATACCAATGACACCGGAGGCAAAACCATCAAAACAATGCCCTTACACTTATAATGATGTTTACGGTGCAAAAATAAAAGAAGAAATCGACAAACTATTAGCGGCTAGATTCATTTACGAGATAGAACATACCGAATGGGTGTCGCCATTAATCGTTGTACCCAAAAAGAACAAAAAACTAAGAGTGTGCATTAATCTAAAGAAAGTCAATGTAGCCACAATTCATGATAGCTACCCATTACCTATCACCGATCACCTTTTGGAAAGAGAGGCAGGCAAAGAAGTCTATAGCTTCTTTGATGGATTCTCGGGATACAACCAAGTAGCTATTGCCACTGAGGACCAACATAAGACCGCATTCGTGATCGAATGGGGGGTCTACGCTTTCAGAGTGATGCCTTTTGGACTCACTAATGCCCCTGCTACTTTCGAGAGGTTGATGTGTCACGTTTTCAAAGAATTCTTGAAGAAGAGTATGGAAGTATACGTAGATGACCTATGCACATACTCACACCTATGACAGGAACACATTCCAGTATTGTGAAAAATATTTGATAAATGTCTACAATATAGAATATGCCTAAATCCTGAGAAGTGCATTTTTATGGTAAGACAAGGAAAAATCCTAGGACACATCGTGTCTAGGAACGGAATATCTATAGAAGAAGACAAGATCAAAGTAATTCTAGAACTTCCTAGACCAAAGAATGCAAAAGAAGTACAAGCATTTATGGGTCATTGTGGATACTACCATCGATTTATCCACATGTACGCGATAACTGCCAAACCCTTGTATGGATTGTTGACTCAATTCACATGGACTGACGAATGCGATAAGGCATTTAATGAGCTAAAGAAATGACTTAGCACAACTCCCATTTTGAAAACACCCAATTGGAACAAGCCTTTTCATATTCATGTGGATGCTTCCAATTACGCAATAGGATGCATCTTAGCTCAGCCAGCAGACAAAGGAAAGTTGGACCATCCAATTGCCTATGCAAGTAGAAAACTAAATCAAGCCAAGAGAAACTATACAACTACAGAGTGAGAGGGATTATGGATGGTGTACGTTGTAAAGAAATTCAGACACTATCTCTTAGCCAATAAGTTCAAATTCTTCATAGACCATCAAACCTTATTGTACTTAGTCAATAAGCCTTGCAACACGGGAAGACTTGTGAGATGGTCTATTATTAATGGAGTTTGACTTTGAAGTGATTGTAAAGAACTTGGGTAACACTCATGTAAGAGCACATCATCTCTCTAGGTTAACACATGGAGAACCACCAAGCGGAGTACCAATGATTTGCCAAAAACTTATCTATTAAATTTGGAAGTATGTCCTAAGTGGACATAAAAACTAATTCCAATACTCACACATGGTCCACAACACTCAATGAACAAGGAGAGTAGAACAAAAATTCTGCAATCACGTAACTTACACATTATTGCAGGAAGTGTGTATTATAAGTAACCCAACGACGTACTGTCGAGATGTGTAGAGGAAGACGAACAAAAGAAGTGGATTGAACAAGCCCATGTAAATAAATGGAGGATGCACAAAGGAACTCACGAAACTCTAAGAGAGTTGAAACGGTTAGGAGTATACTAGCCTGATATGCCTAAGGATGTCCATGAATATGTCAGTAGTTGTCTGGAATGTCAAGAAACCACTCCAGATGACCACACATCTTTACCCTTCTCTACAATAACACCCAATTGGAGCAAGACATTGGTGAAATTCCTAAAGACACGAGAACACGAGGAAGGAATTAGCTTAGCAAGGAAACGATCCCTAGAAGAAATGAGTCAGAACTACGTAATCATGGAAAAACAATTATTCAAAGGAGGGAAAGACAATCACCTACGACTGTGTGTGAATGAAGGAGAATACTTACCCATATTAGAAATGGCATATGTAGGTGCCGCAGGAGGACATTTCTCAACCGAAAGGACTATAAAAATGATTCTCTTTGCAGGCCTGTGGTGGCCAACTCTACATATGGATGCTGACACCTATTTACAAAGTTGCGAGACTTTCCAAAGAGCTAAATATCCGATTAGATGGGATGACATGCAATTGAGACCCATGGTTTGGACTAGAGCATTTTCTAAATGGGGTATTGATTTCATAGGACCCATTAATCCACCAGCCAAAGAATCACATGCCGAATATATAATAGTAGCAATGGATTGCTTGACTAAATGGGTAGAGGCTAAGGCTACTAGAAAAAATGATGCTCAAACCACAACTAAGTTCCTTTTTGAGCATATCTTCACTCGCTTTGGACTATCTGTAGAAATAGTGAGTGATAGAGGAATGCATTTCATTAATGAAGTGGTAGAGTCCTTAATGAATGAGTTCTTAGTGATCCATAAAAAGTGAGCCCCACATCATCCTCAAGCCAATGGTCAAGCAGAAAGCTCCAATAAGGTGTTATGTACCGTATTGACCAAGATAGTCAATAGTGGAAGGTCGGATTGGGACAAACAATTGCATCATGCAATTTGGGCCTTCCGTGTCGCTTATAAAACTGCCATTGGAACTACACCATTTAACCTAGTGTATGGACAAAACGCAGTATTGCCAATAGATTTTTTAGTACCCACTTTGAGAGTGGCCCAACAAATTGAATGGACGTGGCATGAATTATCCAAACAACTAGAACAAATTGAGAAGCTACATGAGACTAGAATACAAGTTCTTGCAAGAATTTATGCGGCCAAGAGAAGACAAAAGGAATATTATGATGCGCATATCAAAGACAAAGGACTAAAAGAAGGAGATTTAGTTCTGGTCTACACCTTGAAGCAACATGCCAAGAAGCTACAAAAGCGCGGATATGGACCTCTAATAATCAATAGGATTTCCACTAGTGGAGCTGTTAATCTAGCCACTCTAGATGGGGATGTCCTTCCTAATTACATAAGTGGTTGTTGAGTAAAACGTTACATGGAGCCATTGACAGACCAAATGTTAGCACGACTTGTAGGCGCACAAAATAGAAAAAAAGAGGAAGAACGGATTAGAGAGGAGGCAAGGCAAGAATCCATAGAACCTATTAAGAAACGAAAAGAATGGATAAGGCAAAGGGATGAGCGGCCTATTAGAAGAAAGACACTGTCCCATGCATGATACCATGAAGTGTGACAAAGGAACCCTAGCGGAAGAAGTAGCAGACTCACCCATAGAAAATGTAACCAAGGAGTCTCTCGAGAAAGAAGAAATTGCCAATGACAATACATCAGTTTTGGAAATGGATGCATCCCACACGAATAGACAAGCAAAGAGCAATGAGGAAGACAACACTACTAGAGTCACCCACAACAGAAGAAGAGCATCAGTGGGGAAGTCTACTTCCCGATTATCGCAAATAGGCAGTGCAAATCTACAATGGGTACGCAAGGATCGAGTGAGGGAATCAGAGAAGGCAATGCCAATACCGGTCATTCATCCTAGGAAGACAAGGGAGAACAGAGGATCCTCTTCATCACAATCGGGACCAAAACGACTTCTGAGAATATGGCTTCCAAAGTCATTGGTAGAAGCTCAAAGTACACAGCAATAAATATGGATTCCAAAGAAGGTCAGACAAATGGCAAATCAAGAGATAGACAAGCACAAAGAAACATTATATCGACACAACAAGACCATAAAGCCCAACGAGACTCATCAAAGATACCGAAAAAGGACCCCAATCAATCAGATTTCCAAACAGAAAGAAGAAACACATGGAGAACGATAAAACAAGGAGGAAATGAAGCCTCACTCTTCAACTACAAAAATGGATATGGAAACCAAAGAAGCAGCAAGGATCGGAACATCAGAACCAAAAGGATTCTGTTGGCACACATGAAGTTTCGCATGCACCTAAAGTATGCATTACAGGGCCAGATTACGAGGCCATGCAATCCGCACATGATGTACATAACAAAAATAGTGGTGCACATTCCCCAGTTGGGAATAGGTCATAGATTCTACTTCCATAGGAATGGACCTATTATGTAGATAAATAAATGCTTCGACTACGCTAATTCATGTTTTCTTTCAGAATCGAAAATGAAAAAATATATGTGGTAAGAGAGCTTCCTACTGTAAACAAGGGGAACAGAGTGAAGAAATGACCAAAATGTCACTACAACACACCTCACCACCTACATGTCTTTTAATGGAGGCTAATGCTCTTTTCATTATGAGTGCAGATGGCTTCTGAGGATTCTAAAGCTACCATTCAGGAGGAAGTGCTGGAATTCCCTCAGAGTGTGACTAAAGCAAAAGGTCATTGGTTTAGAGAAGATCAACCAACAGGGGATTATTTGTTCTTGGTGACCATCAAAATTATGGATATGGATCATTAGTTTCCTGTGATGTCCCAAGACTTCAAGGTAGTGCATGAACTCCTATCAACCATGGACATTATGAAGAAGGCGGGCATTCACAAGTACTTTGAATTGTCGATATACAAACATGAATTTCAACAATGTACGCAAGTTGTGAACACCTTGCAGCCTGCCTTGCATGATCCATTGGTACCAAAGGCTAGAGTCTTGGAGCAGTCGGCGAATGGGTCATTATCCAATTTTCACATGACCTAATCAAGGAAGCCTTTGGATGGGAGAAGGATGGGAACACGATATTGAAGGAGGAAGGTCGAGGAGCAAAGACCCGAACATTCAATGACATTAAACACATTGATATTGAAGAGGAAGTGAGACTCATACATCAGCACTTTTGTTTTCCCAACATGCACAGATACACTGCTCCGCAAAAGATCATTGTGCAAATGTTGTCACATGCTATAAAACAAATTGGAAATCAAGTCATTATGACTCCATACATCCAAGAATGGCTATTCGAGGCAAAGAAGCAGTGGAATCACGAGAAGTTTTTAAATGGAAGTGTTGCCTTGACTATATTGATATATCATGCCTTGGGCATTAGAGAGCATTTGCAAGAGATGCCATCATCGGAAGCAAGGGCCAAGTATGCCAAGATTGCGACAATTCCCAGAAAAAAGAAAGGAGTCAAGATCATTGAGGAGGCAGGAACAAGCTCCCAACCTAGAATGAGAGGTACCAAGAGGCTAAGGGAAATGATGCAAGCAGAAGCTGAAGTTCCAGCTAGAAAGAGGGCACACATACTTCCAAGAATGAGACTTGAAGAAAATCCACCCATTACAGAAGAAGAATTGACAAGAACAATGGAGCTACCCATCAAAATACCAAAGGACAGATAAATCTATCAATGCAAGGGCACCAATACCAGCAAACACACCAAGACTCGGAACACAGAAAGAGGTTGAATAAAGTCCATAGATACAGGGAATTGGGATTAATAAACTCAAGCTCATCATCAGATGCACAAGAAGAACCAGACACCTCAATGCTAAATGTGGAAATTCGAGCAATTACAGGATCAACTAGCACAGAAGGTAACAGAGGGGACACCAGCAGTCCACACTCCACAACGGCTATTAAGGAGACTGAGGTACATCCTCTTTCTCCCCCCTTACATCATACACCTGTAGAACTAAGCCAACATGAGCGGGCACTACTAGTGTCCCAGCTTACTGAAGATTTTGAAGATCAAGTAATCAAGGTCATGAAGGAAGCAAGAATTGAAAGCAAAAATCTGGAATAGGTAATGAGACCCTTCAATGTACCATATGGACTACTTAAAGAGCAAAAACGACAATACATAAAGACCACACCAAATAAAGAGCCAGATAGCAACCTCTAGTTTGGCATGCGAACATTCACCTACACACAAGAGGAATTTGACCAAGTGGATCCTCTATGGAGAAGAAATTTTTTTGACAAGAACCCTATGCTACGGGTACAATGGGAGTCATCACCATACATACTTCAAGTGAATCCATCTTTCTGCCCAGTACCTAGAAGATGCTCCTGGACGCAATTTTGGGAAGGATAGCGCCAGAGAAACATAAATAACTAGTGGCTCAACTATCCATTATTGCTGAGTCCACCACGTAACTATCTACCGACCGAAGAATACATGGTTAAGACCATGGAATTTTGGATTGATTGATATGAAACCATACTAGATTTAGCTATCAAAATGACTAATAAGATTTTGAGCATGTTACTTACGGTCATCAAAGTGGTCCAGCATGCCCAATATACTTTTTTGAACTTCATCGGCATCAATCAAGGATCAGATGTCCTCATTTTTTATCTATCAACTATACCTAGCCGATTAACACTTATGGCTATATACTCAAGGCTAATGTTTTTGCCAAGTACTTACATGCAAACTTTTGAAGAGGTATTTTTCACAGGCTTTTTTGAATTAGATTCAGAAATTTTTGCAAAAATGTCTTCGAATCTTAATGCAAGACTGGGGGGCCTATGAGTTAAGTTTCTTTGTTGATCATCGACAGGCACCAGATGATGGGGTAAAGTCCAACCAATGGAAATAGTTCATGCTATGTCATGCCAATCTGCTTAATCAATGAGAGCAACAAGTTATCCAAACATACTCACGTCACCACAAAAAGCCTGTCGAGGACGATAGAGTTCAAGAGGGGGGACGTGTGGAAGGGGAGTCGAGCAAAAAGAGAAGAACAAGAAGATAAAAGAGTAAAACTGCTCAGTAAAGAACAAAGTCTATGAAGAAAAAGAACAACCCTCTGCCCAAAGCCTCGCAGGGGCACGCATCAGATGACAACACCAAAGAACCAGGTCTTGAGGAGTGGAATTAAAGAAAGATAACAACGAGGACATTTCATGGGAGGTTGCACACAACTTCCTCATCCACCAGGAGCAAGCGATGAAGTGAAACAAGCAAGAAAGAGAGAAAACACACAAAGGAATCTTCATCGGATAAGATAACCAATTGTCTGAAGGTCCTAGCTGCCTCCTCGTCCACTGGATGCGCGCGGTGGAAAGAAATGGAACCGGCCCTAGAGGATGACAAAGAGGATTCAAGAATAGGACCTTTAAAACATAATGCTGGCTTAAAAGAGATTAGATGTCAAAAAAGTAAGGTGTGTAGTAGAAGAAAGTAAACAGGCTCCAAGCAATGCAACAGGGTCAGATGTGTGAAGACAAAGATATATCAGAAGATGAAAAGCTAGAAAGAGGCAGAGGTTGAAAAGTTGAAGAGGGTGACTAAGAACATCACATTCTTAGCCATTAATGGCATGCGTGATAGCCCGACTTAATACAACAACACAGATTTTTGATATAAGGAATACCAAGGGGCTTATAGAAGCAAAGGGCTAACTTCGGATAAAGTAACAAATTTTTTGACAGTCCTTATGGCTTCTTCGACCACTAGGTGCGTATATTCAGGAGCCAAAGACAAGCTGCAAACAAGAAGCAAAGCCTATCAAGGGATGACATGGACAAAGAGGGGGAGAGTGTTGCATAGAAAAGAGGCACAAAAGAGGAGCCCAAAATTTTCAAATTAATGGGCATATTTTTTCTTCTTCAAAATTCGAGAAAATTCCCTCAAAGCTATGTAAATGCACTAGAGGAGTCCTCTAGATGCATAATCCCAAATCATTGTAATATATTTCTTGTACAATAGTAGGAAATTAGAGATTAGACAATAAAGTGCCGGTCACTTGTGTGAAAGGAACATTTTTTAGGGCACATGTATATAAGTCACTTTGTGACTCTTTGTAAGGACTTTTTGCCATTGTGATGAAGGAGAGCTCCAAAATTTTGAATTTGCTTCTTTTTTGCAAATTTTCATCTTCTCCATGATCTTTTGTGTGTGTGAAGCTTGGAATGTGTGTGTAGGACTATTGTCTACCCCTCCCCATCACTTTTGGACTTCTGTAGTGTGTGTGTGAGCAAATACGAGTTGTGGAGTGAGTGAAGGTGTTTCCCGCCATTCATTGTTTTGGCCATAACTTGAAGAACGGTTGTCAGATTCAAGTGAAAATGCCATCAATAGATGCGTCTTGTCGAGGGCTTCGAAAAGAATTCACTATTGGCCATATTTGGAGTTTAGAGCTAAGAGAAACATTCGAATTTGTGTTTACTACTGTAAGTGGTATCGTGGCAGACACTTTCAGAGATTAAGTGAGTTGGAGAGGTAGTGTAGTCTTTTCTCTTGCATTTTAGCTGAGTCACTTCACTTTCCATCACGTGTGCACATGTCCTCATACTCTTGGTTAGGTCAGTTCGTTGGATTGATAATTAAGCATGTGTCAATCCACCACTATACGTACTTGTGTGGCAAATGAGATTTAGTCTCTTTGACACAAGTCCCTAAGACCTCGTGACTTAGGTACACAGAACCCATATAGGCACACTTGAAAAGTTTATTATTTTTTGAGCAACAAACTCTACAGTTGCCTTATTGTCTTTTGCCATTGTTCACATCAAAGTGACCTTGACTGATGATGTTTTTCATAGCCTTGCTCCCAAGTCCAGTCACATGAAAAATGAGTGTCTTAGAGCCTTCATCTTTGCAATGCTTTCTAACAGCATCAACACATGGAGTATTCACAACCAATGCAAATATTAAACTGAAAAATATGACTTTGGTGAACCCATTTAGTCTAGCAATCTTAGCAACCGAAGGTAGAAGTGTCAGATCCGATGTATTATGCATGGTGCTATGGATACCATACATAAAGGGAAATCTTAGAACCGCCACACACAAAGTTTTATATCCATCAAATCTATGTTACTACAAGCCTTGAGAAGATGAAAGTATCTGATCATATTTGGAGAAACCTTCGTAAGTTTTGAAACAACACCTCTAGGTTGCTCACATGAGGGGGCTTATACTAGAACTTGGCATCCCGAGGGTTTATATCACCACTTCTCACCTTAGATTTTTCCATCGATGCAACACTCAGATGGATGGATGCAGATACAGTACTAAGAGAACTAGTAAGCATCATGGGATCTTCGACTTTCACTTTCATGAGATCCTATAGATGAAAAAATAGTCCCCATCGTTTAGAGAAATGGGGAACGAAGCTTCAAAATTCATGGATGCCACAGTCGAGCTTTTGCATTATTCACCATAGATCAACATCTTCATGTCGCAACCCTTTCAGGATGAGAAGCAGAGGATCTTAGTTCATGATAAGACCACCCTCACACAGTTCAAGATTTTTCCCAATATCGACAAGAGCAATCACCGTTAGTTCTTGTCAAAGGGCATAGGTGACCCTATTAGCAACAAAATCCTTGGATTTCTCCAGCAAGGATCTCCTCTCTAAGTGTCCAAGAATCACCCAAAGATTGAAAAGCATTTGAGCATAGATTTCTTGAGTATATGCTCCACCATTTTGAGCAACAACAGCCAAATTGAAGCTCTCTAAGAAGAGTGCAATGGGGGCTCGAGAAGAGTTCTACCCTATGGTTCAGGGCTTTGGCACAGAGATGGATGGAGGGCAAGATTGCGAAGCCACACGGAGCTTGCAATCCACATATACAGTGATTCAACACAGTGTGTAACTATCCAGCCCGATACCATTTATTGGATGTTAATGAAATTCTTGCCCTCTCTGAGTCTTCGAGTCTGTGAGTGCACCCCATGCGTCCTGTGTCAAAAATCATGCATCTGCCCATAAGAGGAATGTTGAGGGAAGCAAAAAGTGGGCTCACCATTCAGTGAGAGATTTGGATGGGGAGCTAGAGCTTGCTCGACCCGAGGTGCCCTGTAGTAGATAGGGAGCTAAGCTCCACGCTGGGCGATTACACCTGAGGGGACTCCATCAAAGTCTGTCCCCACGGAAGGAAGCAAAGGGGACACCCGAATCGGGCTCCAAACGTAGCAAGGGGAGCATCAACCACACCTAGAAGCAACCCATAACATATTTGAGCACATCCCTGATTCTTCAGGTAACAAGGGGAAGCACAAGAACTACTACAGAGGGTCAAAAAAATGCGCAAGTCCATGGCCGAGGTAGATTAGTCTTCATGCTTCCAGATTTGTGTCCAAGAGGTAGGCATTTGCAATTGATGACTTTGTCCCCAGGTTATGGTGCCCACACATGCGTCATGGTGTACCTCCGCTTGCAACAGACAAGGGGCCATAACATGAAAGGGGGGGGGGGTTTAATGGGAGCTTCCACCCCGATGCACAGTACGAAGAAAGGGTGGGGGAGCAGAGCTCGACCCCAATAGGGGGAGCTCAAGGCTCAACCCCGTCATTCTTGCTGAAGAAGAGAGCCACAAGAACACGACACCCTGATCTCGAACATGTCACAAGAAAGAGGGGTACCATTGTTGGAGAAAGTCTATGACAAGCCTAAGTATTGGCTTGAGTCCCACAAATTCAAAGAAGAATCCTTAAAATGAAGACAATGTAAAGTTCACTTGTGAACTACCTCTTGTAACTTTTGAAGACTTTACTTAATGTAAAAGTGAAAGAATCTTAAGTGGTTGAGTCCACTTGATCAAAAAGGGAAAGAGGAGCACCGAATTCGTGATTTGTGGTAGATAGAGAATCAAATCAATCACTAATTGATTGGAGAGTGATTGAGGGAAGTTAGCCTCCCAAGCTCAAGTATAAATAGATGGCAGCTTTAGTCGTGGTTAGAGAGACCTCAGAGAAGACCTCGAAGAGTTGAACTTTATGCCATATTAAGGTGTGATTCTAAGGCAGACATATGTATCAGTAAGTCCATTGTATTGTATAATCAATATACTTTCATTTTCATGATCATTTGAGTTCATATTTCCATGTTCTTGTGAAGTGTACTACTCACTGCCATATCTCTCAATTTTCTCAGTCAGATTGCAGAGATGGTTTCTCTGAGCTTGCTGCATCATGTTTAGTGATTTAACTTGGTAAAGTTAGCTCTACAAGTCTACTATATGATCACCAATTTTGATTTCATTTGGGTATTGCAATCTTCAGTTATGTTTAGTTGAAGTCAACCCTGTCTGTTCATTTTCACTTGTCTATCAGGTACATAAATTTTTACTCATCTTGTCAAAGCTGTTTCTCAGTGTGTACTTACCCAAATTCAATGATTTAAAGCTTTTTGGATTCAACATACTATCTAGTATAAGCATACAAATTTTCATAATCATTGGATTCTTAAATCTTGAGTTATGTTCATTTTTCTGCTCACTGGTCTCATTACTGTAGCAGCCCGTGAAAATCGAGATGATGTCATCACTTGTTAAACATCATTCTCAGTGTGTGGTTCATTACTTTTGCTGAGATTACTCTTGAAAGTTAGCTCTTTAAGTTAACTAGACTTCCATAAAAGGAATTAATTGCTGCTGTGCTCAGAGGACTATGCAAAACAATGGACATGTGTATGAACCAAAATAGCAAGTTCTTCACCTCTGAGCTAACTCCAACTTATCTGTTTTGATCTATCTTTTTGAGAGTGATCTTCCAAGGTACATAGGGTGTCTAATACATCCCTTACCAAGCTAAAAGGGCCCACAAAACATACTCCTGGAGTTTATTTGGCTAGTATAGATAAAGGATTTTGCAACACCTCTTCATCTTCAAGCACATACGTATCCATCTCTTCACAGTGATATCAGAGGAAGGATGGCAGATGGATTTCCTTCATCAATTGAAAAATTCGATAGAGGTAATTACTCAGCTTGGTCATTAAGGATTGAAGCTTATCTCTAAGGTAGAAGTTTATATGGTTATGTGGCTGGAGATGAAGTTATGCCAATTTTCAAGAACAAAAGTCAACCAACACAAGAAGAGCAAGAAAGATTGAGCACATGGTGCTCCAAGGATGCACTTGCAAGGTCTTATCTCCTCAAATCTATCTCAGATTTTTTGTTGCCTCACATTAAAAGTTGTAAGACATCTCAGAAAGTGTGGGATGCACTTGAAGCCTTCTTCTCTTCAAGTACCAAAGCTAGGAAGCATCAACTATGGCTGGATTTCACAACTCTCAAGAAAGCTCCCAAACAAAATGTGACTAATTTTTTTGCAAAGCTCAAGGACATAGTAGATCAGTTGGGAAGCATTGCAGAGGTAATAGATGAAGAGAAAATTGTAAGGCAGGTCATCAAATGGCTTGAAGGCAGATGACAAGTGGGAAGCATTCACCACAACTATGGATTTGTACATGGACATGCATGTACCTGATTTCAATACACCCATTGGACAACTACTTACTCAAGAGGCAAAGCTTATCAAAAATGGAGAAAGCTCTACAGGTAATAAATCTTCAGCCTTATATACTGATAAAAGCAAGTCCAAAGAAAACAAAGGAAAGTCAAAGAAAGTGGATGATGAAGCACGAACATATCAAGCTAACTATGCAGGTAGAGGAAGACATGGCAGAGGTAGAGGAAGAGGAGGTAGACAAGGCAGGGGGAGATCCCAAGACTCCAAATCATGTTCTATTTGTGGATTAACTAGTCATACAACTAAAAATTGCTTTAGGAATTCCAGGAACCAAAGAGGCAGAGGATACAATAGAGGAAGTTATGGCTACTCAAGAGGAAGGTTCAAAAATTATCATGGCAACTACAACAACTACAATCATTCAAACTATCAAGGAGGCTACAAAGGAAGGAGAGACTTCAATAACTACACAGAAGACTCAAACAAAGAGGATTCATTATTGATCATGAACATGGATATGCCACAAGGTAAATCTGATGAGCATGTTTTCTACATAGATTTAGGTTGTTCAAATCATGTGGCAGGAAATGTGGCACTCCTATTAGATTTAGAAGATCCAAGAAATAAGCATGAGGTACAAACAGGAGATGATACAAGACACCTTGTGGAGAAAATAGGAAATGTCAAAGCACCTGATGGAAACATCAACCTACTCAGTAAGGTACTCTATGTCCCTACCATTACAAAGAGTTTGATAAGTGTTGGGCAGATAGTAGAGAAAGGGTTGCAACTCAGGTTCACAAAAGCAGGAGCATTTGTTGAAGATCCAAGTCAAGGATTCAGAAGAATTGCAAAAGGTGAAAAGACAGGTAGATTGTTCACATTTGAATTACAAGACACTAGAAACATTGCTCTCTTTAATTATGGTAGTCGAACACTCACTTAATTGGAAGTATGGCACAAAAGGTTAGCACATATTGGTGAAAGGTCATGAAAGCAAATTTGCAGGCACCAAAGTGTACTTGGACTCCCTAACTTGTCAAAATAACATATGATTTATAAGTGTAGTGCATGTCAATTTGGAAAGTCTCACAGGTTACCATTCATGAAGAAAGCTTATATGCATGGAGATCTCTTGGAGTTGGTTCATACATATGTATGGGGACCTAGCAAGGAAGCTTGAATATCTGGATCAAGGTATTATGACTCCTTTATTGATGATTGCAGTAGATGGACTATCCTATTCTTTATGAAACAAAAAAATGAAGTTTTTTCATGTTTCAAAAGATATTTGGCTCTTGTGGAGAATCAAAGAGGTAAATCACTAAAAAGGCTAAGGTCAGACGGAGGGGGAGAATACTTCTCCCATGAGTTTGATTCTTTTCTTCAAGAAAGAGGAATCAAAAGAGAGGTAACTACAAGCTACTCTTGAGCAAAATGGAGTGGCAAAAAGGAGGAATAGGACAATTGTTGAAGATGCATGGTCCATGTTAAATGAAAAGCATTTTCCTAATTATCTATGGACTGAGGACAGCCACTTACTTGATTAATAGGTTGCCTTCAAATTCCCTTCATGGGATGACTCCATATGAGGCTTGGAATGGAAGAAGACCTAGCTTAGATCATTGTAAAATTTTTGGATGTATTGCTTTTGCTCATGTTCCTTCACAAGTTAGAGGCAAGATGGATCCAAAGGCAGAAAGGTGTGTATTTATTGGATATGACAACAATCAAAAGGGTTACAAGTTATAGAACCCTACCAACAAAGGATTCTTGGTAAGCAAAGATGTAGTTTTTGATGAGAAAAATTCATGGTATGAAGATTCATGCAGGAAGGTCAAATTGCCATATGACCTTGAAGAAGATTTCCCAACGCTTGGCAGAGAAGATCAACCAAAGATTGAAGAACAAGATACTTCAGAAGATGATGAAGGAACTCAGATGGAAAAAATCAAAGCGTGGAAGTCTAAAGGTAAAGCAAAATTGCAGGAACTTGGACATGAGGCAGAATCATCACATCATGGCTTAAGAAGATCTATAAGGGAAAGAAAAAAACCAGAAAGGTATGGGTTTGACACCTCATTAGTAACTAAACATTCTATTTACATAGCACAAGACATAAATCAAGAGGAGCCATCATCCTTTGAAGAGGCCAAAACAAAATCAGAATGGAAGTATGAAATGAAGGAAGAGATTGAAGCACTTGAGGAAAACAACACTTGGGATTTGGTGCCCAAGACTTCATCCATGAAGGTAATAGGCTCAAGATGGGTCTATAAACTCAAGAAGAATTCTGATGGTTCCATTAACAGGTATAAGGCAAGGCTTGTAGCAAAGGGCTTTGCACAAACTTAGGGAATTGATTATGAGGAGACCTTCTCTCCTGTGGCAAAGATGCCTACTATTAGGGTTTTTCTTAGTATTGCCTCTTCCAAGAATTGGAAGATACTTCAACTAGATGTTAAGAATGCATTCTTGAATGGTTGGATAATAGAAGAGGTATATATGGCACAACCACCCGATTTTGAGAATCAAGTTTATCTTGATTATGTGTGTAAACTTAACAAAGCATTGTATGGTCTCAAGCAAGCCCCAAGAGCTTGGAATTTTAGGCTTGTTTCATTCTTGCAGGACAAAGGCTTTCAAACAAGCAAGGCAGATCCTTCACTCTTTATTAATTCTGAGATCATCTACCTATGTGTATATGTAGATGATATTATATTCACAGGGAATGATGCAGATGGTATGAAGAAGATCAAAGATCAGATGAGAGAAGAATTCAAGATAAGTGATTTAGGATCACTTACCTACTTCCTAGGTTTGGAAGTTGTCTACAAAGATTATGGTTTATTTCTCACTCAAAGGAAGTATATCAAGGATATGTTAGCAAAATTCAAGATGGAGGATTATTAAATTGCAGGTACTCCAATGGAGGTCAACCATAAATTGAGCTCACATGAAGGTGAAATCATAGGACATCACATCATATCAAAGCCTTGTGGGTAGTATGAACTATGCCACATTGAGAAGGGTAGATATATGCTATAGTGTGAGTGTGCTAAGTCAATTCATGCACACACCAAGGAAACCATACATGGATGCTGCTAAGAAGATACTCAAATATCTCAAAGGAACCATAAATGAAGGGCTTTATTATCCTTATGTATCTGATTTAGGGTTGAAGCTATTTTCTGATGCAGATTGGGTTGGATCCAAGGAAGATAGAAGGAGCACTTCAGGTTATCTTACCTTTGCAGGTTCAAAGATTATTTCATGGTCATCCAAGAAGCAACCCAAAGTTGCTCTCTCTTCTACTGAAGCTGAATACAGAGGTCTTGCCATAGCTACACAAGAAGTTATGTGGATGAAGACATTATTCAAAGATCTTGGATTGGAGTTTGGAACTCGACTATTTTTTTGGTGACAATATGAGTTCTATTCACTTAACTGCTAATCCAATTTTTCATGCAAGGACTAAACATATTGAAGTTCAGTATCACTATGTAAGAGAGAAGATTGTGAGCAAGGAAATTCAAATATCATATGTATCCACTCATCAACAATGTGCAGATATTCTAACCAAAGCATTGGATGGTACAACGCTTTGCAAATTCAAAGCCATGATTGGTTTGCAGGTAATCTTGGAAGATTGAAGACCTCAAGCATAGTTGGCTTGAGGGGGAGCTGTTGGACCAAGTCTATGACAAGCCTAAGTATTGGCTTGAGTCCCACAAATTCAAAGAAGAAGCCTTAAAATGAAGACAATGTAAAGTTTACTTGTGAACTACCTCTTGTAACTTTTGAAGACTTTACTTAATGTAAAAGTGAAAGAATCTTACGTGGTTGAATCCACTTGATCAAAATGGGAAAGAGGAGCCACGAATTCATGATTTGTGGTAGATAGAGAGTCAAATCAATCACTAATTGATTGGAGAGTAATTGACAGAACTTAGCCTCCCAAGCTCAACTATAAATAGATGGCAGCTTTAGTCGTGGTTAGAGAGACCTCAGAGAAGACCTCGAAGAGCTAAGATTTATGCCATATCAAGGTGTGATTCTAAGGCACACATATGTATCAGTAAGTCCATTGTATTGTACAATCAATATACTTTCATTTTCATGACCATTTGAGTTCATATTTCCATGTTCTTGTGAAGTGTACTACTCACTGCCATATCTCTCAGTTTTCTCAGTCACATTGCAAAGATGATTTTTCTGAGCTTGGTGCATCATTTTCAGTGATTTAACTTGATAAAGTTAGCTCTATAAGTGCACTATATGCTCACCAATTTTCATTTGATTTGGGTGTTGCAATCTTCAGTTATGGTTAGTTGAAGTCAACCCTGTCTGTTCATTTTCACTTCTTTGTCAGGTACCCGACTTTTTACTCATCTTGTCAGAGCTGTTTCTCAGTGTGTACTTACCCAAATTCAATGATTTAAAGCTTTTTGGATTCAACATATTGTCTAGTATAAGTTACAAATTTTCATAATCATTGGATTCTTAAATCTTGAGTTATTTTTTCTGCTCACTGGTCTCATTATTATAGTAGCCCATGAAAATCAGGATGATGTCATCACTTGTTAAACATCATTCTCAGTGTGTGGTTCATTATTACTCTTGAAAGTTAGCTCTCTAAGTTAGCTAGACTTCCCCGAAAGGAATTAAGCTAATTGCTGCTGTGCTCAGAGAAGACTATGCAAAACACTGGACATGTGTATGAACCAAAATAACAAGTTCTTCACCTTTGAGCTAACTCCAACTTATCTGTTTTGATCTATCTTTTTGAGAGTGATCTTCCAAGGTACATAGGGTGTCTAATACATCCCTTGGCAAGTTAAAAGGGCCCAAAAGACATACTCCTGGAGTTCATTTGGCTGGTGGAGATCAAGGATTTTGCAACACCTCTTCATCTTCAAGCACATACCTATCCATCTCTTCACAACCATGTGCATGCCTTGACCATGGCAGTGTAGAATCAAAGGGGCCACAATGCACACAACACTGGAACATTGCTAAGGAGAGGGAGATCAAGGGAGCTTATCTCACCCCTGCCATGGCACCAACAGGAGGAGCTTAGAGCATGCTCAACCCAAAAAGAAACAGAACAAAGAAAAAAAGGGAGATAGAGCTAGCAGCTTTCCCCACGATGCTCAACAGTGTGTGTGTGTTTATTTTTTTGCAAGAAAGTCAGTCCCCGCCAACTCACCATAATTCCGGATAAAAAATACTTATTCCAATTTCCCATTCGCCATTCACATCGTAAAAAAAAGGCATGGGAGTGGAAGAGCAAGGTGTTACCATCAAAACATGAGTCTAGTGAGTATGAATATCCACAAAAATTTCTTCAAAAATCGCACTCGAGATCAAGTTTTTCATTGGCTTTGGTATTTAATATTTCGGAGATGAAGAGAGGGAAGGGGCTAGAGAGGGTACTTCCCATCCCCCTTTCCAAGGCAGTCACTAAAACAGAGGTGACAGAGATGGAAAGTGATTCCCAAATGTGTGTGGGGAGAAGTGTGTATGTGTGAGAGAATGAAAGAGAAGGAAACTAAGGGAGTTTTCTTGTGCATCAAACAAAATTAACTAAAAACTACCCTTCAAAAACAAAGAAATGGGGAGCTAATGGTCCAATGGAAGGATGAAAATGTCATTCCAACACACATAACCTAGGTGTATAAGTAGAAAAATTTGCAAATCAATATCTTATCACATGCTCTTGAGCTCTCCAAGTGATGAAAGGCCATTCTCCTTGGCAACGGTGCCAAATTTTTTGTTGTGGTATGCCCTTGGGGAGCCTAAACCCTCACCACCTTACATGGAAGCAAGAAGGAAGATGCAAGAATGACTCTCCTTTCATCCACCCCAACCTCCAACATGTTCAAGCCATTGGCCATCAGCCCGCAGCTATGCCACATGCTTGAAAACATGGAGGGAAGGGAGTCAAGGATCTTAGTCACATATGTAAAATACAAGAAAGTTGCAACACTCTACTTACACACATAGGAAATACTAGCATGCACACACACCTCACTCTCTCACACTCTAAGACTAAATACACATGCACAAAGCCTTAAGAGAAAAGAGAGTTCTTCCATTCAAAAGATATATACATGAGAGCAGGTCGAACCAAAAGCTCCCCTTCTTTACAAAAATAAGCTTCTATATATAGGCTAAGCACATTCCCCCATGTGCTCTTTTTGACTAGTAAAAAAGGAGCACATGCTTTCTAACTAACATATCTTTTGATATCTTGGAAAATATTCCCAAATCTCAAGGAAATGGAGGCATGGGAATTTGGACGCGGGTTTTCTCCTACATTGCAAAAAAGGGATGTATTTACAAGTCTCTATACCATAGTGTTGGAGAATTTATCAGAAAGTGCTTAGGAAGGTGTTCACATGTGCACACCTCCAATATACTTAAGAGTGGTATTTTTATGAGTACTAGAGGGTTCCTTTGCATAAAAGAAATTGTGAGCAACCCTTATAACCCAAAAAACAACCTCTCAAGTCGTTTTTCCTTTTATGCATTAAAAGAACAAAACAAACAACTTATGTAGAGTACATGCTTGTTGTGGTAGTAGGAGACTAGCAAAGAAATCTAGCCTAGATCTTTGTAGGTGAATCTAGCCTTGCAAGCATGGATATTAGGTCTATTTCAAGCACAAGATATGGGAACTAAAAACCAAATACAAGAAATCTTTGATGGTCTTGACACCATCAATGCTCGAATAACACATTTTTGACACCATCAATGCTCAACAAAACAATCTTGACACATTAATGCTCCAATAGCACATCATACACCATTCTCAACATCAAGTGTATTGAATGAAGTGAGGGATATTGTTTTTACATAAATAAAAAATTCAAAGTCCTTTTCACATTCAAATATAATTATTAAATATTCTCATAAAGTTGCAAGAAATAAATCTTTTTTTTTTTTATATAAAGGAAGTTCGGCAATGGCCTACTCTCCCGGACTTGAATTAAATTAAGAAACAAAGGTACAAGAAAAGGGGTCTAGTGCCCACGGGACCCCCCAAATCCCACAAAGCAGGGGAAGCATGGTTGATTCCTAGGTTGCATTACAAAGAAGGTTGATCACCCTCTCGTCGCCCTCATGCGGGACCCACTTGGGTTTGAGCTTGTTGTTGATCAACATGAGGACTTGATGGTGTCTGAAAGGGGGGGAATTCTTACTGTTGACGATCCTTTTGCCAAGGAGGAATAGAGA
>CM035419.1:116340144-116355496 GCA_020310875.1 Ceratopteris richardii | reverse complement strand
TCTCCATCCTCACTCAGTTGTAATTTCTGAGAAATAGAAGGAAAAATTGCGCCCGATGCTTCTGTGTTTTCTCTCTGTGTGATAGATCTTTTGTGAATTCCTTTTGGAGATATCTAAGTCCATAGTTAATCAATCTATGGCTAGAGTTTGAGAGTCTAATTGTGATTAGGCTAAGAGAATTGTGTGTAGGAACATTTGCATGTGAGAAAGTACTCACTGGTTCTTGAAAAAGGCACAAATTTCGATCTTAATGATTTGATCATTTCTCACTCCACAGTTTAAAGTTTTGTGCAAGTAAGCACTTAATCTTTAAGTTGGAAAGTAAGCTACTCGTGGCTAGAAGCATTTGCTTAAACGGGTTTTATACTGAGAGAATTGAAGTTAAGAAGTTAGGGGTGTCCAAATCGACTTCTCAGAAGTGCAGATTTAGACATAGCTGACTTGGTAAGTAGATTTCTCAATATCTACTGAACCTTTTGAAGTAATTTAACTTGGAGAAGATGCGCAATCTTTAGGCGACACCTTGTGCAAAGTTTCATCAAAAACT
Organism: Ceratopteris richardii; assembly: GCA_020310875.1. Taxonomy (NCBI): domain Eukaryota; kingdom Viridiplantae; phylum Streptophyta; class Polypodiopsida; order Polypodiales; family Pteridaceae; genus Ceratopteris; species Ceratopteris richardii. Next base: position 116,354,949 of record CM035419.1, on the reverse strand, counting down.
TTACACATTTACTCAGTTAATGAGCAAGATCTATGTAGCAGATTTTCTGAGAAAATTCCTTCTTCACAGTTTAGTCAAGAAATTGATATTTGGTCATTGATAGTTTAAATTGGTGAAGGTTTTGACTTATTCTTGATATAGAGGTGTTCTAAATTCAAGAGTAGGTTGTTCTTTTGGAGATTAACACTCTCCATCAGTGGTATCAGAGCAGGAAACATCAAAATCAAGGAAAGGAGGATCCCGACTGCTGCAGATTCAAGAAATTCAACAATTGAAGAACTAAAAGGTGAAAGCTTGAAGGCAAAGCTTGAGGACGAGACCATACGACATCAAGAAAGACAAAAGGACTCTAATTTGAAGTAAAGGTACATAGATTGTTCATAAAGCTTGAAGATTTCAATACACAGGTGAACACAAGATGGGAGATTCTCTACAGATAGAGAAATTGGATAGGGAAAACTATCCTGCATGGTCAATGAGGATGGAAGCTCATCTTATGAGCAAAGATCTAATAGCTTATATCACAGGAGAAGAAGAGAAGCCACAGTTCAGAGATCCTAGTGTTCCAACTAGGGAAGAGTTAGCAGATTTGAAAAATTGGATGAAGAAAGATGCTCAAGCTAGGAGCATTATATATATGGCAGTCAATGATTACTTGTTACCTCATATTCGAGGTCTTGAAAGTGCAACTGATATTTGGAATGCTTTGGAGGAGCATTTCCAGAATACTACTAAGTCAAGAAAGGCATCCTTATGGGCAGAGTTTACCACCTTTAAGAAGAAGGCTTCTCAATCCATTTCAGACTATGTGACAAGAATGAAAGATATTGCAGATGCTTTAGGAGCTATTGATGAAGACATTGAGGAGGATAAATTGGTAAGGCAAATTCTTACAGGTTTAAGAGGTGATGACAAATGGAAGCCATTCATTTTATCTACAGAATTATCACTTGATCATTTCACTCCTGATTTAAATCAGTTGCTAGGTCATATGCTAACATTTGAGCAGGATGTTAAAGGAGATGGTGACAAAAGTACAGGTCATGCAATGTACTCAAAGGACAAGAAGAAAGCTAACAAAGGAAAGCAACAATCAGGTGAAGAAGAAGGCACAACTAGTCAAGCCAACTTCCTAAGAGGTAGAGGAGGTGGCAAAGGTAGAGGAAGAGGCAGAAACAACAAAGATGGAGGCAAAGCTTGTTGGATTTGTGGTAAGACAAATCACTTAGCTAATGATTGTTGGCACAATACTCAGAGTAATAATGGATATAGTCAAAATTATAATGTAAGAGGAAGAGGTGGTAGAAATCAAAGAGGTAATTTCAGAGGCAGAGGTAGTAGGGGTTACTTTGGAAGAAATGCAGGTAGAGGTTTCCAAAGTCAACAATATAACAACACCTACTACGATTATGCTTCAGATCAAAAGGAAGATTCAACATTGATAATGAATGCAACTTGTGAAAGGCAGAGTGAAGATCAAAGAGTCTTCTACATTGATTCAGGGTGTAGTAATCACCTGAGTGGTAATATAGCCTTGATGACTGATTTGGAGAATAAGGTATCTAATCATGTTGTTCAAACAGGTGACAACACAAAGCACAATGTGAAGTCAATTGGATCAATGAAGGCCAAGGATGGTAGCACCTTATTGAGTAAGGTCTTGTATGTTCCTACAATTCCTAAGAATTTGATAAGTGTAGGACAAATTGGGGAAAAAGGTTATGAAGTAAGGTTCACTAATGAAGGAGTGTTTGTGGAAGACCCTAGCAATGGGTATAAACAAATTGTTTCAGGGAAGAAAGAAGGAAGATTGTTCACATTGAAGATTCAAGGTAATATTGGTCATGCCATGTTCACATATGGAGGACATAAGATCTCTGAGTTAGATCTTTGGCATACGAGGCTAGGACATTTCAATGAAAGAGGTATTAAAGACATGATTAACAATGGTTCAGTGCTTGGTTTGCCTAATGTTGCAGGTCAACATATGACATACAGATGTGAGGCATGTCAATTAGGTAAGGCTCATAATCTTTCCTACTCCAAGCATGGTTTTATGTACTCAGAGAAGCTTGAGTTGGTACACACAGATGTGTGGGGGCCATCAAAGGATTTCAGTATAAATGGGTCAAGGTATTATGTGATTTATGTTGATCATTGGACAAGATAGATAGATAGATAGATAGATAGATAGATAGATAGATAGATAGATAGATAGATAGATAGATAGATAGATAGATAGATAGATAGATAGATAGATAGATAGATAGATAGATAGATAGATAGATAGATAGATAGATAGATAGATAGATAGATAGATATAGATAGATAGATAGATAGATAGATAGATAGATAGATAGATAGATAGATAGACAGATAGATAGATAGACAGATAGATAGATAGACAGATAGATAGATAGATAGATAGATAGATAGATAGATAGATAGATAGATAGATAGATAGATAGATACATACATAGATAGATAGATAGATAGATAGATAGATAGATAGATAGATAGATAGATAGATAGATAGATAGATAGATAGATAGACAGACAGACAGACAGACAGACAGACAGACAGACAGACAGACAGACAGACAGACAGACAGACAGACAGACAGACAGACAGACAGACAGACAGACAGACAGACAGACAGACAGACAGACAGACAGACAGATAGATAGATAGATAGATAGATAGATAGATAGATAGATAGATAGATAGATAGATAGATAGATAGATAGATAGATAGATAGATAGATAGATAGATAGATAGAGAGATAGATAGATAGACAGATAGATAGATAGAGAGATAGATAGATAGATAGATAGATAGATAGATAGATAGATAGATAGATAGATAGACAGATAGATAGATAGACAGATAGATAGATAGACAGATAGATAGATAGATAGATAGATAGATAGATAGATAGATAGATAGATAGATAGATAGATAGATAGATAGATAGATAGATAGATAGATAGATAGATAGATAGATAGATAGATAGATAGATAGATAGATAGATAGATAGATAGATAGATAGATAGATAGATAGATAGATAGATAGATAGATAGATAGATAGATAGATAGATAGATAGATAGATAGATAGATAGATAGATAGATAGATAGATCGATCGATAGATAGATAGATAGATAGATAGATAGATAGATAGATAGATAGATAGATAGATAGATAGATAGATAGATAGATAGATAGATAGATAGATAGATAGATAGATAGATAGATAGATAGATACATAGATATCTATCTATCTATCTATCTATCTGTCTATCTATCAATCAATCTATCTATCTATCTATCTATCTATCTATCTATCTATCTATCTATCTATCTATCTATCTATCTATCTATCTATCTATCTATCTATCTATCTATCTATCTATCTATCTATCTATGTATCTATCTATCTATCTATCTATCTATCTGTTAAATGTTAAAATGGGTTATGGGTTAAACTGATACCGATTAAGCGTTACTTTACGTTCTATTCAAATGCTCCTCTTTCACTTGGTTCCAAATCTTTAATCGCAATCGTTCTCTTAGCCACGTGGGTTCTTGGGAGTGGTAGGGGTCTGTTAGACAGAGGCCCTGTACTATTTTCCCAACTTTTCACACACTCATAAATATTCCATCACGTCTTAGCGCAGTGGTTGATTCTGACTACTGACAACTATTCGGCATGCGGAAACTTAGGACTTCTGGACTGAATCTGCTATAGTAATGGAGCAGAGGTCCTGTTCTGACTTATAACTAATAGAATACTCAACTTCATTAATTGAATACTACTCAATATGCTGCTTCCATGTGACAGATAGGTATACCGAACAATAATACAACAGACAACTATAATCGAGATTACGCAAACTTATCGTATACCGACTCAAGCCACAAGTTCCTACCACAGTTGATTCATCACAAACTTTACCAATGCTTCTGTTCGTGTACAGACCTTTATCGATATAAGTTCTTTTTGAGATCGGAATCCTCAGTGAACGCAGACTATCGTATCGAATCTGGTCACTTAACCGAAAAATACTAAAATGCAAATGATTCACTTCGGCCTTACACAGTCTCTCGCAGGATGACAAACCACACTATTTCGTGACGGAAAAGATCCAGAACCGTATATAACTTATTACCAAACAGACTCACAACACAAGACTACCGAATAGAACTCGGCACGACAGGAAGAATAGCAGAATAGTTAGATGCAAATAGAACAGAACAGAACTCAATATTCTCATCAACACCTCATACATGGTCTCAAACAAGATGCTCGCAATTTCCCAAATGGGATCAATAGAACAGACAGACAGAACACCTATACACACAATGCTATACTTGCAATTTCCAAACACCTCGGTTCGAGACGTAATCAACCCACTCACTACAATACCCAACAGAAGCAGAGACTCTTCCCAAAAACTGCCGGTCTTTACCGCTTTCCTTTGTGCGCTTTAAATAGAAGTCTGCTACAATGTTTCCGCAAATCCACTTTTTACGGCACCTGTCCGGGTTCATCCGTCCTGGTTCGGCGGCCCTCTAACACTGGCACGCACGGTGGACTCGAACCCACAGGTGCATTACTGTCGGCAATATCCTTTTGCACTGCCTGTCGGTCCATGCCAGGGTTTGACTCCCCAATCCTTTCTGACCGCACTTGTTCTAGTGGCGGAACAAGTATAGCCAGCCATCTCCTGCGAAAAAGTGTCCAGCTATTTTGAACACGAGTATCCAACTGTTGTTTTAATAAGTCGATGTCCACATTTGTCATCAATGTGGCATTTAGTTCTACGCCCTCATCTTTTAATATCTGCTTTTCGAACTCCTGCAATACTTGTATCCTTGACTGCAAAATTTCATTTTCGGCTTGCAGGTGAGCATTCAGGGTAGAAAAACTTGACATTTCTGTTTGAATTTGTGTTTGGATAGTTTGCTGCCACTGATTAAAGTCTTGGACACACTTTTTTGCGGTGATCAATTCTGCCATTAGATGCCAGTTGTTACTCTGTAACACCTGTATTAAAGCTTCTTTGTCATCCAATTCTTTTTGCATCTGTGTCATTACTGAATTGGACTTAGTCATCGTGGCCAATAATAACTCGTTTTTGTGTTGAATCGCTTGTTCTTGTTGCCGTAAATATTGAGAAACCTGTTGGAGTTGGTTTTGCATCCTTATGACAAAATCGGGTTGGGGGTCGTCCGGTGCTTGCTCTGGACTGGCAGTTGGCAAATTGTCTGCCATTCGTCGTTTAATGGACAGTCGAAACGGCGTCCCTATTGTCTGATTCTGTGCGTTGTTATCTGTGTGAAAGAAAGATGCAGACGATGTGGAGGGTTGAGCTGCTTCCTCAGGCTCTGTGTGGTGTTCAGAATTTATTTGACCATGTTCACCGGGGTAAAAAGGGGGGGACCAGTGTAGCTGCTTATCCTTTACAGATTGGACAAAATTAAATATAGCAGCTAAATAAGCTGCTAGTCTGCTGTTGGTGTGGGATCTTCTCTTATCCCCGACAATGATTTGTGCGTAGAGGTGGTTATAGAGCCAATGTGTCCAGCTAACCGGACCTCCTTCTTCGGCATGCAATAGGGGGGAAAATTTTTCTTTAGACATTAAGTCGAATTTTACTAGTAAACAAAGCTTCTCTAAATACCATTTAAATTGTTCTCGTCGGTGATAGGTGGCGTTTTTCAACATGTAATACCGTCGGGGGCCTTCACAGTCGCCAAATTCCTTCTTCAGGTCCTCATTTGAACATTTAAGATATCGGGCACCATCATAGAGTGGTAGTTTAAATACGGCTGAGACGAGCTGGGGCAAAAATCGTACCTGATTGAGAATGAAGCCGCTGGTTTGTCGCATGCTATGTAATTGGTCCTCTGCGTCGTCATTAGCAATCCACTGTTTCCACGGTAATTGGGCAAACTGGAGGAGCCCTATCTTTCGCAGCCAGTCTTCATTTTTTTGCGATTTGATGTCGAGCTCGATTTTGAATTCGGTGGAGAATTTATGCTGAGTCTTTTCTGATGTAGAAGTTACTGCGTCATCTGCTTCATCTTGTAAGGTAGTATCTGTTGTCGTTACCACATGGGTCTGCGTATGGGCGCGCTTTCTGAGTTGCCAGCGGAGAATGTCAGATTCCGACATGCTTGGTTAAGGGTTGCTGAGAAGAATATGCTGGAAGTTGCTAATTGGGGCTGAATCTCGAAGAATACTAATGAAGAAAGCTATGCTCTGTATACGCATTTTATAAACACTGGTGCTTGAACGGCCATTTGCTATACTGATTGTGTGTCAGTAGGACATGACTCTTCCCTTCCTTGATAATATTTGTATCAGAGTAAAAATCATTATGCCGCGTGTTATACTGCAGATTGGTGCTAGACTGAACAAGACTTTTCATGTACGAAAATGTCAGAAAACCAAAAGTTGATTATCATATTCATACATTATGAATTTGGATGGGCGAATATACTTATTCGTCGATGAGACCTTCGAGATACATACTCCTAGCCGATCTAAATGTTCGAGCTATCTTTCTCTTAAGAGTTTCTAATAGTTGTTTTAGCGTATCAGGCTCTAGAAGCTGCGCATCTATTCTAGCAGAGCTAAGTGCGATTGCTTCGGTGAGCACATTCTCGGCCTGGATCTGCACAAAAGCTTCGTGTAGATAAAAATCGTTGGATAGTGCGGCGTCCCTGGAAGTCTTCATTTCGTCCAATTTGGTCTTTAGCTCTGTAATATACTCCTTCTGGTTGCACAGTTGGTTGTCTTGGCGTTCAAACTGCTGGGTTTGGAAATCAAGAGTTTTTTTAAATGCATCTCGTTCTCTGCGCGTCTTGTCGATATCCTTGAGGTATTGTCCTTCCCGTATCAGCTGGCGTTTTAGGATACTGTTAACTTCATTTGCGCATTCTTTGGCTCGCCGTAACTGTTCTTGGATTTGTTCGGTTTCTTTCTGTTGATCCTGATTCTTCTGGATGGCTTCCTGCAATTGAGTCTTCGTTTCTGCGATCAATTTTTCGAGGGAGGCGTTGATATCTTCTTTTTCGTGGAGGGTGACCTTCAGAGCTCGGATTTCTTCATGCGTGGCGTGTAGGAGTCGATCTTTGGCTGCAAGTTGCTCGAGGGCTGCATCTCGTTGCTCTACTAGGGTCTGTTCTGCCGAGAATTTGGCTTGGAGCTCTGCTAACTGCGTCTGGAGCTGATGGTTCTCAATCTTTGTGGCTTCGATTTCTTCCTGGAGGGGGGTGATGTCAGCTTCCAGTACGTCGACCTTGTATTGATATTCGGCCTTCAGGTTGTCCGTGGCTTCCTTAAATTGTATGGGCAATTGGTGTGATAACTGCATGAGGAACTGCCCCATGGAGGCTAGTTCCGAAAATACGGTGGGTGGTGGTGGTGGTTGATGAGGCTGAGAGGAGGTATCTGTGAGTAGGTGTTGGGAGTTTGGCGGAGAGTAGTTAGGGGAGGAAGAGGAGGAGGGTGTAGGTTCAGAACCGGGTCGGCGAGATGGTTCCAGTGGGAGGTCGGGGTTGACAGGTGGGGTAGGCAGAGCAGAGTCAATTGTGGTTACCTTTGCAACGGTCTGTTGTTCGGCTTCTGTATGATTGATGGCCGCGATCAGTTCATCCAGTGCTTTTGTGGCGGTTTCCGGTTCGTCCTGTTGATGCTCAGATTCCTTTTCGGTGGACAGTATCTCTGTATCTGCTTGGTTTTGTTGGTCTTGTTGCTCTGTCGAAGTGTCGTTGTGTATTGAAGTGGCGGTGTCGTGGTAAGTTTCTTCTTGCTTATCTTCTTCGGCGTCGTGTTTCTTTCCGGCGGATCCTTGGACTTCACTTTCTGAAGAGCTGATCCTGATTTGCTTCGTGCGGAAGAGTTGATTGATCTCTTCGTCGTCTTCTTCAGTTTCCTCGAGTGGTTGTGCTGATTCTTCGTGCCTAAGTGCTGGGCCTGTGGGTGGGGGTTGTGCGTCGAGAATGGTTGGGAAGAGGAAGGAGATGATGTGGGGAAGGCGAGAGCGCGGAGAGCTGCCCTTCTGGAGTTGTTTTACTATAGCGACGGATTCCTTATGGATTCGTTGGAAAAAATAAGAGGCAAAGTTGACAGGTTCGCGGGTGGCTAACTCTAGGGCGGAATAGAAGGGGCGAGAGATGTCGTAGGTTCGTTTTTGCAGGTTGAGGATTGCTACGAGGAACTGTAGGGCGGATCGTTCAGGTTCTGGGCGGCAAAGAATGGCATATTCGTTTGATGAGGAGCAGGGAAAGAGTTCGGTCATGCGAGCGACAGGGATGCTAGGACCATTTTCGCGTCCTTGCGGGGTGAGGCGGTAGGCTGCAGAGAAGGCTTGGAAGGTGATGACGGTTCTATATGGAAGGGAAGGAAAGACCCACTGTCGTTCGGTGATGGGGAATTGGGCGATGGCGTGGATGATTTGTGCGGAGAAGGGATGGGCTTCCACTGAGTGCCAGGGCAACTCAGCGAAGTTGGACAATCCTCTGCAGCGCAGGTATTCGCCGACGTCTGTCGGGATACCATCACGGAAAGCAGCATAGTTGGCTAGCGCTTCCATGGTGTTTACAAGCACACTTACAGGTAACACAGAAGACAAGGATAATACGTATAGTCTCGAGAACACAATAGTGTTTAGGCGCAACCGAGGGGGTTAAATAAGGAGAACACGGTGGGAGGGGGAAGGGGGGTGGGTATCATTGTGCGGTGCGGGAAAGGTACTGTTTGCATGCTGGCGTGTGTGCTTGAGTGACCGGTAGGGAGAGGCGGCTGGTAACATAAAGATTCGTACAAAACACTACTAAAAAGGGAGAAAAGAAAAAAGAAAAACACAAAAATTTTATACAAAACGCGGTTCGCCGCCGAATAATTTAATGCGTACTAGTAGTGGGATAATACGGCCGCAGCTTCGACCCATTGATTACCTTTGGAAGTGGATTTCCGATCAACGTAGTCAACCGAAAAGTTGCCGGACCGATTTGTTCTGAGATCTTGAAAGGGCCGAACCATCGTAGTTTGAATTTTCCTGCTGCTCTATCCGATTTTGCGTTATAAAAGAGTACAAGCTGGCCTACCGAAAAGATTGGAGTCTTCAAATATCGATCGTGTGTCTTGGCTTGCCTTAGTTGTACTTCGCGCATAGTTAAAAAACTGATCCATCGGTGCTCATCAAGTTCTCTGAGTGCGTCCATTCTTGCTGTTAGTGAATATTCTGGTAGCATTTTCTGAGTGATTGCTACACGCAGACTTGGGATGACTAATTCCATGGGTGCTATTGCTTCTAAGCCATAAGCTACTTTGAAAGGTGTCAAGCCTGTTGTTACCTTATACGTAGTCCGGTAAGCCCATAATACTGCAGGTAGTAGTTGATCCCATCTTTCCGGTGCTTCCATGATCAATTTCCGGAGGATATTCAAAAGTGATTTGTTTGTACTTTCGGCCAATCCATTGGCACGTGGATAATAAGGAGAGCTAAAATTATGTGTGACCTGGAATGATTGTGTAAGAGCCTTCATTAGATTGTTCACAAAGTGAGTGCCTTGATCTGAGACAATTTCTAGGGGTAAGCCAAATCGTGGGAAGACATCCGTGAGTAGACATTTTGCTACCATGACCGCTGTAGCAGATCATAAAGCCCATGCTTCTGCCCATCTTGTTGCATAGTCTGTACAGGTTAGTATGTATCTGTTGTTACTGAAGATTGCTGGGGGTGTGATTGGACCGATAAAATCTAATCCCCATTTCTGAAATGGTTCGAGTGGCAAGATAGGTTGCAGAGGAAAAAGATGCCTTTGCAAAGGCTGACCAGTTCTTTGACAAGTATCACATTGTTTAACAAATTGTGCGACATCTCTGTACATTGTTGGCCACCAGAGACCTCCTTGCAGAATTTTCCGTTGAGTTAAGTCTACTGCAAAATGGCCACCAGAAGGAATTGAGTGCGCCAAAGTGATAACTGAATTAACCTCATGAGGTGGAATACAGCGAAGTAAGATTCCGGTATGATCTGCATAATATAGTTCTCCTGCTACTAGCCGGAATCGGCGGCTAAAGACTGCCAATTTCCTTCGAACTGCCTTGGTCGTCTCAGATGGGAAGCATCCTTCGGTGAGAAAAGTTAGAATCTGATCATAGTATGTAGATGGTGCTTGTAGGTTGGCCGTTTCCTCGGATAGTGGTTCAGCATTATAAATCGCAGGAGTCGTGTCATCTATGCCCACCAGAGCTTCACCGGAATCCAGGCGAGATAAGAAATATGCTAAGGCATGTGCATTTCCGGGTCGGTGAATGACGTCATAGTCGAATTCTTGTAAAAGTAGCACCCATCGTGCTAACCGTCCTCCTAGATGCTGCTGTCTTACTAGATAAACAAGGGCAGCATGATCCACATGAAAGGTAAATTTCCGGCCTAATAAATAATGTCTGAACTTTTTGATTGAGTAAATCAAACCTAGGCATTCTCTTTCAGTAGTAGAGTAATTCTTTTCTGCCGGTGCAAGCCTTCTACTGGCGTAATAAACAGGGCGAAACCACTTATCTGTTTGCTGCATCAGAATACTGCCAATTGCAATATCTGAAGCGTCGACAAAAACATGGAACGGATTGTCCCAGTCCGGTGGTTGTAAAATTGGAGCTTGTGTCAAGAGATACTTGAGCCGATCAAATGTAGTTTGGCATTCTTCAGTCCATTCAAACTGTCGGGGAGTTTTTGTGATTAGCCTGTTTAATGGTACTGCTAGGTGAGCAAGCCATCGTAAGTGTCTGCCATGCCACCGTATTTGACCCATAAAACGCATTACTTCTTTTGGAGTTGTGGGTACCGGGGATTCTAAAATTGCCAAAATTTTATCTGGGTCTACTCGGATACCTTGAGCAAATACAATATGCCCAAGTAGTTTGCCACATGAAACCGCAAACACGGATTTGTTTGGGTTAAGACAGAGTCTATATTCTCTACATTTCTGAAAACAACATCGTAAATGACTTAAATGTGCTATCATCTTCCCAAAAATCGAGAAGTCGTCAAGATATACTTGCATGAATGAAGTAAGATAAGGAGAAAATATCTCCTGCATACATCGCTGAAATGTGCTTGGTGCATTTCTTAATCCGAACCACATTACGGTGCACGCGAAGACACCCCAATTGGTAATGAAAGCAGATTTTGGTATATCTTCTTCAGCCATTCTAACCTGATTGTAACCACTGTATCCGTCTAAGAATGAATACATTTCGTGGCCTGCTACCCTATCAAGCATGGTATCCAAAAAAGGGATCGGGAAAGGATCTGGTACTGTTGCTGCGTTCAATTTCCGATAATCTACACAGATTCGTAGTTGTTTATTTTTCTTTGGCACAATCACAATTGGTGAAATCCATTCAGCATGTTCTACTGGTACGATGAATCCTACTTTTAACAATCTGTCAAGTTCGTCTTTTACCTGAGAGGCATAATTGGGATTCATCCGATAGCTGGGTTGCCTATTTGGTTTAGCTTCAGGCTTCAGCATGACTCTGTGCTGGTATATTCGCGGATCTAATCCTTTCATATCTTTGTAATCCCATGCAAAGACGTCTGAGAATTCGCGAAGGAGCTGAATCAAATTAGTCTGAAAGATTTCCGGTAAGTTTTGCCTTATTTTTACAGGTCGAGGATGGTCCTTGTCTCCCAGATTGTACGTAATCAGCTGGTCTTCAAGGACATAAAATTGTTGTGGGTTCTCTGTATCCTCTGTTGGCTTGAATAATGGTTGTAATTCAGTATCTGCTTGGTCAGACTGTTCGGTGATAGCTACTACTGCACAAACTGAAGTGTTCCAGTTATTAATGACAGACTGTAGATCAACAGTTCCTAGAGACATTAAATCGGCGTTATTTTTCAGAAATTGCTCTTCTTCATCATCTGATAGTCCATCTAACATATGAACTGGTTCAGCGAGATAAGGTCTGGCGTGAAGTTCGCAGGGTTGTATGGCATCTAGTTTTACCACATATTTACGATTGGCATCCTTGAAGGTGAGCTCTTGCGCAGACCAGTCCTGTATTACCTTTGCATGCTTCAGCCAAGGTCGGCCGAAAAGAAGGTTGTAATCCAAGGTGGATTCGGGTAGATCTAGTGTAACAAAAGTCATTTTGAAAGTCGTACCTTGTAGAGTAATGGGTACATTCCGTACAAGTCCTACGGGATGGACTCTAGATTGATCAGCCATTCTGACGAAGAATTGAAGTGGTTCGATTTCGGTCCAGCCTAGCTTTTTACATAATGCTGCGGTTGCAATGTTTACGCCGGAGCCTCCGTCAATTAATACCTGCGTGATCTTCTGATTCTTATACCATACTGTAATCAAGGGCACTGCATGATCAACCGTAGAATCAGATTCTGGTTGAACTGCAGCGGTTGCTGGAATGCAAGAGGGTGCCGGGGTAAAATGTTGTTGAAACTGTTGCCGGATTCCAGGTACTAACGTCAAAAGTTGGCCGAGAGGTAGGGTGATAGATGCCTTGGATAAAATTTCCCAGGCCTGTTGATATTGGTTATCCTGCTCTTTTGAACTTGAAGTTTCTGTTGTTGCTGAAGTATCTGCTGTTATGTCTTCTGCTGATGGTTGTTCTACTGCTGCTTCTTTTTGTTGTATTCCTTCCTTTGCTGCCGAGGTTTGAGTCACCGGAATGGGTTCTGGGAACACTGGTGGTTCTGTAGCGGTCCAGTGACTAGCCTTGTTATACATCCTATGTTGTTCTCGTATCCCTGGTTCAAATACTTCTGCTGCTGGCTGCAGTTGTTTACCTGATCGGGTCTGGACTGTAGCAGTTTGTGTTTCTACCAGAGTAATTTATACCATATTGGCCATTGGGTTTTGCCGCTCCTTCTTCCTTTGATCATACTCAGCTGCATCTTTGCAATATCTTCTAATATGTCCGAATTCACCACAAAAATGACAGCGTGGTGGTGGTAAATTGGGGTTTTCTGGTGGTGGTCCGTTCTGCCATCGGTTGGCATTATAATTGTTGTTTCTTTGTCCTCGGTAGTTCCGATATCCCTGTGGTTGATTGTTTCTCAGTTGCGGAGGTACATAGTGATTTGTTGCCTGTCCACGTTCTTGAATAACAGCATTGACTGTTGCTGTGCCCTGTATTCTAGCATTGTAGATACAATTTCTGGTGGAGTGTCCGGCAGTGTTGCAGATAGCACAGAATGTTTGATTTAGCGCACAGTTAGCACTTGTATGCCCTGAATTTTTGCACGTGGTGCAATATACTTGCCTGGTTATATCTGCAGTCATACTTTTGTTTGTTCTTAACCATTCCAAGTCTTCTGAAAATCCACCAACCTTGGATTCCAGTTGCAAAGCCATAGCGATGACTGCATCCAATGTCATTGCTCCGACACATCTAATAATCATGATCTGCTTCAATTGCGGATTTAAGCCATTGATAAACCATTGAGCGATGATGTCATCAGGTAGATTAGCATGTGCCTGTGGTATCTGCCGTAAATGTGTTCTGAAGAGAGTAGCGTATTCCTGGACAGTCTGGTTTGCCTTCTGTCGGTTGTTCTGTAGATAATCAAAGATTTCAGCAAGATTCTTCTTTAATCTGAATCGTTGTAGAAAGGCATCCCGTACTGCATCATAGGTACCGAAATGATTAATGTCGTATTTCGTAAGCCATCTAGCCGCTTCATTAACCAGGGTAGATTGAAAAACAATGGCCTTGTATGCCTGATCCGGTGGATGGTTGAGGACTGCATAACTGATTTCGAAAGTGCGAACATGAGCATCCGGGTCATCTCCTGGGAATCCACCAAATTTCGTGTAGGTTACGCCTGTTGGAGGCAGCCTTGGTTGACCTAACTGTTGTTGTTGTTGTTGTCCGTTCATCGTGGGTGTCTCTGATCCTGTATCTTGAGGTTGATTAGTTGAACTATCAGAATCTGGATCGCCGGACAGCGTGCCTTCCGGTGTGCTGTTTTTGCGCAAGATACTTCGGATCTCTGCTTCGAATAAGTCTCCTTCCTTTTGGATATCTAATATCCGAAATCTTTCTTCCAGACACGCGGGTTTGGCTGAGGATTCTGCAACAAATGCTAATCCTTGACCGCCAGTTGGTGTTTCTATCACCGGAATATCACCGGAATGAGCTAACAGTCTCCCAGACTGTAGCGGTTTTTTGCTATTACTGATTTCTTTTCCTAGAGTTTGTCTAATCTCCAGTGGTGCCTTGATAGATTCTAGAACTACTGTACTTTGGTTAGGCTGGGTCGAAGTGACACCAGTATGTACCAAAGGTGTTGATCGTTCCACCGGAATATGACCGGAATTAATTCTAGCGTCCTTAACTTGCTCGACCCCCGAGTCTGGTCGCGTTATACCTTCTTCTTCTAGAGTTGTTTTTTGTACTTTTCTTGTTCCCGTTGTCTGGGTCCTAGGATACGTTACACCAGAACGAGTAACCGGCATGTGTCATTTGCCCAGTAATATTATCTGAGCAGTTTGCAACAATCTGGGTCTGTTGCTACTGTCAGTAAATCAAATATTACTGGATATTTGCTTCTTACAAACCGCTTAGCACTCTATTGCCACTTTCTCGCAAGTAACTCGTAATCAAATACTACTTTACCGCAGAGATTGTTAAACAGTTGCCACTTTCCCACAGACGGCGCCAAATGTTAAATGTTAAAATGGGTTATGGGTTAAACTGATACCGATTAAGCGTTACTTTACGTTCTATTCAAATGCTCCTCTTTCACTTGGTTCCAA
>CM035419.1:116332644-116337644 GCA_020310875.1 Ceratopteris richardii | reverse complement strand
GATTACAATTGGAAGCTAAAACTTTATACAGAGATCTATCCACTCTAGACTTAGACTTGTATAAAAGCATTCCATAAAAGCTTTACCACAGAAGGAGAAGACACAAAAACTTCGGGCGCAAAAATTCTGTCATTTTTGAAGAAGACTACAACTGAATGAGAGAGAGACTTCAACTCATTCTCATGTGTCTAATGACATTTACAACCACTTATTTCTCTATTCCTATGCTCATACATAGTCTCTCTTTGTCTCCTCTCAATGCCCCGACATTTTTCCAAAGTATATATAGGCAATTATATACAAACTTATATCAAAGCATAAGTATAAGTAACCTATGTCTTAACTAATGTACATTTGTGTACATATCTTGCACTCTGTGAATGTATTCATCTTCTTTGCTTCAAAACTTGATCTCATCTCCATCCTTTGTCCTTCAAATCTTCAATTGGTGATTGGTCTGCACCAACAGCTCCCCCTCAATCATCAATTGAGGTTTCTCTTATCTTCTTTATACCTGCCATGTCTTTAAACTTCTGTAGCTTTGGTCCATCCAAGCTCTTTGTAAGCATATCAGCTATCTGATCTTTTGTTGAAGTATGTATGACTTCAATCTCCTTATCCATCACCTTCTCTCTTAGAAAGTGATATTGTATCTCAATGTGTTTAGTCCTGGCATGAAAAACAGGATTAGCAGCTAGATATAATGAACTCATGTTATCACCATAAATGATAGGTGTGTTCTGTATAGTATCAAAACTCTTCATTAGAGTCTTAAGCCATATCACTTCTTTTGCAGCTTCAACCATGCCTTTGTACTCTGCTTCTGTAGATGACAAAGCAACTGTATGTTGCTTCTTTGAGCACCAAGAGATTAACTTATCTCCCACATAACACATGTATCCATAGGTTGATCTTCTATCATCTGGATTACCTGCCCAATCTGCATCACTATAGATCTTGATATTTGTATCTGATGTGAACCCATAATACAAACCTTCTTTGAGTGTACCCTTAATGTACCTCAATACTCTTTGACCTGCAATCCAATGCTCTTTCCTAGGACAATGCATAAATTGAGACAAAACCCCTACTGCATATGATAAATCAGGTCTAGTTAAAGTAGCATAGATAAGACTACCAACCAAACTCTGATATTGTCTCATGTCCTTGAATTCTTCACCTCCAAACTTACTCAATTTGTGATTCACCTCCATTGGTGTAGGTGCTACCCTGCAATCATCCATTTTAAACTTGATTAACAAGTTCTTCAAATACCTTTCTTGGGTCACAAATACTCCATGTTGGGTATATGTAATCTCCATGCCCAAGAAGTATGACAAGTCTCCCAAGTCACTGATTTTGAACTCCTTTTCCATTTGCTTCTTTAGTCTTTGTATTCCTTCCTCATCTGTACCTGTAAGAATTATATCATCAACATATATGCACATGTATATGAAACCATTATCACTTGCTTTGACAAGCAAGCTACTATCTGCTTTAGACACCTGAAATCCAAGTTCTTTCAAGAACTTTACAAGTCTATAATTCCATGCCCTTGGGGCCTGCTTCAAGCCATACAAGGCTCTCTTGAGCTTGCACACATGATCTGGATACCTTTTATCTCTGAACCCTTGAGGTTGCTCCATGAATACATCATCTGAAATATAACCATTCAAAAAAGCATTCTTCACATCTAATTGACACAATTTCCAACCTTTGCATGCAGCAATTGCTATAGATGTCCTAATGGTTGTCATCTTTGCCACAGGACTATAAGTCTCATCATAGTCAACACCATATGTCTGAGCAAACCCTTTGACAACAAGTCTAGCTTTGTACCTAGACACACTTCCATCTGCAAATCTTTTTGTCTTATAAACCCACTTACATCCAATGATCTTCTGACTATTTGGCTTTGGAACCAAATCCCTTGTTTGATTCTCCAACAATGCATCATATTCTTCCTGAATAGCTTTCTCCCAATTTTCTTTACCTTTTGCCTCTTCATATGTAGAAGGGTCTTCATCTGCTTTAATCATGTAAGCATAATCTTTGGTAGCCAGAAATGAAGTATCATAGCTATACCTTGTAGGTTGCCATTTGTTCCTTGTAGACCTCCTAAGTTCTCCACTTCTTGAGGTTTCTGGTTCTTCATATTCAGGATCAAATCTTGGTGTTTCTTCCACTTCAACCTGCACTTCATTATTCTCTTCTTCATCAATTATTTGAATCTTTGACTTACCTTTCCTTTGGCTCACAATCTCTTCATCATCTGTATTAAGATTGATAGTACCTGCATACCAAGTACCTTGCTCATCAAATGTAACATCTTTTGATACAAGAAAATGTTTTGTGGATGGATTCCACAACCTGTATCCCATCTGCTTATCATCATAACCAATAAACACATATTTTTCAGCTTTAGGTTCCAATTTGTGCCTTAATTATGATGGCACATATGCATAGGCCAAACATCCAAATACTTTGCAATGGTCTAGTGTAGGTCTCTTACCCCACCATGCCTCATAAGGTGTCATTCCCTGCAAAGCTTTACATGGTAACCTATTGACCAAATAAGTAGCTGTATTTACAGCCTCAGCCCACAAATAATTAGGGCAATTTTTCTCCTTCATCATGGACCTTGCAAACTCAACAAGAGTTCTATTTCTCCTTTCTGCTACACCATTTTGTTGAGGAGAGTACCTGCAAGTAACTTCCCTTTTTATACCTGCATCCCACAAGTAATCACTGAACTCATTAGAAAAATACTCTCCCCCTCCATCTGACCTTAGTCTTTTCAACTTATGACCTGTAATTCTTTCTGCATATGCATGATAGTGTTTAAATGTATTAAACACTTCTGACTTATCTTTGATCACTGAAATGGTGATCCATCTAGTAGCATCATCAACATAAATCACATAATACCTTGACCCATTTATACTGAAATCCTTTGATGGCCCCCACACATCTGTGTGTACCAACTCAAGCTTCTCTGAGTACATAAAACCATGCTTGGAGTAGGAAAGCTTATGAGCCTTACCTAATTGACATGCCTCACATCTGTATGTCATATGTTGACCTGCAACACTAGGCAAACCAAGCACTGAACCATTGTTAATCATGTCTTTAATACCTCTTTCATTGAAATGTCCAAGCCTCTTGTGCCAAAGATCTAACTCAGAGATCTTATGTCCTCCATATGTGAACATGGCATGACCAATATTACCTTGAATCTTCAATGTGAACAATCTTCCTTCTTTTTTCCCTGAAACAATTTGTTTATACCCATTGCTAGGGTCTTCCACAAACACTCCTTCATTAGTGAACCTTACTTCATAACCTTTTTCCACAATTTGTCCTACACTTATCAAATTCTTAGGAATTGTAGGAACATACAAGACCTTACTCAATAAGGTGCTACCATCCTTGGCCTTCACTGATCCAATTGACTTCACATTGTGCTTTGTGTTGTCACCTGTTTGAACAACATGATTAGATACCTTATTCTCCAAATCAGTCATCAAGGCTATATTACCACTTAGGTGATTGCTACACCCTGAGTCAATGTAGAAGACTCTTTGATCTTCACTCTGCCTTTCACAAGTTGCATTCATTATCAATGTTGAATCTTCCTTTTGATCTGAAGCATAATTGTAGTAGGTGTTGTTATATTGTTGACTTTGGAAACCTCTACCTGCATTTCTTCCAAAGTAACCCCTACTACCTCTGCCTCTGAAATTACCTCTTTGATTTCTGCCACCTCTTCCTCTTGTATTATAGTTCTGATTATATCCACCATTACTCTGATTATTATGCCAACAATCATTAGCTAAATGATTTGTCTTACCACAAATCTAGCATGCTTTGGCTCCATCTTTGTTGTTCCTGCCTCTTCCTCTACCTTTGCCACCTCCTCTACCTCTTAGGAAGTTGGCTTGACTAGTTGTGCCTTCATCTTCACCTGCTTGTTGTTTTCCTTTGTTAGCTTTCTTCTTGTCCTTTGAGTACATTGCATGACCTGTACTTTTGTCACCATCTCCTTTAACATCCTGCTCAAATGTTAGCATATGTCCTAGCAACTGATTTAAATCAGGAGTGAACTGATCAAGTGATAATTCTGTAGACAAAATGAATGGCTTCCATTTGTCATCACCCCTCAAACCTGTAAGGATTTGCCTTACCAATTTATCCTCCTCAATATCTTCATCAACAGCTCCTAATGCATCTGCAATGTCTTTCATCCTTGTTACATAGTCTGAAATGGATTGAGAGGCCTTCTTCTTGAAGGTTGTAAATTCTGCCCATAAAGATGCCTTTCTTGACTTAGTAGTATTCTGGAAATGCTCCTCCAAAGCATTTCAAATATCAGTTGCACTTTCAAGACCTCGAATATGAGGTAACAAGTAATCATTAACTGCCATATATATAATGCTCCTAGCTTGAGCATCTTTCTTCATCCAATTTTTCAAATCTGCTAACTCTTCCCTAGGTGGAACACTAGGATCTCTGAATTGTGGCTTCTCTTCTTCTCCTGTGATGTAAGCTATTAAATCTTTGCTCATAAGATGAGCTTCCATCCTCATTGACCATGCAGGATAGTTTTCCCTATCCAATTTCTCTATCTGTAGAGAATCCCCCATCTTGTGTCCACTTGTGTATTGAAATCTTCAAGCTTTATGAACAATATATGTACCTTTACTTCAAATTAGAGTCCTTTTGTCTTTCTTGATGTCGTATGGTCTCCTCCTCAAGCTTTGCCTTCAAGCTTTCACCTTCTAGTTCTTCAGTTGTTGAATTTCTTGAATCTACAGCAGTCGGGATCCTCCTTTCCTTGATTCTGATGTCTCCTGCTCTGATACCACTGATGGAGAGTGTTAATCTCCAAAAGAACAACCTACTCTTGAATTTAGAACACCTCTATATCAAGAGCAAGTCAAAACCTTCACCAATTTAAGTTATCAATGATCAAATACCAATTTCTTGACTAAACTGTGAAG
>CM035419.1:116322644-116327644 GCA_020310875.1 Ceratopteris richardii | reverse complement strand
GCCTATGATTCCATGCCCTTGGGGCCTGCTTCAAACCATACAAAGCTCTCTTGAGCTTACATACATTATTTGGATACCTTTCATTTCTGAACCCTTGTGGTTGCTCCATAAAAACATCATCTGAAATGTAACCATTTAGAAAAGCATTCTTCACATCTAATTGACATAATTTCCAACCTTTACATGCAGCAATAGCTATGAGTGTCTTGATGGTTGTCATCTTTAGCACAGGACTATAGGTTTGATCATAATCTATACCATATGTCTGAGCAAAACCTTTCACAACAAGTCTAGCTTTATATCTAGACACACTTCCATCCGCAAACCTCTTTGTCTTGTAGACCCATTTGCATCCAATGATCTTCTCACTATTTGGTTTAGGAACCAAATCCCATGTCTGATTCTCCATCAATGCATCATACTCTTCCTGCATAGCTTTCTCCCAATTTTCCTTACCTTTTGCCTCTTCATATGTAGAAGGGTCTTCATCTGCCTTTATCATATAAGCATAATCTTTGGTAGCCAAAAAAGAAGTTTCATAGCTATACCTTGTAGGTTGCCATTTGTGTCTTGATGACCTTGTGAGTTCTCCACTTCTTGAGGTTTCTAGTTCATCACATTCTGGATCAAACCTTGGAACTTCTTCAACTTCAACCTCTACTTCATTGTTCTCCTCTTCATCAAATATCTAAACCTTTTATTTACCTTTCTTTTGCTTCACAACTTCTTCATCACCTGCATAAATATTGATTGTACTTGCATACCAAGTACCTTGCTCATCAAATGTAACATCCTTTGATGCAAGGAATTGTTTTGTGGATGGACTCCACAACCTATATCCCATCTGCTTATCATCATATCCAATGAACACATACTTTTCAGCTTTAGGTTCCAATTTGTGCCTTAATTGAGATGGCACATATGCATATGCCAAACATCCAAATACTTTGCAATGATCTAGAGTAGGTATCTTACCCCACCATGCCTCATATGGTGGCATACCTTGCAAAGCTTTACATGGTAATCTATTGACCAAATATGTGGTTGTATTTATAGCCTTAGCCCACAAATAATTTGGGCAATTTTTCCTTCATCATGGATCTTGCAAACTCAACAAGAGTGCTATTCCTCCTCTTTGCTACACCATTTTGTTGAGGAGAGTACCTGCAAGTAATTTCCCTTTTTATACCTGCATTCCATAACTAATCACTGAACTCATTAGAGAAATACTCTCCCCCTCCATCTGACCTTAGTCTCTTCAATTTTTGACCTGTAATTCTCTTTGCATACACATGATAATGTTTGAATGTATTGAATACCTCTGACTTATCTTTGATCACATAGATAGTGATCCATCTGGTAGCATCATCAACATAAATCACATAATACCTTGAACCATTGATGTTGAAATCCTTTGATGGTCCCCACACATCTGTGTGTACCAATTCAAGCTTCTCTGAATACATAAAACTATGCTTGGAATAAGATTGTTTATGAGCCTTACCTAATTGACATGCCTCACATCTGTATGTCATATGTTGACCTATAACATTAGGCAATCCAAGCAGTGAACCATTGTTAACCATATCTTTAATACCTCTTTCATTGAAATGTCCAAGCCTTTTGTGCCTAAGATCTAACTTAGAGATCTCATGTCCTCCATAGGTGAACAAGGCATGACCAATGTTACCTTGAATCTTCAATGTGAAAAATCTTCCTTCTTTCTTTCCTGAAACAATTTTTTTATACCCATTGATAGGGTCTTCCACAAAAACTCCTTCATTAGTGAACCTAACTTCATAACCTTTTTCAACAATTTTTCCTCCACTTATCAGATTCTTTGGAATTGTAGGAACATACAAAACCTTACTCAGGAGAGTACGCCCATCCTTGGCCTTCACTGATCCAATTGACTTCACATTGTGCTTTGTATTGTCACCTATTTGAGCTACATGATTAGTTACCTTATTCTCCAAATCATTCATCAAAGCTATGTTGCCCATCAGGTGATTGCTACACCTTGAGTCAATGTAGAAGACTCTTTGGTCTTCACTTTTCCTTTCACAAGTTGCATTCATTATCAATGTTGAATCCTCCTTCTGATCTGAAGCATAATTATAGTAGGTATTGTTGTATTGTTGACTTTGGAATCCTCTACCTGCATTTCTTCCAAAGTAACCTCTACCTCTGAAATTACCTCTTTGATTTTTGCCACCTCTTCCTCTTGTATTAAAGTTCTAATTATATCCACCATTATTTTGAGTATTATGCCAACAATCATGAGCTAAGTGATTTGTCTTACCACAAATCCAGCAAGCTTTGACTCCATCTTTATTACTTCAGCCTCTTCCTCTACCTTTGCCACCTCCTCTTCCTCTTAGGAAGTTAGCTTGGCTAGTTGTACCTTCATCTTCATTTGCTTGTTGCTTCCCTTTGATATTCTTCTTCTTATCCTTTGAATACGTTACTTGACCTGCGCTTTTATCACTTTCACCTTTGACATCCTGCTCAAAGGTTAGCATGTGTCCTAGCAACTGATTTAAATCAGGAGTAAAATGATCTAGTGATAATTCAGTAGAAAAAATGAATGGCTTCCATTTGTCATCACCTCTCAAACCTGTGAGGATTTGCCTTACCAATTTATCTTCCTCAATATCTTCATCAACTGCTCCTAATGCATCTACAATGTCCTTCATCCTTGTTACATAATCTAAGATGGATTGAGAGCCCTTCTTCTTGAATGTGGTAAACTATGCCCACAAGGATGCCTTCCTTGACTTTGCGGTGTTTTGGAAATGCTCCTCCAAAGCATTCCACATATCACTTGCACTTTCAAGACCTCTAATGTGAGGTAGCAAGTAGTCATTAACTCCCATATAGATAATGCTCCTAGCTTGAGCATCTCTCTTCATCCAAGTCTTCAAATCTCACAATTCATCCTTAGTTGGAACACTAGGATCTCTGAACTGAGGCTTTTCTTCTTCACCTATAATATAACCTATCAAGTCTTTTCTCATAAGATGAGCTTCCATCCTCATTGACCATAGTTCTCTCTATCCAATTTCTCTATCTGAAGAGAATCTCCCATCCTTTCTTCACCTGTGTATTAAATCCTTCAAGCTTTATGAGGAATAAGGTTACCTTTGCTTCGAATGAAGTTCCTTTTGTCTTCCTTGATATCTTCTGGCCTCCTTTTCAAGCTTGGCTTTCAAGCTTTCACCCTTTGTATCTTCAGAGGTTGAATTCTTCATAACAACAGTAGTCGAGGTCCTCCTTTCTTCAATTTTGATACTTCCTACTCTAATACCACTGATGGAGAGTGTTAATCTCCAAAAGAACAAGTTATCCTTGAAGTTAGAGCACCTCTATATCAAGAATAACTTAAAACCTTCACCAATTTGGAGGATCAATACTCAATTTCCAAAATCTTGAACAAACTGTGCAGAAGGTGACTACAGGGAAAGTCTAATGCGCATAACTCACTCATTGACTTATCAAATGTGTAAAGTTAATGATAAAACTTTGCACAAGGTGTCGCCTATAGTTTGCACACCTCCTCCAAGTTCAAACATTTCAAAAGACTCAGTAGATCTTGAGAAATGATCTTAACAAGTCACATATATCTAAAACTATAGTTATTTATAGTCGACTTTGACACCTGCAACGTCTAAGCTTGGTTCTCTCAAATTAGAACCCGTTTGATCAAATGCTTTTAGCCATAGGTAGCTTCCCTTCCAACTTCAAGAATGTGTGCTTTCTTGCTCAAAACGTTACAGTGTGGAAGGAGAACTCACCAAAACATTAGCATTGAATTTTGCGCCTCCTGCAACTTCTCTTCTTTACATTTACACATGTAAATGTTCCTACACTCAATTCTCTCAACCTCATCACAATTAGAAGCTGAAAATTTGTACAGAGGTCAATCAACTATAGACTTAGACTTGTACAAAAGCATTTCACAAAAGACTCAACACAGAAGGAGAACTCTCAGAAATATGGGGCACAACTTTTCTTCATTACTGAAAACTTTACATGTGAGTGATGAAAGATATCTTACTCACTTCCAAAGTGTCTATTGACTCATACAACTTCTAATTCCTCTATTCACATGCTCTCTCATATTTTCCCCGACATTTTTCCTTGTATATATAGGCAAATATGTACAAGCTCATAAATATACAGAAGTATAAGTGAGCTAACTCTAAGTTAATGTACATATGTATACATATCTTCATTCTCTAAACATATACTTTATTCATGCTTTATGACTTGATCTTTTCTTCAATCCTTGACTTCAAAACTTCAATTGTTGATTGCCTTGCACCAACATATCTATCTATCTATCTATCTATCTATCTATCTATCTATCTGTCTGTCTGTCTGTCTATCTATCTATCTATCTATCTATCTATCTATCTATCTATCTATCTATCTATCTATCTATCTATCTATCTATCTATCTATCTATCTATCTATCTATCTATCTATCTATCTATCTATCTATCTATCTATCTATCTATCTATCTATCTATCTATCTATCTATCTATCTATCTATCTATCTATCCATCTATATATCCATCTATCTATCCATCTATCTATCGATCCATCTATCTATCTATCTATCTATCTATCTATCTATCTATCTATCTATCTATCTATCTATCTATCTATCTATCTATCTATCTATCTATCTATCCATCTATCTATCTATCTATCTATCTATCTAACTATCTATCTATCTATCTATCTATCTATCTATCTATCTATCTATCTATCTATCTATCTATCTATCTATCTATCTATCTATCTATCTATCAATCTATCTATCCATCTATATATCTAGCTGCAATTTCTATGTAGCCTGAATTGAACCATCTTTTGGAAAGGAGGAATGCTGCATTTTGCCCAAAATACAGCCTTCACAAACATGTTTTCCAGGTGCCTCAAGTTTGGGCAACGAGGACACCATTTCAGATTTCTATAGGCATAGCAAACTAGC
>CM035419.1:116307644-116310144 GCA_020310875.1 Ceratopteris richardii | reverse complement strand
GTACCTACAAGTGGTGTGCATGAGTTGACTCCAAATGAGGCCTACAATGGTAAGAAACCAATTGTGGAACATCTCAAGGTTTTTGGATGTACTTGCTATGTGCACATTCCACAAGAGGTAAGATCTAAACTTGATGCAAAATCTGAAAAATGTGTTTTCTTTGGCTATTCTACTGAGCAAAAGGGGTACAAATGCTATAACCCTTACACCAAGAAGTTGTATGTATCAAGAGATGTGGTATTTAATGAATTGAAACCTTGGTATGTAGACAAGGGAAAAGAAAAGGTAATAGATGATGACTTGGATGATGTATCGATTTGTGGTAAAGGTGATATGCAGGTTGAATCAACTCAAATGAGTGGGCCTGAGGCTTCAACATCAAGATCAGCTACCCAAGGACACATGGGAGAAAGAAGAAGTCCATCAGAATCACCAACATCCAAGTATAAGTCTCTTAGTGACTCTCATGATGATCATAAAGGTGATAGTGAGTCACAGGATGAAGAAGACTATGAAGAGGTGGTTACACCAAAAGTAAAGCTTTCAAGGTTGAGGAAGCAATTCCCTAAAGGGAATGAGAGGAGATCCTCAAGGCTCAAGAAGCCAATACAAAGGTTAAGTTATGACTCTTTCATTGCCAAGCACTATGCCTATATGATGCAAGTTGTTGGAGATAATGATCCTCAAATGTATGAGGAGGCATCAACAAAGGAGGAATGGAAGAGAGCAATGGATGAAGAGATGAAAGCACTCAAGGACAATGAGACTTGGGAATTAGTGCCTAAAACACCAGGTATGAAAGTGGTTCAAAACAAATGGGTGTATAAGACTAAAAGGAATGCCGATGGTTCACTAGCTAGACACAAAGCTAGGTTGGTTGCAAAGGGGTTCACACAAACTTTTGGTGTGGATTATGAAGAGACCTTCAGCCCCGTGGCTAACAAAACAACAATAAGGACCTTAATAGCTGTATGTGTAGGTAGAAGATGGCCTATATATCAGCTTGATATAAAAAATGCATTCTTGAATGGTGAGCTAAAAGAAGAGGTATACATGGCACAACCTATTGGATATGAAGATGTGGATCATCCTGGTTTTGTTTTTAGGTTGAAGAAGGCCTTGTATGGTCTTAAGCAAGCACCAAGGGCCTGGAATCAAAGGCTTGTGGATTACCTTGAAAAGTGTGGGTACATTCAAAGCAAATCTGATCCCTCACTCTACATGAAGAAAGAAGGGAGTAAGGTGGTATTTATTTGCATATATGTGGATGATCTTATCATAACATGTAGTGACCATGAAGGAATTAAAGACATCAAGAGGAGCCTTGGAAAGGAGTTCAAGGTATCTGATTTGGGTGAGTTAAAGTACTTTCTAGGTATTGAAGTTGTTTATGCAATGGATGGTATATATCTTTTGCAAAGGAAATACCTATTGGATGTACTTTACAAGTATGGTATGGCTGAATGTAAGGTACTCACTCAACCTATTGATGCAAATACAAAGGTAAGCATGTTGGATGGTGAGAAACTTGATGATTTGACATTGTATAGAAGCTTGGTTGGCTCTTTAATATATGCAACAATGACTAGACTTGATCTTACTTATGTGGTAGGCGTACTTGCCCAATTTATGCATGTTGCTACTTAAGAGCACTTAAATGCAGCCAAAAGAGTGCTTCAGTATGTTAAGTTTACAATCAATAATGGATTGTTTTATAGGATGGAGAAGAGCTAACTCTTAGAGGATGGAGTGATGCTGATTGGGCTGGTTCTATTGATGATAGAAGATCCACTTTGGGGTATGTATTCATGCTTGGAACAAAGACTATCTCATGGATGTCAAAGAAGCAGCCTACGGTGGCATTGTCTTCAGCCGAGGCTGAGTATAGAGCATTAGCTCTAGCTACATGTGAAGCTATGTGGCTTAAAAAGCTTCTAATTGACTTGGATGTGCAGGTTGGAACAATCTCCCTTTATGGAGATAATATGTCATCTATTCACTTGGCTAATAACCCCATGTATCATGCTAGGAGTAAACACATTGAAGTGTATTACCATTATGTAAGAGAAAAGGTTGCTACTAATGAAGTGGATGTTCATTTTGTGACCACAAAGGAGCAGGTTGCTCATCTATTCACCAAGGGATTGGATGCATCAAAGCTAAGCAAGTTCAAGAACATGATGAGCTTGATGGACATAGACACTTCCTACCTAAGCTTGAAGGGGAGTGTTGAAAAAGAAGGAGCAAGCTTAGAGAGTTATTTTTATAATTTTGATATTCAAAATATGGGTCATTGCTTGGATAATGGTAAAGCCACAAATCCGTATCCATTAGGAGTCAAAGGAAGCATCAAAGGACACTCAAGGGAGTTTGAAGAGCAAGAAGAATCCATTGAAGAGTCAAGAGACAAGGAAGGGGTATGTGAAAGGTCACACACACATTCATACAAGCATGAAGGAACATTTTCAGGATACCAAGACTAAGGAGAAGCATCTAGCAA
>CM035419.1:116267644-116290144 GCA_020310875.1 Ceratopteris richardii | reverse complement strand
TTAGATGTTTGGTACTTTGTTAGTGAAGCAACCAAACATATTACTTTGTAGCATACTTTCTTTAATTCACTTGAGTCTACCTCTATAGGGAATACTCTCACATGCACTAAAAACTCCTCTTATTTTGTAATGGGATTTGTTAAGATCATTATGACTACTACAGATGGTAGTTCTTTCACATTGCCAGATGCTTTGTATGTGCTAAGGATCAAGATAAATATGTTTTCAATTTCAACATTAGCCAACATTGGGTTAATTATCAAATTCAGTGATGAGAGATCTATAGTTCATGATCTATCAAATGGCGATGTTATTATTGCTTCTAGGATTTTATGTCCTAGGTTATATAACCTCATAGACTATGCAAAATTTGTAAATGATTCAGCACATGGAGTTCACAATTGCTATATCCGATGCAAAGCTTTGGCATGCATGCTTTGGTCAATTGAATTATGCTAATTTTTTACGCCGGCCAAAATTGAAATGACATCCTCTTTGCCCAAACTTGAGGCACCTCGTAAACATGTTTGTGAGGGTTGTATTTTGGGCAAGCTTGAGCTGCTCATAAAGTATCGCTTATTTATAGTGATGTATGTGGTTTATGCAAATACTATCTTTTGAGAACTACCTTCACTTTGTGACTTTCATTGATGATTTCTCTAGGCATGCATGGGTGTATCCATTAAAAGAAAAGTCCAAAGTCTTTATGTGCTTAAAATAGTTTTTGGTTATGGTTGAAAATATGTCAGCATGTAGATTGGGCACCCTCCATTCTGATCAAGAGGAGGAACACATGTCTTTTGCTTTTAATGCATTTTCAGATGGGTGTGGGATAAAAAATCAATATATAGTGCTATATACACCTCAAAAAAATGGATTTGCTTAAGCAAGAATAGGTCTCTCATGGAAGTGGCTAGGCATATGGTCAAAAGTCAGGCTTTACCACAGCTTTTGGCTTGAGGCTCTTATGTGTGCAACATATGTACTTAATAGGTATCCCACCAAAGCACTGGAATCTATCACTCCATATGAGGCTTGGCATGGTTGCAATCCATTTATTGCTCATCTGCATGTCTTTGGTTGTCTAGCATATGCATTAGTGCTTGAACAACAACATAGAAAATAGATGATAAAGCACTAAATATATTTTTGTTGGGTATAATTCCGAAAGCAAAGGCTATCATTTGTAGCCATGATGTTTTTGTGGAAGATGCAATTCACTCATTCCATTCATGTACCAAGGAGACCTCAGTTATCTTTAGAGATGTGTATGATACTTTGTTGTCTCCTTTTACAAGTGGACAATCAAGCACATATCCAAATGAGGCACCTCTTAGCCTTTATAGGTTCCACATGATGATGTAGATCATTCCAATTCTTATGCAAATTTACATGATGTACTTGTTAATGATATGGTTGATATAGAGGAGGCAAAACCTATGCCCTAAATGGTTGGTGCAAACTTTGAGAGATAAAAAATAAGATGCACCTTTATTATATGTTACTCCTTCAGGTTGTCATAGTGCTTCTTTTGCATCAAGTTTCTATGCAATGGCTGCCTCTAGTCTTTGTGATGAGAATGAGCCTATGTCTTTTGATGAAGCACAAAATTCAAAAAAAAGGGATGGGTACTATGCAATCAAAATATGATGCTATTATGAAGTATGGTACCTAGTCTTTATGTGATTTGCGTCCATGCAAAAAGGCCGTTGGCACTAAATGGTTATACAAGCTCATATAACTTTAGAGATATCCCCCCACTTTAGTGTAACACCTATTAGTTCATATTGTAGATCACCTATAGTGTGAATTCATGCAACCAATGATGAATGCACAATGAGATGCATTTATGAGTGTAAAGCATTGCAAAGAGAGAAGACAAAGGAAGACAACAAAGGAATCTTGGAATCATCATCGAAGAGGATCAATAAATCCAAGATCCGCCCCATATGCCATTTTGTTCAATAATGAATAATTTGAACATCATGATTTGATGCAAATATTGATCACTCTAGATGTATCAATTCCTCATTAAGGGTTGCAATGCCTAGGACTATGACTTATTCATGATCAACCTTATGGAAATGCTCAACATTAAAAATCAAAATCAAGCAATAACAAAACACTACACATACCCATGGCCACATATCAAGTAGTGTGCCAAAAATGCATAATCGTAGATATAAGGCTATATCTAAATGTTGCCTTGGGATGGAAGGAGTTTCAAGCTTCCAACATCTTGATTGATATGGATATGGCAACAAACATCATCTCTCTTTCATTTTCAAAAAACTAAATAAAAATATAGAACCCTTAGAAGTATATTTCATAAGTTCAAAATAAGCAAACATAAGCTACAAGAGATATAGTTGCCTCTCCAATATGGCAAGCTAAGGCTTAAGGTGTCATGACACAAATTCTATTGAATCATTGATGCTAGGATAGGATTAGATCTTCAAGATCTATAGATAGAAATATCAAAAGGTTTTCTTTTAGATCAAGTGTATGAAAGAAAAGTCTTTAGTTATTTTAATGAAAGCACTTAGACAAAAACTTGCATAATCATGCATATTGTGTTAGACCACACATCAGAGAAACACGTGCATATACATGTTATTTTAGAGGTTTCATCTTGTCATACTAACAAGCTCTTATAGGAGCTCCCTTCTATTCCAAAATCTCACATTCAAAGTGAATGTAGGAGTATAAATGTAAGACATATGATAGAGGAATAAGGAGAAACGAGCAAGATGGCTCAACAAAAAAAGCAACATTAGTCTCCAAGAAATCCTCAATGCTAAAAACAAAACAACTTCATCTAATTGAAAAATGGATCCTCAAAAGCATCCTTGCAAAATCCACAACCGATAAGGAATGAATCACCCCTGTTGGTGCATTTCAAGCCTTCACACTTGGCTTGGAACCTTGGAAGATTAGCTTGGACAACCTTCATCAAGGCTTCACTTGAAGCAAGGTCCATATGAACTTATGCTTATAAGTTCTTACCTCTTTACCCATTGTAAAAGTCTATATGACTTGGCATCTCATGTAATCACTTACCTACTTGATTAGTCGTGGAAAAAATGAATGGTTTAGTAGAGAGAATATCTCCCTATTTTTAGAGGAGTGATTGAAGGAGATTTGAATTTGAATTCAAATTCAAATCTCAACTCAACTTCTATAAAAGACACAATCAAAAAATCGCGGGTTAGCTTGTCCACTTAGCTCAGATCCCGAGGCAATCTTGCATCAACATTTGAGTGTGTGAGGTCTACACCATAGCCTACACCTCTGAGTACCATTGTGCTATGTTTATCATGCCAATGGGAATGTACATTCATATGATATAATACAAATACTTACATTCATTATCTCTGATTTTGTCTGAGTCATCTACTCCAAGTCTGCCAACTTCTACAAGCCATATCTCGGTGGTTTCTCAACCAAATCAAGTGATTCAAAGCACATTGGATTCAGCTCAAAGTCTTCTATACACATACAAAGTTTGAAGTCATTTGATTCAGCCATTTTCGAGAAATTGCCATCGAACTGGTCTCTGGTATTTTTCTGCAGAGTTCCTAAAAAGTCGAGGGTACATATATTTTTGCTAAACATCTTTCTCTGAGTATAGTCCATCATTTTATCTCATTCCACTTGCAAATGGTAGCTTGCTAAGCTAATTTAATATGTCCAGAAGGAGTTAGATCAATTGTTAGTGTGCTGGTCACACTGAGTGAAAGACTGAGTAGGTATCAAGATCAAAATAGAAAGTTTTCAAGTCTAGTGAAGTGCAAACTTACCTGTTTTGATCTAATCATTACTCAAACCTTTTCCAAAGTACATATAGCATATTTTGGTATCATTTGGAAGCTCAAGGAGTCTACTAAGCATATCTGAAGCAAAGGAGGGCTGGAGCTAAGCAGGTCTAGCAGCTTCAACTCAATCTCTTGAGTGCATCCAACCATCACTCCCAACAGTGGTATCAGAGCAAATAAGGTAAACATGGGAGATGGATTTCCTTCATTCATTGACAAATTGGACAGGAACAACTACCAAGCTTGCTCATTGAGAATGAAGTCCTATCTACAAGGAAGGAGCTTATTTGGATACATATCAGGAGATGAGGAATTGCCCTCATTCAAAACTAGAGGACTACCCACCAAGGATGAACATGAGAGGATCAACCAATGGTGTGCAAAAGATGCTTTGGCAAGGTATTACCTTCTTAACTCTATATCTGACTTTCTTTTACCTCATGTAAGGAATTGTAAGACTTCCCAAGAGACTTGGGAAACCTTGTCAACATATTTTTCTTCCAACACAAGAGCTAGGAAGAATCAACTGTGGATTGAATTCACAACCCTTAGGAAGCAGCCCAAGCAATCAGTCTCAGAGTATGTGACAAAGATTAAAGATGTGGCAGACCAATTAGCAAGCATTGGAGAGGAGATTGAAGAGGAGCAAATAGTCAGGCAAGTAACAAATGGACTCAAGGCAGATGATAAGTGGGAAAGTTTCACCACTGCAATGGACCTCTATATGGACATGCATACCCCAGATCTCACAACACTCATGGGCCAACTATTCACACATGAAGCAAAGTTTACAAAGGCAGGAGATCAATCAAAAGGTAACAACCCCTCTGCTCTCTATACTGATAAGAAAGTTAAGGATAAAGGTAAAGGGAAGAAACAGGATGAAGAAGGCTCTACCTCCCAAGCTAATTATGCAGGGAGAGGTAGATCATCAAGAGGCAGGGGCAGAGGAGGTAAGTCAGGTAGGGGGAGACCCTACAACTCATCACCATGCAACATTTGTGGATTGTCCAATCATACCACAGATGAATGCTACAAGAACTACAAGAATCAGAGAGGAAGAGGCTACTCAAGAGGTGGATACTCTCAAGGGAGAGGCAGGTTCAACCAACACCAAGGCTATAATGGATACAACAATCAATACAACAACAACTACAACCACAACCACAATGGTAATTACCAAGGTGGATTCAGAAATAGAAGGGATTATAACAACTACACAGAGGAGCAAGATGACTCCCTATTGATCATGAATATGACCTCCAAGACAGGTACAAATGATGATCATTTATTTTATATTGACTCAGGATGTTCTAACCATGTAGCTGGCAATGTGGCACTACTCTCTGATTTGGAAGAACCCAAGGGCAAACATCAGGTACAAACAGGTGATGATACTAAACATTCTGTTGTTAAGATTGGAAATGTGAAGACATGTGATGGTAACCAGAACCTATTGAGCAGGGTACTCTATGTACCAACCATCACCAAGAATCTAATGAGTGTTGGCCAGATTGTGGAGAAAGGTTTGCAGGTCAGATTCACACAACATGGAGCATATGTGGAGGACCCAAGACATGGATTCAGAAGGATAGCCAAGGGAGAAAAATCAGGTAGATTGTTTACTTTTGAGCTAGAAGACACCAGGAACATTGCTTTGTATAATTACAAGGATCAAACACTTTCAGAGTTAGAAATATGGCACAAGAGGTTAGGTCACATAGGTGAAAGAACCCTAAAACAAATGTGCAGGGATCAATGTGTGCTTGGGATACCTAATGTATCCAAGCAACACATGATTTACAAATGTGGAGCATGTCAGTTTGGTAAGTCTCACAGGTTGCCCTATTCAAGGAAAGGTTTCATGCATGAAGACTACCTAGACTTGGTACACACAGATGTTTGGGGACCTAGCAAGGACCCTTCCATTTCAGGTTCAAGGTATTATGTGTCCTTCATTGATGATTATAGCAAATGGACCATCTTATACTTTATGAAGCATAAAGATGAAGTGTTTAATTGTTTCAAGAGGTATCTTGCACTTGTTGAAAACCAAACAGGAAGAAGCTTGAAGAGGCTAAGGTCAGATGGTGGAGGAGAATACTTCTCCAATGAGTTTGAAGATTTCTTGCAGGAAAGAGGCATCAAAAGGGAGATTACTACAAGGTACTCACCTGAACAAAATGGGGTAGCTGAAAGAAGGAATAGACTCATTGTAGAAACAGCTAGGTCTATGCTTAATGAAAAGAAGTTGCCAAATTATCTCTGGGCAGAGAGTGTATCCACTGCCACCTATCTCATAAACAGGTTGCCATCCAAATCACTTGATGGCATGACACCATATGAAGCTTGGCATGGTAAGAGACCCTCTCTGGATCATTGCAAAATCTTTGGTTGTGTAGCATATGTGCATATTCCCTCACAGGTAAGGGGAAAGCTAGATCCTAAAGCTGAAAAATGTATCTTCATTGGTTATGATTTGAACCAAAAGGGATACAGATTCTACAACCCAACAAACAAAGGCTTCAAGGTAAGCAAAGATGTCACCTTTGATGAGAATGAGTCATGGTATGAGAATGAATGCAGGAAGGTTAGTCTACCCTATGATATGGAAGAAGATTTCCCAAACCTCACCAAGGAGGAACCAATTCAGAAAGATGAATCAAGCTCAGATGATGATGATACAATTAACCTTGAGGAATTCAAGGCATGGAAGTCCAAAGGAAAGATGAAGATGAAGAAGCTAGAAGATACACCAGAATCCTCAACTCAAGCAATGAGGAGATCTCAGAGAGAAAAGAAGAAGCCTATCAGATTTGGATATGACACATCACTTGTAACTAAACATTCTGTATATCTTGCAAAGGATTTGTTGAATGAAGAACCAGGTACCTATGAAGAAGCTATCACTAAACCAGAATGGAAAGGAGCTATGGATGAAGAAATGGAAGCTCTCAAGGAGAGTGATACTTGGGACTTGGTACCCAAGAAAGACTCTATGAAGGTGATAGGATCCAGATGGATCTACAAGCTAAAGAGGAATTCAGATGGAACAATAAACGGGTACAAAGCTAGGTTGGTAGCCAAGGGTTTTGCACAAACCCAAGGCATTGATTATGAGGAGACATTTTCTCCTGTGGCTAAGATGCCAACTATCAGAATATTGGTGAGTGTAGCTGCATCCAAAAATTGGAACATGTACCAATTAGATGTCAAGAATGCTTTCTTGAATGGATGGATATCTGAAGAAGTCTACATGTCACAACCACCTGGCTATGAAGACCCCAAGAAGGTAAATTATGTTTGTAAATTGAAGAAGGCTCTATATGGTTTGAAGCAGGCACCTAGAGCATGGAATTACAGGTTGACAACTTACCTCCAAGACCAAGGATTTGTGATGAGCAAAGTTGATACTTCTCTATTCATAAAGAGAAGTAGTACAGAGGTAATCTACTTGTGTGTTTATGTTGATGACATCATCATTACAGGCAATGATGTCAATGGGATTAGACACATCAAAGGACAGATGATGAAAGAATTCAAGATTAGTGATCTTGGATTATTGAAGTACTTCTTAGGTCTTGAGTTAGTCTACACCAACTCAGGTATATATATCACTCAAAAGAAGTATGTACAGGATATGGTCAAGAAGTTTGGCTTGCAGGATGCTAAAATCTCAACTACTCCAATGGAGGTCAACCTAAAGCTAAGTGCTCATGAAGGAGAAGAAGTCCAAAACATCACAGGATATCAAAGTATGGTAGGTAGTTTGAACTATGCTACCTTGACAAGAATTGACATAGCATATGGAGTTAGTGTGCTTAGTCAATTCATGCACAAACCAAGGGTACCTCACCTAGAGGCAGCAAAGAAGATCTTGAAGTATTTGAAGGGAACTCAGAATCATGGTTTGTACTTTCCTTATACATCAGATATTGACATTAAAGTTTATTCAGATGCAGATTGGGCAGGATGCAAGGATGACAGGAGGAGCACATCAGGATACATTTGTTTTGCAGGAGATAAACCTATTTCTTGGTCAGCCAAGAAACAACCTACAGTGGCATTGTCATCCACTGAAGCAGAGTATAGAGGGCTTGCCAATGCCACTCAAGAAGCTATCTGGTTGAAGCTCTTGTATACAGAGTTAGGTCTATACACTAGACCTCCAATTATCTTTGGAGATAACACTAGCTCTCTTCACCTTGCAGCTAATCCAGTATATCATGCCAGAACCAAACACATAGAGGTTCATTACCACTATGTGAGGGAGAAGTTACTAAGCAAAGATATACAATTGACTTATGTGTCTACTAATATGCAATGTGCAGATTTACTCACTAAAGCATTGGATGGAAACAAGTTATGCAGATTTAAATCCATGATTGGATTGCAGGATGTGATTGAAGACTAAAGATGAAGAAGATGAAGACTTAAGCCAAAGTGTTTGGCTTGAGGGGGAGCTGTTGGTGCATTTCAAACCTTCACACTTGGCTTGGAACCTTGGAAGATTAGCTTGGACAACCTTCATCAAGGCTTCACTTGAAGCAAGGTCCATATGAACTTATGCTTATAAGTTCTTACCTCTTTACCCATTGTAAAAGTCTATATGACTTGGCATCTCATGTAATCACTTACCTACTTGATTAGTCGTGGAAAAAATGAATGGTTTAGTAGAGAGAATATCTCCCTATTTTTAGAGGAGTGATTGAAGGAGATTTGAATTTGAATTCAAATTCAAAACTCAACTCAACTTCTATAAAAGACACAATCAAAAAATCGCGGGTTAGCTTGTCCACTTAGCTCAGATCCCGAGGCAATCTTGCATCAACATTTGAGTGTGTGAGGTCTACACCATAGCCTACACCTCTGAGTACCATTGTGCTATGTTTATCATGCCAATGGGAATGTACATTCATATGATATAATACAAATACTTACATTCATTATCTCTGATTTTGTCTGAGTCATCTACTCCAAGTCTGCCAACTTCTACAAGCCATATCTTGGTGGTTTCTCAACCAAATCAAGTGATTCAAAGCACATTGGATTTAGCTCAAAGTCTTCTATACACATACAAAGTTTGAAGTCATTTGGTTCAGCCATTTTCGAGAAATTGCCATCGAACTGGTCTCTGGTATTTTTCTGCAGAGTTCCTAAAAAGTCGAGGGTACATATATTTTTGCTAAACATCTTTCTCTGAGTATAGTACATCATTTTATCTCATTCCACTTGCAAATGGTAGCTTGCTAAGCTAATTTAATATGTCCAGAAGGAGTTAGATCAATTGTTAGTGTGCTGGTCACACTGAGTGAAAGACTGAGCAGGTATCAAGATCAAAATAGAAAGTTTTCAAGTCTAGTGAAGTGCAAACTTACCTGTTTTGATCTAATCATTACTCAAACCTTTTCCAAAGTACATATAGCATATTTTGGTATCATTTGGAAGCTCAAGGAGTCTACTAAGCATATCTGAAGCAAAGGAGGGCTGGAGCTAAGCAGGTCTAGCAGCTTCAACTCAATCTCTTGAGTGCATCCAACCATCACTCCCAACAACCCCATCATCAAACCACAAGAGTTGAAATACATATGACAAAGATATGGGTACCAAAAGCTATGATAGAAGCAAAAAAAAAAGATATACTCAAAGATGGATCCCTATGTCCAATAATGGAAGAGCAATATCACATTCACTATCAGTTAACACAAAGGCATAACAAGAGATGACCAAAGAAAAGGAAGAACTATGGTAAGGTTGGAAGCAATCAAAAGAAACTACTAGTAGGTGGCAATACTTCCCATCAAGACAAGTATGTGTGTGTGATGATTGGATAGGAGCATTAAAAAATTATCCATACATTTATCATATGAGTATAAGACACAAAGCCAAAGCAAGAAAAGTAAAGAACAAAGTAGTAGTAAGGAAATCCATCCCCATTAGGGCAAAAAACGGCCCAAAAAGGGCCGTGTAAGGATTTCAATTAGTTGTGCTTAATCTGGATTAAAGTTGTCAAATCCTTTAAGAAAATCCATGTAAGTTCATTTAAAACGTATCTTATGCAAATTTTGAAGAGAGAGAAACTCGTATGATAATCATGAAAATTTTGTGTGATATCTTACGCCTCGAAGTTTGTGCTCACCGGGCGCTGATCAAAATTCGAATTTTCCTCTTGTTCACGGACCTATATAATGTGTGTTGATGACGTTTTGCGCTTTTTTACTCTACTTTTCATAGTAGGCCTGTTTCTCTCTTTCACGTCATTTTAGACACTTGCCGGTCATTTTTCATAGCAGACCATGGAGAACGTTAACCCAAATACTCTTGTTGAGCTTTCAAACAATCGAAATCATTGTGAAAAGTTCCATATCAACATTGCAATTAGTCAGGAGTATGCGACGACAAGAAAAGTATTCTGAAGGGCTCTTCATCCTCCTGAAGTGGATGGATTGCGAAAGGAAGGCAAGAAACATATCGACATATGGATAGATGGATCTGTTTATCCAAGTGATCCACAAACTGGAAGGTACCCCCCTTTTCATAATCTTCATGATCTGATTAGATTTGTAGGAGATGGTGAGGATGGTTTACGAGGCTATTGTTCAAGGCTCTGGGATATTTCAAGGAATTATGTACAATACATAAACTGTTTACAAAACACACTACACCAAAAGAATTTACATATGAGCGAGCTAGAAAACAAATTATCCACTTTATCTTCTTAGTTAGAGTCTTTTAAACAAATGAAAGAAACTCCTATAGGTTTGAGAATGCGGTCAAAACGAGTAAAACCTTTTTTAGATTTGATTGAAAAATCTGGCCAGAAAAAGAAAAGAACGAAAATTGTTAGAGATCATGTGACAAATGTGGTAGGTTTCAATATGTCGAGCAGTTTTGAGCGCGTACATTTCTGTAATGAAATTTTGAGTCAAAATGATGTTTTAAGACTATTGAAACTGAATGAAAATACATGCTTGAAACGCTTTGTTTTTCAAAAACTCATGATAGAAATGAATCTTTTACTAGAACCATCTCAAATTCAGAATATTTGTGATAGTGTCGGAGTGAGTAGGAAAGGTTATAGAGCAATTTCAAAAGTTTGGTGTGAATTTTTAAAACTTAACAAGGTTAGAAGTTTTGGATTGCCTAGACCCCATCATGTAGGAAAGTTTCAGCTCTGCTTGAATAAGAAGATCACATCAGTATTTGGTGAATATAAACATATTCACGGTAACATGCCTTACGAAGTAGGAAAACAAAATTTACATTTCACTTACAATGCATTTAACAACATATGGATAGATGCTATAAAACTTCAAACATACATGGTTTAGTTCTATAATATAAAAGAGCAT
This sequence comes from Ceratopteris richardii, assembly GCA_020310875.1. NCBI lineage: Eukaryota > Viridiplantae > Streptophyta > Polypodiopsida > Polypodiales > Pteridaceae > Ceratopteris > Ceratopteris richardii. The sequence continues at coordinate 116,278,977 of CM035419.1, read as the reverse complement.
GAATGTTCTGGTCTATTGAAATTTGTAATCAAACTTGATGAAGCTGAGCTTAAAAACATCAAAAGATGGAGAGAATAAGTATTGCACTGATGAACAAAGCTTTGGACTATAGCCTTGGGAAATTGGATACTCCATCTCTCAAAGTACAATCAAAAATGGAGTTATGGTGGGTTGGTTGTGCTCAAGTTCCATCTGAGAGCCATAAAACACTTAAATGGTTATTCTCACAGACAAACATTCCAAATGTTATCCAAAGGCATCATGCAGGAGAATTGTTAAATCTCAAAGACTACGGAAACTTTCAAGTTGAGTGGCATTTGAGTGGAGACCTAAAGACACTCAAATGCATGTTTGGTATAAGTGGGGGAGCAAATTCTAAGTACCCTTTCTTGTACTGCATGCAAAGCCCAGGCACAAATGGATGGATTGCTAGAGCTGAGGCTAAAGAGGCTCCTTCCAGACAAAATGTTATTCTTCATAACTACTCATCTTCTTCAATGATTCGGGATCCCATACTTCCAATAGCATTGACACATGTACACATATGTACACTACGTGCAGAGTTAGGAATCATTGACAAGTTGGTCCGTCTTCACTTGGATTATGCATATTCTATCAAGCCTACAACTCTTGCAGATGAATGCATAAAAAAATGTGAATGTCTTCTTTCAGAAATGGGATTTCATGGTGGTGATGTTCATCTAAGAAAAGATCCAAAGCTTTCACAAAATACAGGTGATGTACTACAGGATGTCTCAATGGGAGGTGCAAAAGCAAGAAGATTCTTCAGCAACCATGATGACAAAAACCTAAATGCCATGTGGAATTGTTGGAAAAATTTTGTGAGGTCACGACTAATGTAAAAAGAAAACCACAAATAGCAAAAAAGAGAATGGAGGTGTGGGTCAAACTAGATAATCTTTTAAAGATCATGAGGCAGCAGGTAACATCAAAAAAGTTATGTGACAGATTTCAGAAAGGCGACAACAGAGCTTATAGAAACCATCATAGAGGCATGGGGTTCCAAAGAGATAACATACTACTTGGTGAGCTCCAAAGATAATTTATTCAATTTATTTATTTTTAATTGAAATAAAGATCTAATGAGATTCTTCTGCTCTTCTAGCATATTCTTCTTGTGCATGGTGCATTCTTTGCAGAAAAAGAACCACTTGCCATGTGGAACACCCAAGGCATGGAAAAATCTCATTATCAAGCAAGGACAAGCTTCTTTAGGTGTACAAGGAAAGGAGGAGGAGTAACAAAGAGCAATGCCTTCAGAGAGCTTTTTGATTGGTTCTTTAGAAGACAAATACAAAGGACCTCATGCCAAATATAATCAGAAGGATATGGCTATCACCAGACAAAATCATCATGTATCAATATCACAAAATGAAAAAGACCACATTTCAAACAGAGCTATAATATTTGCAATGTCTTTTATTTCTTTGAGAAATAAAGATGTCATGTATGTATATTTCATGATGTATTAAGCTTTGAAAAGACATATATCTATTACCATCAGATGACTTTGACCAGAGAATCAATAACAATTAATATTTGCAATGTCTTTTATTTCTTTGAGAAATAAAGATTTCATGTATGTACATTTCATGATGTATTAAGCTTTGAAAAGAAATATGTCTATTACCATCAGATGACTTTGACCAGGGAATCAATAACAATTAATATTAGGCCACGGATCAGTTACACCAAAAAAATTTGCAATGTCTTATATCATATTGGGCAATTTCTGTATATGTACATTTGTTGAGATATAGAATTTGAAAAAATCAAGTCATTCCTTGAGCCTCTTTAAAGAGCTTGGCTCTAGCAAATCACCTCTATATCTGAGGCACTCTTTTCTCCTGTATCCAGCAGTGCTTTTTAAATATGACACCCCTGCAGCCATTGCATAGCTTGAATAACAAAGAAAGTACCCTACCCTTGAAGCATTGAGTCCTGGGGCATATCCAAAAATTCTGAATGCAATTGCTCTTTCAAGCAGTAAAACTCTGAAAGCATTAAAGGGTATTGGAGTAAAACCCATGTATTTTGATAGAGTCCTCAAGCAGAACAATGCAAATTCTAGCTCCTCACTACAGTGCTTGTGAATAACACAAAAAGTGTATGGGTTCAACTTTGGAAGATAGTGGATAATAGAATAAATATCCACCTTTGCTTTTCCTTTCTCTTCTATGGCTTTTCTTGTTCCCTTGCCCCTACCAAGGTAATTGTCTTCATCCAATAAAGTTAACTATGGTAAAAATGAAAAACAAGGTTAGATGAAGTGCAAGCACACTTTAGGATTCATGAGAAGTAACTTGAAACAACAAGAAAAAAAGCAAGAGACATGACTGATGCAAGCGATTAGGGTCTTTAGAGAAATTCAGACAGTCGTTATCGCTTGCATCGGTCGTCCTCAATATCTCTTTGCAAACTACCTAGAAACATGTAATATTTGATGAATGAGGGGAATTCTTACAAGCCAGATATCTATTATCAATGCTGCATGCAACTCCTAGACACGACCGATACAAGCGATAAGGCCCAACGGAAAATATCCGATGGGCCTTATCGCTTGCATCGGTCATGATCGATTTCTGACACTTCTAATGGAGAACTTGGAGAAATCTAGCACAAGATAGAGATTTTGCATTGGTCCCATCTCATATCCTTAACCTAAAATTCTTGAGAATATAGTTAACTGTATACTTTGATGTCATCTTCCACAAGTCCAAACACGACCGATGCAAGCGATAAGGCCCAACGGAAAATATCCGATGGGCCTTATCACTTGCATCGGTCATGATCGACTTCTGACACTTCTAATGGAGAACTTGGACAAATCTGACACAAGATAGAGGTTTTGCATCGGTCCCATCTCATATCCTTAACCTAAAATTCTTGAGAATATAGTTAACTGTATACCTTGACGTCATCTTCCTCAAATCCAAACACGACCAATGCAAGCGATAAGGCCCAACGGAAAATATCCGATGGGCCTTATCGCTTGCATCAGTCGTGATCAACTTCTCAGTGTAAATGGAGACCTTGGAGAAAACCAATTGTGGCATCTCATCTCCTTAGCCTTAAAATCATGAGAATATATTTTACTGCATACCTTGACCTCATCTTCCTCTTCAACTCCAAACACGACCGATGCAAGCGATAAGGCCCAACGGAAATTATCTGATGGGCTTTATCGCTTGCATCGGTCGTGGTCAATTTCTCACTAAAAATGGAGATCTCAGACAAAACCTTTAATTCATAAGAATATATTAAACAACATACCTTGACCTCATCTTCCTCCTCAATGAGCTCTTTTGAGTCAATATAAATTGTTCCTTTGTCCTCAGCAACATCCAAGAATGAATAGCCGCGCCCAAACGAGTATATTCCAAGTTGCTTCTGATGCTCATCAAACTCTTCATCAGCAAGTCTTGGCTTCTCTGAGATAGCTTTCTCAAAGCATTTTGAAAGAGCTTGTGATGAATCTTTGGATTCTTCATTAGACAAATCCAAATCAAGACGCAAAAATTCTTCTTTTCTTTCTCCTTTCTTATTGATGAATCTTCTTGCAACTTCTTCTGACTCAGCTATAGCTGTAAGGCAGTAGTCCTCCCTTAGATTGAAAAGTTCCTGAATGTAAAATAGAGTTATAAACTCTTTTTCAGAGATAAAGTAAAAAGGTAGATTTGGGAGAAGTAGGGACTTCTCAGACACTTGAACTTCTTCAGTTGGCTCCCTTATTGTAGTTTCTGCTTTAAAAGTGGCCACATCAAAACCTTTGACCTGCTCTTCTTCTGCTTGGAGATTGATCTCCTCAACAATCTCCATGACACCTTTCATAGTTTTTGAGCTTCCCTCAAGTGTCAGCTCTAAGAAAGGCTCGTCTTCAACATGAACATTTTCCTCCTTTTCAACTGAGATATGATCAAGCCATATCAAGAAGGCAATGTTTAAAGGGAGCAAGCAGCAATCCTTTTCATGCTCTGGGCATAAATCAAGCTTCCCTAGCAAAGGGGATATCCTTTTGTATTTTCTTGTGATTTTAGCCCTATCTATTGGATCCTTCCCAAAGATGTGAGGATGGACATAGGTTTTCTAAGAAATAGAAAGGATCCTTCCATTGATCAACCCCAAGAAAATCTCCCACTCATCCTTAAGAAAACTTCTCGATTTCTCTAGGAGTTTTTCAAAATCAATTTTGGGGTTGAATATCGTCATTGCATCAGGAAAATAATCTACAATTAAACCCTCTTGAACCATGAAACATTCTCCTGTATGTCTATTAGGAGAACACAACCGATGCAAGCGACTAAAGTGAGTCAACGTAGGTCAAACGGGGAAAATCGCTTGTATCAGTCGTGTCGGGAACGAAAGAAAAATACGCATGTAAATGAGACAAATTCTTTGAAGGTTCAAAATTTGAGTTTGTGAAGAAGTATTTATTTATAGGCGAGGGGGGAAGAAGTAAGGGTCCAATGATGTGGACCAATCACCAAAATGAAGATGAATACTTACTTTTCAATATATGGGTAGATAACACATTCTACCTCTTCTGTAAAATCTTGTAGAAAGGACTTGGCATCTCCATGTTTATGCAAAAAACACTGTGTCACCAAAGGATCTAAAATAAATACTTTTCTTTGAACCGCTTCCTCACATTGTTGAAGAAGAACCCTACAAATCAAGAAATAAAAATTCAGTTAAGGAACTAGAAAATTAAGCTAAACAAAAGCATTTTAAGGCCTTTAGATATACCTGAGTGAAATGTTGACCACACTATCTGATATTTCAACATGAAGCTCCCTCAACATTTTGTTGTCTTCAGGTCTAATGTCAAGAAACCAATCTTTTTGCCATGGCATTGCAACATTAACTATTATCTGCCCATCTCCTTTCTTGAGGAGCTCTTTATTTGCTTTCTGTAACTTTTGAATCTGAGTTAAGATGACACTTTCCTCTGTAAATAATCCCTGCTTTTTCCTCTCCTCCTCACTATTTGCTGCATTTCTAGTTTCATGATCATGAGTGACCTGAGGGTTGATCTCTTCAATGACAATTGTTGTTTTGGGTGCTCGAGCTGGAGATATATTTAAAATATTGAAGAATTTTTTATCATGGTGATCAATAGGAACCAGAGCTTTATCAAATTTATATCTTATTCTTGAAACAATAACATAATCCTTTGCCATTAGTGTTATCCTATGAGAATGAGCAACACATAAATAGGCATCATTCATAAAATCAATAGCAAAGTCCTCTGCAGCTTCTTGCAGGCATAGCAGTGCTTGAGTTTGCCACCTCACATTGACAAAGGATGAGGTCTTCATCAAAGAACAGAGGTTGGCTGAGATCTGCTTGACAACTCTCATAAATGGAAGTCTAGGGATCAACAATCCCACTTTTGAGCTCTTCTAATTTCCCTCAAGGACTTTACATGGTACTTGACCCTTTTTTTGAAGGCTTGTCTGGCACATTGGCTTGAACCTTTTGGGGATTTTGCTCTTGGACATTTTCCCCCTAGCTATGATCAATGACTCTTTCCACTCAAAGACACGACCGATGCAAGCGATAGGAGTCATCCGGAAATGCCCGGATGTCCCTAATCGCTTGCATCGGTCGTCCTTGAATTCATCATCAAATATCAATCAAATATATTTTACAATGCAAAATACTCAACTATCACTAAGAAAAACATAATTTGAAAGCTATGATCAATGACTCTTTCCACTATCAGAGACACGACCGATCCAAGCGATAAGAGTCATCCGTAAATGACCGGATGTCCCTAATCGCTTGCATCGGTCGTCCCTGAATTCATCATCATATTTCAATAAATACAAATTGAAATAAAGGTAACAATGCGTAATACTCAAGCATCACTAAGGAAACCGAAATTTGCAAGCAATGATCAAGGACTTGATGCCATTTAAGAAACATGACCGATCCAAGCGATTAGGGTTATCCAAAAATCTTGGATGTACCATGATTGCTTGGATCGTTCGTGTCCATATTACCTAACACAGAGAGCGCTCTCTATAGAAATTGTGAAGAAGAAGCTTAAAAACTTGGTGGCGATGGAACCTCGACGCTTGGCAAGTGTTGACAAAAAAAAATGAAAGAAATGAATAGGGAAGCTTAAATAGGTCCCATAACTGAGTTGACCATTGGTGCCATGTGACATGCCACGATTGGTCCACATCATATAGTCGTTGCGAATTCCAACGTCTTTTGCCATGTGGCATGATTTGATTGGTCCATGTCATCTATCCGTTGCATCAACCAACGTAAATGTTGTAAGATTCTTGGAAAGAAGGTTTTACAGTCCTGAATTGAATTTATCAGACTACCCAGATGCATGGATCATCTTGATCAGAGAGAGAGCAATTAATGGCATCATGAAACATGTAATCTGCCCATATGATCCAGACTCACCTCCACCCCCTCCACCTGATAAAAAAAAGCCTGAAGATAAAAAGAAAGGGCTTCCTCTTCACTCACCATTAAAGCATGGGAACAAAAAAAAGAGTCAAGCTAAAAGCTCCAAAAAGGGACAGAAGCAAGAGAGAAAACAGGGCTCCAAAAAGGATAGAAAGGGTTGAATCATTTTTTGGTCTTAGATTGAAATCTATTGTAAAACCAACATAGGTTGGAAGATTTTATGTACAAATTGTATGTACTTATGCCAATCTTCATCTGGAAGATGGTCATTGTAACCATATTTATTTGCCTTTACAATATTTATATGCTTGAGAAATATACAGTTGTATTGAACCTCTTGAGAGTTAAACAAAAGTTCATTGCATGGTCCAATTAAATTTGTTCGTGTCACAAATATGAATGCATTGTGGGTTTCTTACTTCATTCCTGTTGGAAAGTTTAAATTGGAGAAGACACAGAAGGATATAAAGAATTAAGAGAACATGACTGATACATAAATATGAATGCATTGTGGGTTTCTTACTTCATTCCTGTTGGAAAGTTTAAATTGGAGAAGATACAGAAGGATATAAAGAATTAAGAGAACACGACCGATACAAGCGATACGGGGAATCGGAGAATTTTGGATTGCCCCTATCGCTTGCATCGATCATATTATCCATTTCATCGTTGTTGCTAGTTGTTTTTATACTCATGAGTCAAATCTTTACGCAAGGTCACTTGTTGAAGTCTCTCGCAGTAGTTTGCTAACATGACTGATCTAAGCGATAAGGGCCATCCGACAAGTTCATATTGCACTAGTCGCTTGCATCGGTCGTCTTCTCTTATCTTGTCTCCTCTGTTTTATGCTTTAAGTCATGCTCTTCTAATTTTGAAATACCAAACCTTGGATTGGAATTTGCACCAGGTTCTCCACCCTCTCTTATATTATTTGTTATGTGTACCATGATAATTTCTCTTGCATTACTTGAGGATAGAAGTTGGATAGAATCAAATTATTTAATTGAGACTAATGTGCACCTTTGATAGACTATAATAATTAAATTGAAATTAGATATTGAATTCTAGATCTCTTGTTCATCTAGAATTAACTTATGCAAGTTCCTACATAATTATTTCTTAGTTTTTTTTAAATAAAAGGAAAATCCTGTATAATTATTTCTTAGTTCGAACCTCATCAGAATGTTAAGATTAAACAAAAAAATGCCAATATTAGTTTAGATGAAGGGGGATAATTGAAGTCATCAATTCACTCCTGCAAATAAAAATCAATGGAAATACGAAATAAAGGACCTAAAAAATATCTAAGAATATCTTGGTTTATATTCTTATCATTGTACAATAAGAACCTCATCAAAATTTTGAAAGTAAATTAAAAAATGCAAATATGAATATAGACATTTAAAATTAATAATTTAACACACATTCTTTGTCAACATCTTGCAAAGAAAATTCAATGGAAGTATCAATAGAAGCTTCTATTAGAGGAAGATACATTATGTAAGAATGTCAGGATTAACTTGTTACAATCTTAAAGGTTGAAACTTAATCACCCTTGGTGGCAGGCAACTTATGCAAGATAATGATTTCTCTGATCTCATGTTAACTATTGCATCATCAATTGAGAATCTACACTGAGATGATACCTCATCAAGGTATTCTAAGAGCTCCCTTACATTTCTGAAATTCCAATTTGTAGTGACAATTATTTTCCTTGATTGAAAATCTGAATGAATCAATACTTCTAACTCAAATTACAGCTCTCCTCTGAGTCCAAGGCTATCCAAAGTCCAAGCTTTTTTTTCCACCTTCTATAGTCATATCCTAGAACCAGAGATTGTCGACATATCTGATATGAGATTGAAAGAGAATTGGGACTAACTTTACATGAAATAATGCCACCTAGCTTTTGAACTTCTTTGCTATCCCATTCCCTACCTAAAACATCATCAATCTCTGAAATAGAGACTCTCCTATTCAACCACATTGTTTATGTTTTCTGTAATAACATGTTTTTAAAGCATGCTATAAAGACATGAATAGGCAAAAACCATTGAATCTTTATCCTTCTCGAAATTCGGCCTGCTAACATTGGCTTTTGGATGTCAAATTTAATTTTGCATAGAAAACTTGAAACTGTTGAATGATCAGGAGCATCCCAATCTAATGAAGAGATGCAAGGACCAAGTACATGTACAAGATGTCCATAAGAACTCCTCCCTGATGGCACTTGATAATCTACATAATGGACAAATAACTCTATGCTATTGAAAAATTGAACAGATTTGTCTGCACACATGAGTTCTGCATATTCCTTATGAAGAACTCTGAATGTTCCTGTTAAACATTCAACAAGTTTTCATTCCACAATATTGGAAGGAAAGATATTTTCGATACAAAAACATATGTTTTATTATAGAAAAACAACTGGAATGATAGAAGAGCATTGTCAAACTTCACTTACAGTACGAAGGGAATTGCAGATGATTTTCTAGAACAAGATCCTTAGTGTTGTACACATGTTGTACTCGTGCAAACCAACCGCATCTCTTCAATTATGTAGGCACCTCTGCAGCTAGGAAGCATAGTTACCCATTCATTTACTTTCACAGAAAGAGGTTTCCACAAAGAATCCTCTCTTCTGTTGTTAACCTCACATGGGCACCTCTGCAGCTAGGAAGCATAGTTACCCATTCATTTACTATCACAGAAAGAGGTTTCCACAAAGAATCCTCTCTTCTGTTGTTAACCTCACATGAAGAAGAAGCCATTTGAACTTAGGAGAAGAAGAATGTTCAAAGCGAGAAACCGGCGTTCACAAATTTTGGCAATATATATAGAGAAAAAGGCTTTGTACATGTGGAAACTTTTGATTTGATGTAAACCCTGTCGCTGAATGATCATGAAATTTTGTCAACCCAAAAATATTTCGTATCTTCAAAAATCAATTACTTCTTGGAAATTCGAGAATATGCTTTGTAAAGTGTGCAAAAGTATTTTTTTTGCATCAAACTGAAAAATTGTACACTGAATACGAGACTCTTCATCACTTTAGCGGCGCTTTTAGAGAAAATTGTATTAAAAAAAGAAATTCTTCATACGGTTAAAAGAGACAGCAATGTTATATTCTTGTACACGTGGAAAGACGCTATTTGTCAATCTCCTTAATCTCCCATTAGCAAACAGCCCCTTTTCGATAGTTTTTCGCCCTAATGCACATGAAAATTGAGAATCTTGACTTGCAATACCATTCAAAAAGAGGTTCTAAAGGCTCAAATGAATTGGAACATCAAGACTATGGATACAGAAGGTTCTTTAAACAATTAAAGTTTATAAATGAAAAGAAGGGCCAGAGTTCAAATCAAGCTCAAATCTTTTATCAGATGTAGTCGAGTGAATATATCTAGAAGGTGAATTTCACGAGTATATATGACACTATATTGACTTGAGCATTATTTATGATACAAGTTAAACGATTCGTTATTAAAAAGTAGTGATAAAAATCACCCCCTTAAAGCAAAACCAAAAAGTCAAGATTTTTCTCTAGCCTTGTACCGAAAACAATAGCTTTATTGAGATTATCATACAAGGAAAATATGATGATCAAGTAGGTTGTTTCTTCAAGTTATCTTTTAGAAACTAGAGGTTAATCCCAGTCTTTTATACACATGTAACCGTAAAACAAATGTTACAAGGGTAGGGAGGGGAGTCAAGCACCTTCACAAGACATTAAAATATCTTCTTGATTTCCTTCCAAAAGCAAAGAAAGATTCGTCCACCAACAAAGCCCTCAATGTGCCATACATATCTACCGAATTGCATGAAGAACTTGATTCATAATAATCATATGATTGAACAACAGAATATTCTTTTTTAGTTCGCAATGCCCTGCAATAGCACTTCAAATAAGCCTGTCCAGGTTATAGCTCCCACAGCTGCATATTTATAGCTTATACCTAGTACATTGAGCCCCTGCCAATGAGTAGACTGTACTTATGCAGTGCATCATGTTTCACCTCAAATGAAGAGAACATGTTCCCAATTCGTGTATACATACACTCTTGCACATACATAAAATACTTGCATACATAGATACGTGCACACGGTGCAATACACAGACTCCATACAATACATCCATACATGTGTACACCCATACATAGCATACATTCATGCAATTCCTACTATGATTGGAACATTGTTGTAGGGGGAAGAAGCCACCATTCCAAGCTTCCTATGAGGCAACAATCATGCAATGTTTCCACTTTGTGCATACATTCACTCTTGCACATACATAAAATACATCCATACATAGTTACATACATACATACGCGAGAGAGAGAGAGAGAGAGAGAGAGAGAGAGAATACATGCTTCTAATTTTAAATCCCCTATCCTGTTTCAAAGATAGGACGGGTTTTATAACAAAGAATAGCAACCTAGAGCAAATTCGCTTAGACCCCAAGGGACAAGTGTCTGCACTTCCATAATCAGGCCCCAATATCGTTTCAAAAATAATGAAATGTAATACCCACTAAGTGCCTCTTTGGCATTACAATAAATCTGAAAACAAGACCATCCCCATGATAATTGACACAAGAGGGACTGAAATGTTATCATCAAGAAAATTGCTTATAGGAAGAGACTCCACAACTGTGGCCAAAAGGGATATGAATGTTATGCTCCAAGCTGCATGTGTCCAATCGACAGAATAAAAGCCTAAAGTGGAGAAATACTTAACTAAGCTGCAAAGCCAACAATCACATTTACGGGTTACAACTACAAGGAGCTAAAAACAAAAAATAATCAGATGGAATGAAGTCTACCTCAGTGAAAGGACACATCCAACCCCAAACATAGACATACTTCCTGCCCAACTTTTGCTAG
>CM035419.1:116025144-116260144 GCA_020310875.1 Ceratopteris richardii | reverse complement strand
GAGAGCTCTAGACATTTGGCAGAGACAGGGCATGAGAGAGTATGGTATGCACAGACTTACCGATGGTTAGCAGACCATGGCATGAGCATTACGGATCTCCCCCCTTTTCAGTATGACCTCTCTTCCCCCCACATTACCCTCTCTCGTTCGGAGAGGAATAGGATCATCCGTCATGACCTACTACAGATACACATCAGGGAGACATGGATAGCACCACGGGAGCCTCTTCCCACAAAGAGGCAACACTACAGAGAGCACTTCTTGACTGTGACAGCGGATGGTTTCATTCAGAGACCATGATACATGGATACATATATGGAACCAGCTGAGAGAGTGGCCATTGGGCAGCTCAGAGTATCATCACACCAGCTCGAGATTGAGATTGGGCGAGCCACACATACCCCCAGGGATGAGCGATTATGCAGGATATGTAGAGAGGAGGTGGAGGACGAGGAGCACTACACATGAGGACATCAGAGACCGCTACCCACAGCTCTTCAGGGGGCCTAGAGAGATCAGGGCTTTATTGGGGACAGAGGACCAGCGCCCTCTAGGTCGTTTCCTAGTAGAGCTCAAGCACCGTCGCGCATCACTCCTCCAGCAGCAGATTGAGATACACCTGACCCCCCCCCCCCTCAGACTTATATTACAGATTTTTTCAGACCCACATACACTCGATGATGTCCTCATATGCCAGGCATATGAGGACATCAGAGACCGCTACCCACAGCTCTTCAGGGGGCCTAGAGAGATCAGGGCTTTATTGGGGACAGAGGACCAGCGCCCTCTAGGTCGTTTCCTAGTAGAGCTCAAGCACCGTCGCGCATCACTCCTCCAGCAGCAGATGGAGATACACCTGACCCCCCCCCCCTCAGACTTATATTACAGATTTTTTCAGACCCACATACACTCGAGGGCCCAGCTCGATGCGGGGTGTCACATTACACAGAGCAGAGGAGCTTAGACGACAGCGTCGACGACCGAGACCCCTTGTCCGAAGAGCTCGTCCACATCAGAGAGAGATTCAGGCGATTCACGCACGCCATGACATGGAGATACAGAGACGTCAGCAGCGCACCCCTATCGATTTGGACGCCCAGAGCATTTTGAGGATCGCCATGATGCCTTACCCACCGATGCATTATATCCTACACCCACTCCAGGCATTTAGGGGGTTGTGATACCATCGAGCCTCCCCTCCCTATGCATATCATATTTGTATCTCACCCATTGAGCATATAGAGTGCATACCCATAGCACCCCACACCCTTGATACCAGCTACTATCCCTCCTTTTATACCCGTTTGCAGTACTCGCACTTTATATTCGTTTTGGATCACAGTGGATTGGATCATACTGATGTATATGTTTTGTCTCATAGGCCGATTTTGGCCTCTAATAGACGTTAAAAAGTCGCCGATTTTGGCCTCTAATAGACGTTAAAAAGTCTTTCTTTCTTTCTTTCTCTCTCTCCCCTCCTTCCCCCCCTTCCCCCCCTCCCTCCCTCCCCCCCCCCTCCCCTCCCTCCCTCCCTCCCTCCCTCCCTCCGCCCCCCCCCTCCCGCTCCCCCTCCCGCTCCCCCTCCCCCTGCCCCTCCCGCTCTCTGTCTCTCCCTCCCTCCCTCCCTCCCCCTCCCTCTCCCTCTCCCTCTCCCTCTCCCTCTCCCTCTCCCTCTCCCTCTCCCTCTCCCTCTCCCTCTCCCTCTCCCTCTCCCTCTCCCTCTCCCTCTCCCTCCTCTCTCTCTCTCTCTCTCTCTCTCTCTCTCTCTCTCTCTCTCTCTCTCTCTCTCTCTCTCTCTCTCTCTCTCTCTCTCTCTCTCTCTCTCTCTCTCTCTCTCTCTCTCTCTCTCTCTCTCTCTCTCTCTCTCTCTCTCTCTCTCTCTCTTTCGAATGTCTCTCTGCTTTTAGATGAAGCACTAATTTTAGGGTTTGAAGACTCTGATTTTAGGGTTTCAAACCCCTGATTTAGGGTTTGGCACTTGGAGCCTGCTTTGCAAACAATCACAACTCTCTCTCTCTTTTTTCTTGCTCTCTCTAAAAACATTTGAAACCCTAAACCTAATCTCTGAAATGGCTCCTATGGACCGAAGGGAAGTGGATGAACTGATCGCTAAAGCCCTCAAAGAGGCCAAAAAGGAAGCAGACCGCAACCACAACATGGAGATACGAAAAATGATGGAAAAGTTCAAAGGCCTCGAAGAACAAGTAATGGATAAGGTCAAAGGACTCGAAGAACAAGTAAAGACTCTCACAGAAGAAAGAGACAATTGGAGGACAGCCTATGAGCACTTGAAAGAAGAGGGGGAGATCTCCAACGTGGAGACACTCAAAGAAGAAATAAAGAAGGAAATCAAAACGGAGGTAGAATCCACTCAAGAGTCGTGGGTGGAAGTAGTACACAAAAGGGTTAAGAAGGAAGTTAGGGAAGACGTACAGAAAGAAAAACTCACACGAGTCCAAGATACACTTGAGGAGGAGAGGCTTCGACACACTCGAAAACTTCACATTCGGATTACAGGCCTACCTGAGGGAGCATCACCAGAGGTAGATGCAACTGACATTTGCCATCGACTTGGATACGAGAGCATGCCATTCACAGCTGCATGGAGGGTTGGGAGGGATACATCACGTTTGCGAGCACTCATCCTTAAGATGAGCTCCGAGGAGGCACGGACCGCGTTCTTTAGACGTCGATCAGTACTACGTGGACTACCAGGCGGCGCCCTCTATATGGACGAGAACCTCACGAGGATGCATGAGGCACACCGACGCGCTTGCATGCCACAGATACTCCAGGCACGCCGAGAGGGGAGAAAGGCCTTTTACCGGGATGGTAAGGTCTTCATAGATGGACGCCCTACAACAGCTTTTTAAATTCGTAAATTTTCTTTTCGGACAGATTTCCTCAACGATCTCTTAATATGGGCTTCCGCTAAACATGGGAAGTTGCTTTCCTAAACGTACATGACCGGAGGACTGAAAATATGCAAAAAATCTTTTTGAGCAGAAATTAGGGTTAGGATTTTCTACCATTTCTAGACCTCATATGACTGAATGTTATATACCAAATGAAAGCTCTCCTGAAGTACTATATGATGAGCTCATAATAATTTTTGAGCTTCTGTGACCAAAATTTGGCTTAGTACCAAAAATTAGGATTGCTAGAAATTAGTGTTTTATGCTATTCTGTTATTGTTTCCAACATGACTCCCATCTGTATGTGGCATGTTGGATCTTTTGTTTCTAATCTACAATATTACACAAGCAAATACTCAGCTCCCACTTGCTTATCCACTACTCCACCACATCCACCTAGGACTCACCTGTTCGTGGTATTTAGGTGGATTCAAATCTTGGACTTATCATTTAACATCCCTATTGGATGACACTAAAATGTCTTATCATTGGAATTCGCACGTTTGAAGGTTCCAAAGATGGAACTTCCATCTTCGTCAAAGTCCCTATTGATGGCACTTCAAGTAACATCAAGAACCATCTGAAGAGCATCCCCCATGCCAAAAACTTTGGTGTTAAGAGCTCAGATCTCCTCCATGTATGGCCGCTCAAGCTTCAGCCTCAACAATGGGAGATCCAATATCTTCAAGATTCATTCTAGAAATAAAATTTAGCTTATAAGTTATTTGGTATGAATATGGATTACCTACTTAATTAACAGAATAAAAAACCTTACTCAACCCCACTCCTATACAAAAACTATGTCATGACTATACAAATTAATCAGAATCCTAAATTACATCGGGCGATAGGCACCAACAAACCTATCTAAACTTATAGATTTGTGAAATGATGCCAAATGAATCTATACAAATTATAAGCCTAATAACATGCTAAACCGCTCTACAAAAACGTAGAGATCACCAATATACAATACCAAACATCCCTCAAGCAACTCGATGATAAAGCAATGAAATGTATTTTTGTTGGGTACAATTCTGAAAGCAAAGGCTATCGTCTGTATCATCCACAGACTAAACGCATTTTTATGAGCCGTGATGTTGTTGGTGTGGAAGATGCAATTCAGCCATTACTTTCATGTACTAAGGAGACATCAACTAGCTCCAAAGACATGTATGATACTTTGCTTCCTCTTTTTACAAGTGGACAATCTAGTGCCGATCCAAATGAGGCGATTTCTCAGCCTTTACATGTTTCATTCCATTTCTGATGGAGATTTAGATGATGCACTTATTGATGAGAGAACTGATATAGAAGAGGCAAAGACTATGCCTAAACAGCTGGTCCAGACTTTGCGAGATAGCAAATGAGATGCACCTCTTTTCATATCATACCCGTTCAGGCTGTCATAGTGCTTCTTTTGCATCAGATTGCTATGCTATGGCTGCCTCTAGTCTTTGTGATGAGAATGAGCCAGTTTCGTATAATGAAGCACAAAAATCAAAAAATTAGATGGTTGTTATGCAATCAGAATATGATGCTATTATGAAAAATGGTACCTAGTCTTTATGTAACTAGCCTCCTAGCAAGTGGGTATACAAGTTGAAGTGTAAGCTTGATGGAACAGTTGACAGGTATAAAACTAGGCTTGTTGCAAAGCGTTATGCTCAAGAAAGACATTGATTTTGATTAGACATTTGCTCCTACATGCCGAATGACTACTGTATGTAGCATTTGTGCACTTGTCGCTCATCATGGTTGGAACGTATATCAGTTAGACATTAAAACTGCATTTCTGAATGGTGACTTTCATGAAGAAGTGTATGTTTTTCAGCCCCGTGGTTTTGTGAAAAAAGGGCATGAAAACAAAGTGTGCAGGTTGAAAAAGACATTATATGGTTTGGAACAAGCACCATGTGCTTGGTATGAAAAGATACATGCCCACTTGAGTGCACATGGTTTTGAGAAGAGTCCAATTGAGAGCACCATATAACATATGTTAAGCACATATGTTATATGTGCTTCTGATCATTGTTGTCTATGTTGTTAACATGCTTCTCACTAGTCCTCACAAGAAGCATATTACTGATTTTAAGGCTGATTTGCATGCCTCATTTAAGATGTCAGATTTGGGGCATTTGCACCATTATTTGGGCATTCGGTTTATGCAAGTTCATGGCGGAATAGCTTTGTGTCAAACAAAATATACTAACACATTATTGCATTGTTTTGGCCTTGAAGACTACAAACCTATTGCCACTCCTATGGAGACAGGTTTATGGTTATGGAGACAGGTTTATGGTTGAGCCTTAATGATGCTCGAGATGCATTTGATGTTGTTTTCTATAAGCAAGCTGTTGGATGCTTGATTTACTTATGCATTACTAGGCCAAATATTCTGTTTGTTTTCTCATAGGTGAAGGCAGGCAGGCAGGCAGGCAGGCAGGCAGGCAGGTAAGCGCATCTTTCGCTACTTGAGTGGTACCTGGCTACTTGGATTGTTCTATCCCAAGGGGGATCACTACCACTAGATTTACATGCTTTTTCTGACTATGACTTGGCAGGTTGCTATGACACTCATGTGCCCACAAGTGGTTTTTGCTTCATGCTTGGTAGCTCATGCATATCTTGGTTGAACAAGAAGCAACCTACTGTGGCCACTTCTAGTTGTGAGGTTGAGTATAGGGAAGCTTTCACAACGATTGTTTAGTGTGTATGGCTGAGATGCCTTATGGCTGATATGGGTGTTGGTCAGTCTTTTACCACCACCATCTTCACTGATGGTGAAAGCACATTGGTACTTGCGAGTAACCTTGTGTTCCATGCTCGCACTAAGCACATTGAGGTGCACTATCATTATGTTAGGGAGAGGTTCCGTGAGGGAGAGATTAGTTTGACATATATGCCCACACATGAGAACATTGCAAACCTTTTCACAAAGGCTCTGCTTAGGGAGAAGTTTGAAGCTTTGCGGTTGGATGCTTGATTTACTTACTCGGCCAAATATTCAGTTTGTTGTCTCACAGGTGAGTGGGTTTATGCATTTCCCAAGTGTCAAAAGCATTGGCAAGCTTAAGCGCATCTCTCGCTACTTGAGTGGTACCTGGCTACTTGGATTGTTCTATCCCAACGAAGGATCACTACCACTAGATTTACATGCTTTTTCTGACTCTGACCAGGAAAGTTGCTATGACACTCATGTGTCCACCAGTGGTTTTTGCTTCATCCTTGGTAGCTCATGCATATCTTGGTTGAGCAAGAAGCAACCTACTATGGCCACTTCTAATTGTAAGGCTGAGTATAGGGAAGCTTTCACAACGATTGTTGAGGGTGTGTTGCTTAGATCCCTTATGGTTGATATGGGTGTTGGTCGACCTTTTACCACCACCATCTTCACTGATGGTCAGAGCACATTGGTAGTTGCAAGGAACCCTCTGTTCCATACTCGCACTAAACACATTGAGGTGCACTATCATTATGTAAGGGAGAGGTTGTGTGATGGAGAGATCAGCTTGGCATATATGCCCACACAAGAGAACATTGAAGACCTTTTCACAAAGGCTCTGCCTAGGGAGAAGTTTGAAGCTTTGCAGTTGGATGCTTGATTTACTTATGCATTACTCGGCCAAATATTTAGTTTGTTGTCTCACAAATGAGCGGGTTTATGCATTGGCCAAGTGTCAAGCATTGGAAGGTAGTTAAGCGCATCTTTCGCTACTTGAGTGGTACCTGGCTACTTGGATTGTTCTATCCCAAGGAGGGATCACTACAACCAGATTTACATGCTTTTTCTGACTCTGACTGGGCAAGTTGCTATGACACTCATGTGTCCACCAGTGGTTTTTGCTTCATCCTTGGTAGCTCATTCATATCTTGGTTGAGCAAGAAGCAACCTACTATGGCCACTTCTAATTGTGAGGCTGAGTATAGGGAAGCTTTCACAACGATTGTTGAGTGTGTGTGGCTCAGATGCCTTATGGCTGATTTGGGTGTTGGTCAGTCTTTTACCACCACCATCTTCACTAAGAGTCGGAGCACATTGGTACTTGCGAAGAACCCTGTGTTCCATGCTCGCACTAAGCACATTGAGGTGCACTATAATTATTTCATGGAGAGGTTCTGTGATGGACAGATCAATTTGGCATATATGCTCACACCGGAGAACATTGGAGACCTTTTCACAAAGGCTCTGCCTAGGGAGAAGTTTGAAGCTTTGCGGTTGGATGCTTGATTGACTTATGCATTACTCGCCCAAATATTCAGTTTGTTGTCTCACGGATGAGCGGGTTTATGCATTGCCCAAGTGTTAAGCATTGGAAGACACTTTAACGCATCTTTCACTACTTGAGTGGTACTACTTGGATTGTTCTATCCCAAGGGGGGATATCACGACCACCAAATTTACATGCTTTTTTTGACTCTGATTGGGAAGGTTGCTATGACACTCATCTGTCCACCAATGATTTTTGCTTCATGCTTGGTAGCTCATGCATATCTTGGTTGAGCAAAAAGCAACCTACTATGGCCACTTCTAGTTGTGAGGCTGAGTATAGGGAAGCTTTCACAACAATTGTTGAGTGTGTGTGGCTCAGATGCCTTATGGCTGATTTGGGTGTTGGTCAATCTTTTACCACCACCATCTTCACTCACGGTCCGAGCGCATTGGTACTTGTTAGGAACCCTGTGTTCTATGCTCGCACTAAGTACATTTAGGTGCACTATCATTATGTCAAGGAGAGGTTCTCTGATAGAGAGACAAGTTTGGCATATATGCTCACATAGGAGAACATTGCAAACCTCTTCACAAAGGCTCTGCCTAGGGAGAAGTTTGAAGCTTTGCAGTTGGATGTTTGATTTACTTATGCATTACTCAACCAAATAGTCAATTTGCATTGCCCAAGTGTTAAGCATTGGAAGACAGTTAAGAGCATCTTTCGCTACTTGAGTGGTACCTCGCTACTTGGATTGTTCTATCCGAAGGGGGGATCACTACCACCAAATTTACATGCTTTTTCTGACTATGACTGGGCAAGTTGCTATGATACTCATGTGTCCACCAGTGGTTTTTGCTTCATGCTTGGTAGCTCATGCATATCTTGGTTGAGCAAGAAGCAACCTATTGTGGCCACTTCTAGTTGTGAGGCTAAGTATAGGGAAGCTTTCACAACGATTGTTGAGTGTGTGTGGCTCAAATCCCTTATGACTGATATGGGTGTTGGTCAGTCTTTTACCACCACCATCTTCACTGATGGTCAGAGCGCATTGGTAGTTGCGAGGATCCTTGTGTTCCATGCTCGCACTAAGCACATTGAGGTGCACTATCATTACGTTAGGGAGAGGTTCTGTGATGGAGAGATCTGTTTGGCATATTTGCCCACACAAAAGAACATTGCATACCTTTTCACAAAGGCTCTACCTAGGGAGAAGTTTGAAGTTTTGCGATTGGATGCTTGATTTGTTACTCGGCCAAATATTCAGTTTGTTGTCTCAAAGCTAAGCGGGTTTATGCATTGCCCAAGTGTCAAGCACTGGAAGGCAGTTAAGCGCATCTTTGGCTACTTGAGTGGTACCTGGATACTTGGATTGTTCTCTCCCAAGGGGGGATCAGTACCACCAGATTTACATGCTTTTTCTAACTCTGACGAGGAAGGTTGCTATGACACTCATGTGTCCTCAAGTGGTTTTTGCTTCATGCTTGGTAGCTCATGCATATCTTGGTTTAGCAAGAAGAAACCTATTATGGCCACTTCTAGTTGTGAGGCTGAGTATAGGGAAGCTTTGACAACGATTGTTCAGTGTGTGTGGCTGAGATGCCTTATGGATAATTTGGGTGATGGTCAGTCTTTTACCACCACCACCTTCACTGAGAGTCAGAGCGCATTGGTAGTTGTGAGGAACCCTGTGTTCCATGATCGCACTAAGCACATTGAGGTGCACTATCATTATGTCTGGGAGAGGTTATGTGATGGAGAGATCAATTTGGCATATATGCCCACACAGAAGAACATTGCAGACCTCTTCACAAAGGCTCTTCCTAGGGAGAAGTTTGAAGCTTTCTGCAAAGCTTTGGGCTTACTTCCTTTTGTGGATTGATTACACATAGCTTGGCACTTCCTTGCACATGAGTGTAAGCTCCTTGTTCAGTGCATCACTCCCAGGGGGGATTTGTTGATATAATTTAGGTAGAACCTAAACTCTCCAATGAGGATCATGAGAATAGGGATGAAATGATCAATTAGTGACTTGATATGTATGCAATTAGGGTTTCGATTTCATTCCCATGAATGCACTCAAATGATTATGCATACAATTATATTCTCAAAGAAACCTTTCTACTCATTGATCATGCCTCCTTTTTTTATTTGAAAGCTTCTTTTATGCTTGCGCATTCACAAAGTGATAAGATGCCTTCCTTTTCATATCATGTGTGAATAAGATGGGAGACTTACCTTTGTTGATGGTCTGCATGCTCAACACCTTGATGGGGGAACAAATCCATTTGCTCTGATTTCCTCTTCTGCACGCACTCCCAAGGCAAACGACTTCACACACCTCCCAAGGATGATTAAGATCCCTTCTTTCTTTTCTAAAAATCGTATGCACGCTTCCCCTCCAATCTCTTCAGATTGTTGAAGATGATGATGTGTTGGCTCTTTTTAGATTACTTGCCCAAAATTTCTCAAAACTTTCCCTCTCTCTCACACAAGGTCTTATACCAAATGTGAGATCCCAATTCACTACCTGCCACTCTCCTCCCAACCTTAAATAGCCATTGCCCTTATGCACATCTAGAGTCTTCTCTGAAGTCCAAACACTCCTCATATGGCCACTTTGAGGAGATGGAATAACCTCATGAGAATATATATAGACTTGTGCTAGAGCTTTGGCTCCCCGGAGCTCTAGTCCTTGACTAATCTAAGGTCCTCAACCAATGTAGGTAGACCATGTTAACATTCTCCATTTCCTTAGTGATTGAATCATCCTTTGCACAATAAGCTTTGCTTAATTCTTCATATGTTGGTAGTGAGCTCCAAGAGGTTTACAATCAACCATGTAAAGAAATTCTAGTATCTTTTAAGTTACTTCTCTTGTGAGAGATAGAGTAACGTTTCTACCTCTATAATATATCTCTTATGATCTGGATGGTCAAAATAGTATTGCTGATCACAAATCCTTCATCGAGCATTTTGATATCAATTGTGTTTTAAGTTGCGATAACGCATTAGTACTTCTACTTGCTAAAACCATGTCATCCACATACAACACTATGATTATTATGTTGGCATCTACTATTAGTTGTGTACAAGAAATGGTCAGCTTCACTTCTCTTGAACCCATGTGAAAAAGGCATGAATTAATCAAACCTTTTATACCATTGCTTGATTGCTTTCTCTTTTCTTCTCATTAAAAATCCTCATTTTGCATTCTTCTATAAAATGACCTGGTTTCTTGGCACTTTCTGGTTAATTATGCATAGCAGCCAAGTGCAATCACTTGATCTTTAAGTGGTGACAACTTTCCACATGTCTACCCAGACTAGCAATCAATCACAAAAAAACTTGGCACTTTTTGGCTAAATATGCATAGTGGACAAGTGCAACCACTTGACCTTCATGTCCAAGTGAGTGGATATTACTACACTATTTGAGCTTGAAAACTCTATGCCAAAATATATTCAAAGCAATCCGAAAAATCTAAGCAACTTTTGAATGCATTGAAATTCACCCAAAGGACAACCAAATGCTTGAAAATTGTAGCAAGTATAATTTTTAAGTTATTTCACATACCTTCCATGCATCTCTTGTGCACTTGAAGGTGGGTGCACTTAGCAATCATAGACATTTTAACTTTGAATGTTTGGACAGCCATATGCATGATCCATTAATTGTAAGGCAAAGTCTTGACACAAAGATCAGCATTCATTGGCTGTTCACGCCTTTATCAAAGTGCCCTTGCATTCATGCAGCCATACCTTTGCTATAGTATATGATGCTCATAAAAGCCATTTAATAATGATGAGCACCCAAAGAATGACTATGATTCTTAGTATGATCTTTGCACTTTTGTTTCCAAAATCATGGGACGAGATTTTGTTCTGTCTATAAATGGATTTTTACTATAGGGTATAACATATTTGCATTTATCAAATTAATAATGGCAAAAGGCAAAGTTTTGTTTCCTCCCATGTACAAAAAGAATCTAGCTCTAGAGTCCATGAGATTAGTGTGAAAGTAGATTAGAGTGAGGGTTGTCCCTTAAGACATTCAACAGTTGTGCAACATACCTTGAGTGCCTTAGTCATACTTGTCCCCCTTGAACATGACAAAACAAAACTAAAAAATTTAACAAGAACGATTTGGTCTCCAAAAATCTTCAAGAGACCCAAAGTTCTCCATCAGTTTAGTTCTACAATTTGTTTTCCCTTGTCCTTGAGAAATTTGATTGATAAATATAGATATATCTCTTGAAACATTGGCTTTAATGTTTAAAATAAAGTCAATTTCTCTATTTGTTATCAAGCAAACATATAGCCAGGTGTGCAAGATCATGTTTGTAAGTTCAAAATTATCTTCACTTACATACTAAAGTAAGAAACAAGGACAGATATACATTAGAAAATACAACAACAACGGAAAAACAAAATGATAGCGATAAGATAAGGCATAAAAATGTACCACTAATGAGGGCTGTGCTTCTTTTTATATAAAGCAGAAAGAATGTTTTAAGTTAAAAGGAGTGAGCATATGCATGATAATGAAAGGTAAAATTTCCATAAGAGTGAGACAAACCTGAAGAATGGCCATATCAGCACATAAAGAAGACCCGTTGAGACATGAATCAATTTGCGGCTCAGGTTCTGTTCTGGTTCACAAAGAACAAAAGGTAACAAACTTGTAAGCAGCAACTTATATATACCTACATGAAATTGGAAAAGATCCAGATTCATCTGAAAGAAAAATTGTGGTTCCAAGCAGAAGTTTGATTGCAACAAACAAGATTACATAACTATCAGCTGCACCATGCATAAGAATTAACCAGCTGCCAGATAGTAAAGTGTTGAGGTATGGAAAAATATGTGTTCTCCCTCCTGTGTAGCCCACAAAACATACACTCAAGAGCATGAAATCACAGGAAGCTTCGTAGAATGAGTTTCTGTCATTCGATCAACGCAGGGCAGACTCACAAAATTATATTTGTCTGGATGAAAGAACAACTGTGGTATTGAATTATCGTAATGCTGGGCATGATTTGTATGTTCATGCAAAGTTGAAAGGAGATATAACAGATGAAATAAAAGGAGTATGGAACAAAATACCAACGCATGAATCCAATAACAATCTGTAAGGTCCTCCACATTTATCTTTCTTCGATTAAGGTAAGTTTGATTGTCTTCAAAGAAAACGTTCATAATCATTCCGCTGTAAAGGTTTTTACCAACAAACAGTTTTAGAAAATCTTTCTTTCGCAACTAGATTTGTAGTCTATGGCCGCATGTGCTCCCCACATATTAGACACGGAATATCTAACTTGAGCAGCTCTAGGGGAAAAGCATAACGCAATGTTGCAGACAGTGGAAGACAAAGATCCTGGAGGCGTGCAGAAGAGGAACATATCGGACTTAATCCCCTTCATATGAGATAAACTTACTTACTTGTAGAAAATAAACTTAGATAAACATGCAATGATTAAGATGAAGTGTATCGAAACAAAAGCACATTAATATAAGCTGAACCCACAGAACGAAGCTTACGATCCATCTGCAGCGCACCGCAGAAACATAACAAAAGTAGAATAGACAAACCTGTTCAAGTAAGCCCATCTCCCCCAGGATGTCGAAAATGCGTACCCAGGCATATGCACCTGCGAATCCAGCCCCAGTATAGAGGATGTCCTGGCCTATTCCGGGAGGGAGGGAGCTGCAGATATGGACATGAGAACGTTGTTGTGGACCGCCGCTGCACCATTTACAGGGGGCAGCAACAATCCTTGCTTTGTAGCTAAGTGAGGAACGCGTAGCGAGACGTTGCAATGAGTTAGGACGGCTGTCCTCACTCGTGCAAAGATGATGGAGATGTTTGTACACAGTGTTGGGAACCGATGCCATGCTTGTTAGCTTCGCTGATTTCCCACATACCCAGAGCTTCCTCTGTGAGCGAGCCCCGAGTGAAATTCAATAGCTTGAGCAACTCTCCGTTACATGTAAAAAAGTGACGCATAGCCGCGGACCGCACCTGATCGATTCGAGTCTTCCGACATGAGCACAATGGTTATTAAATCAAAAGTCTCTTCAATGGTCGCACTGCCTTCACGTGAACTCCTGCCATGCTGGTTATATGGAATGAAAAATGTCTTTATGACGTGTGTCGTATGTCACGAGGCGCGATTCGGGTCCTCGAACGACGAACACGATGATTGTCAGTCAACAGAAGTCCTACTCAGTGAGGCTCCATTCACACAGGCGGCGGTATTCGAGCTGTTTTCGCCATCTTCCAAGTGGAAGAGTGAAAAAATAATAATGTTTGCACCTTTTAGGTGTTCGGAGAAGAGGTTGGAATGGCAAGTGTAAGAAATGATGGAGAATCGTCCCAGTTCGTTGGCCTAGTGGTTGGGCCTCTCATTTCTTGAGGCAGAGTCGAGAGTTCAATCCCTGACAGCAACATGTAAGGGACATGTAATCTGGAAAGATGTTGCATTGTGAGTGAGTGCCACCGTTTGTCTATCTCTGCGGTAGTGTTGGCCGCCGTTTAACACAATCTTGTAAACCCCTGTTCTTGTGGGATAAGAGGGGTCCCATGGGTGCTATGCCCTTCTTTGTACAGTTGCAATTTCAAAGTTAAAGTCCGAGGGAGTAGGCCTTGGCCGAACCTCCATTTTAAAAAAAAAAAAAAAGGGTATAATGGAGAATCTGTAGTGTGTCTCCATGGTGCAAGCGTTGCCATCGATGCATCAAAGACTTAGCTCACTTTTTTTTCGATTGCCTCAAGTCCTGCATTATCTAGCATCACATGACGGAGATATTGAGACTCACGAACCAAATCAATTGGCAACAGGCGTTGTTAGGCGAGGCGGTTGGCTGCTCATCAAGGTTGTGGAATGCCATCAGGGGCGAGACTCTTTGGAATATTTGGAGAGAGCAGTGTGCTGTCAATTTTGGCCAAATTCCAAAGGAATGGTCGATTGAAAAATCCTTGTTTCTTCTAGATAAAAGAATCTCCCGAGATAAGAGATCTCCACCGTTTAAACATCACTGTATTTATCTCCTCGAAAATAACAAGTTGAAACCCAAACGGGTTCCACATGAGAGAGACGATAGATTTGTCCGCCTCATTTGTAATGCCCTCTAGCTTGCCATCCTCCTCCCCTGCATTGTGGGATTTGGGGGTCCCATGGGCACTAGTCCTAGTCCCATTCACTTATAACTTTTCTTTATTTTAATTAAAGTCGAAGAGAATAAGCCAAGGCCGAACTTCCTTTTAGAAAAAGGAAAAAAAAAAGTATAATGGAGAATGATACATGTATGCAGTGTTGATTTTTGACAGCCGTACTGCTCATTCTCTAGCCTCCAAGTGTGCCTCTAGACGTTCTCCAATTCTCACTCGAGACAAGCCTTCCATTGTGGCTTCAAATGTTCTCAATTCTCTCGATGAGCAATAGACATGCATGCCTCTATCTCTCTAATCTCCAATCTTCTATGAGTGATTCATTGGACTTTCAAACCATCAAACCTTCAATCATCATACCCATTGGTCATCTAAACATTGATTTGGTCTTTTTAGGCACAAGTTGTCTTTTAAGTAGTTTAGGTGGTTGTATACCCCTATATTGTGGAATAAGAGATTTATTGCACGTACGAATCTCATTTATTTATTGCTTTGGTGAAATAAGCCAAACCTAAGAAGAGCAAGTGCGTCTCTTCTTCATCAAGCGAGAGAGAAGGAGAGGGAAAGGGACAGTTATTTTATAAAGGGCATAGTTTTGTGTGTATGGTGGGGTGGGGGGGGGTTAGAGAGAGGACAACACTAAGGAAGAACTTAATATATTATTATTATTATTATTATTATTATGGTCGAACTAAGTGATATGGCAAAGTAAGAAGGTTTTTTTTTTAGAGTACAATGAATTTGGAAAGACACACACCCGACCTCGTAAGGTAGAGGCACTTATCTTAGGGAATTCTGAAGCATTCAACCCTGAGTGGGACTTGAACTTTGGCAATCTGCCTAGGAGTATAACGCACATCCGCTAAACCATGCCCACTATATGAAAAAGCAAGAAGGTTGAAGCAAATAACTAGACAAAGAATGAATAAGTACTCTCCATGAAAATTTGGAGATACACGGGTAAAAACCATAAAAAGATTGCAAAATGAAAAGATAGTGTGCTCAAGGCCCCCAATAGCGGTATTTATTCATATTTCTTGCTATAAATACCAATTATTCATATTTCTTGCTATAAATACCAATTTATTCATATTTTGAAGAAGTAAAAATGGGGATGTGTACAAGAGATGAGTAGATGTCACCTCTTTACCAAGATAAGAAGCAACCATGATTAAAAAAAATACTCAAATGTGCAACATGATCATGCTCTTTTGCCACCAACCCACCTACATATACACCTTGAAGGATCCACTTGCATCCATGCCTACTAACGCTACTTTTTCAAGGATGAGGTGGAAGTCTATGGACCGATAGTTTCTTGAGAAGATGTGCCCCTTCAAGAATTCAATAGCAAGAAGAAAGTCTTCTAGTAGCAAGATATCAATAGCAATAAGGTCTTCTAGTTAGTGTAGAAAAGTGAGGAGATACTCAACGTGGGTGAAGGGAGAAGGATCATTGGAGATAGTCAATGTTGAGTTGAGGGGAGAGACACAAGAAGACACCAAAGAAATTCAAACATGTTCGCTCAATTGATTGGTTGGGCCTTTTGCCTCTCAAGATCAAGGGCAAGGGTTCATCCCCTATGAGCTTCGGTAAGACACTCCTCATCAATTAGACACTCCCCATCAATTAGGTAGTGAGCGCTTAAAACCAGCTTTTTCAAAGGAATTGTTATGTCTTCAAACTACTCAATTCAAATGAGTTATTTCACTTGACTTTTAGGTCATTCCTTCTCAGTGTCTACCTTAATGAGCCTTCAAGTGTCTACCTTAATGAGCCTTCAAGTTTTGTATCTTAGTGATTGTAACGCATGCAAAGTAAGTATGGGGATATATGTTTTTTTCAAAGGATATATAGAGAAAATTCCATAGAACAAAAAGGTGTCGTTCCGATATTTCCTTTTGTTTAATCTTTAATTACATGTTGAATTCGGAAAAAATTGCCTGATCATTGGACTTGAAGCATAAAAAATGCCTAGTTCGACTAATACACCTTATTATAACACGTGGAAATCAACCTTTTTATTCTTTATTTTTTATTTTTTATGTTTTTTCTTTTATTTTGTTTTTATTATTATTATTTTATCCATACACCTTATTATAACACTGGAAATCAACCCTTTTTATTCTTTATTTTTTTTATTTTTATGTTTTTTTCCTTTTATTATGTTTTTATTATTATTATTTTAAGTTTAGTTTAGTTTGCTATTTTTATTTCATTTTCTCGTTTCGAATCCTTAGTTAAATTTTTATTCTATTCATTTCCTTTTTTATCTTTTTTTTTATCTTGTTTTGTTTTATGCAAAGCCTTCCCTTTCCAAGGCAAAACTTTATTCTCTACTAGCTCCTTACAAAATTTTCATGGAGTCTTTGAGTTGAAAACATATCCAAA
The DNA here is from genome assembly GCA_020310875.1 of Ceratopteris richardii. Taxonomy (NCBI): domain Eukaryota; kingdom Viridiplantae; phylum Streptophyta; class Polypodiopsida; order Polypodiales; family Pteridaceae; genus Ceratopteris; species Ceratopteris richardii. The sequence goes on along the minus strand of CM035419.1, from coordinate 116,243,457 downwards.
CCATATCTTTAGCTTTTGGTGCCTGTTTGACATCTGTTCCTTAAGATAGATGTATGTTCGTAGCTTTGAACTCAATAAGCTGTCTAAGTAGGTAGCTCTTGGATCGGACATCTTTCAATATATTTTCTAAACTTTCTTAGCCTAATTAGGTAGCTCTTGGATCGGACATCTTTCAATTAATTTTCTAAACCTATGTCTTGCTAGTCGTATATATTCTTGTGAGGTTTTGTTACATTAGGAAGTGGGCTTTTCATCGGATGTGATAACCCCCTCTCGCCATTCCGAGAACATTTGTGCTATATCATGAGATATTACTAAGAGTTTTTAATACGTGGATTTATCTGCATGTGAAGTCTAACAAGGAGAGGGAAGTACGAAAGAGGATGAGCAAGATCTCTTACAAAGGCTATGGTAAAACCCAATACAGTGTACGCGGCTTCCAATATTGCCATGCATGAACTAATGACCATCATATACCTCATCATAATGATATAGAGGCGAAGAAAGCCATTGTGATATTTGATGTTGTGTTTGATGAGTAGATAGCCAACATTGTGCCTTCCCATTGATAATTAAAGTTTAAGAAAAAGACGAGAAAGCATGATCTAGTAAAATTCCTCCATAAGAAAGTCAATCTATTTTTTCCACAACATAATATAGTATTAAAGTACGCACAATAATTTGTTGTTAACATTGTCGGAGTTTGAGTCTGAAGAAGCATGCGAACAGCACAAGGAAGAAGAAGAAGAATCTTGAAGAACAACACACAATGTGGAATGTATTACCAAGAGAATGTACAAAGATAAGTTACCCATTAGGGTTATAGGCATATATACAAGCTAGGGGAAAAAAGTGCCCTGAAGGTCCTAGTGTGTTCACACACATCATTATCGAAATATATGAACAAATCCCCCTTGGGAGCAATCCGATGAACAAGGAGTTTGCACTCATGTACAAGGAAGTGCCAAGCTATGTGGAATCAATCCACAAAAGGAAGTAAGCCCAAAGCTTTGCAAAAAGCTTCAAACTTCTCCCTAGGCAGAGCCTTTGTGAAAAGGTATGCAATGTTCTCCTGTGTGGGCACATATGCCAAACTAATCTCTCCAGAAGAGAACCTCCCCTTGACATAATGATAGTTGTTGGTACAGGGCAATCAACAATTGAAGTTTTGATGAAGGATTGAATTCAAGGACTGAAGAAAAGATCAAGTTATGAAGCATGAAGGAAGTGCATATTCACAAGATGAAGATGTGTTCACATATGTATATTAGTTTAGAGTTAGCTCACTTATACTTTTGATTAGTTATGAGCTTGTAAATATTTGACTATATATACAAGGGAAAATGTCAGGGCAAATATGAGAGAATGTGTAAGAACAAGATTTGAGGAGAATTAGATGTCATCAGACACTTTCGAAGTGAGTAGGATCTCTCTCATCACTCAGATGTAAAATTCTCAGAAATGGAAAAATGTTGCGCCCGATCTTTCTGAGTATTCTCCTTCTGTGTTGAATCTTTTGTGAAATGCTTTTGTACAAGTCTAAGCCTATAGTTGATTGACCTCTGTACAAATTTTCAGCTTCTAATTGTGATCAAGCTGAGAGAATTGAGTGTAGGAACATTTATATGTGTGAATGGAAAGAAGAGAAGTTGCAGGAGGCACAAAATTCGATGCTAATGTTTTGGTCAGTTCTCCTTCCACAGTGTAAAGTTTTGAGCAAGCAAGCACTCATTCTTTAAGTTGGAAGGTAAGATACATGTGGCTAAAAGCATTTGCATAAACGGGTTCTAATTTGAGAGAACCAAGTGTTAGAAGTTACAGGTGTCTGAATCGACTTCTCAGAAGAACAGTTTTAGACATAGGTGACTTGATGAGATCATTTCTCAAGATCTACTGAATTTTTTGAAATAATTTAACTTGGCGAAGGTGCGCATACTATAGGCAAAACCTTGTGCAAAGTTTTATCAAAAACTTTACACAATTGATAAATCAATGAGTGAGTTATGTGCAACAGACTTTCTATGTAGTCATCTTCTTCACAGTTTGATCAAAATTTTGATAATTGATCATTGATCCTCTAAATTGGTGAAGGTTTTGAGTTACTCTTGATATAGAGGTGCTCTAACTTCAATAGTAGCTTGTTCTTTTGGAGATTAACACTCTCCATCAGTGGTATCAGAGGAGGAAGCATCAAAATTGAAGAAAGGAGGACTCTGACTACTGCAACTGTAAAGAATTCAACACTTGAAGGTTCAAAAGGTGAAAGTTTGAAAGCAAAGCTTGAGAAGGAGACCAGAAGTTATCAAGGAAGACAAAAGGAGTATCATTCGAAGCAAAGGTAACCTTATTTCTCATAAAGCTTGAAGAATTTAATACACAGGTAAAGAAAAGGATGGGAGATTCTCTTCAGATAGAGAAATTGGATAGAGAAAACTATCCAGCATGGTCTATGAGGATGGAAGCTCATCTCATGAGCAAAGACCTGATAGGATATATCACAGGTGAAGAACAAAAGCCTCAGTTCAGAGATCCTAGTGTTCCAACTAGGGAGGAATTATCAGATTTGAAGACTTGGATGAAGAGAGATGCTCAAGATAGGAGTATTATCTATATGGAAGCTAATGACTACTTGCTACCTCATATTAGAGGTCTTGAAAGTGAAAGTGATATATGGAATGCTTTGGAGGAGCATTTCCAAAACACCACAAAGTCAAGGAAGGCATCCTTGTGGACAGAATTTACTACATTCAAGAAGAAGGCCTCTTAATCTATCTCATATTATGTAACAAGGATGAAGGACTGCAAATGCATTAGGAGCAGTTGATGAAGACATTGAGGAGGATAAATTGGTAAGGAAAATCCTTACAGGTTTGAGAGGTGATGACAAATGGAAGCTATTCATTTTGTCTACTGAATTATCACTTGATCATTTCACTCCTGACTTAAATCAGTTGCTAGGACATATGCTAACCTTTGAGCAGGATGTCAAAGGTGAAAGTGATAAGAGTGCAGGTCAAGCAATGTATTCAAAGGATAAGAAGAAGAATAACAAAGGGAAGCAACAAGCAAATGAAGATGAAGGCACAACTAGCCAAGCCAACTTCCTAAGAGGAAGAGGAGGTGGCAAAGGTAGAGGAAGAGGCAGAAGCAATAAAGATGGAGTCAAAGCTTGCTGGATTTGTGGTAAGACAAATCACTTAGCTAATGATTGTTGGCATAATACTTAGAACAATGGTGGATATAATCAGAATTTTAATTCAAGAGGAAGAGGTGGCAAAAATCAAAGAGGTAATTTTAGACGCAGAGGTACTAGAGGTTACTTTGGAGGAAATGCAGATAGAGGATTCCAAAGTCAACAATACAACAATACCTACTACAATTATGCTTCATATCAGAAGGAGGATTCAACATTGATAATGAATGCAACTTGTGAAAGGCAAAGTGAAGATCAAAGAGTATTTTACATTGACTCAGGGTGTAGCAATCATCTGAGTGGCAACATAGCTTTGATGACTGATTTGGAGAATAAAGTAACTAATCATGTAGTTCAAACAGGTGACAATACAAAGCACAATGTGAAGTCAATTGGATCAGTGAAGGCCAAGGATGGAAGTACTCTCTTGAGTAAGGTTTTGTATGTTCCTACAATTCCTAAGAATCTGATAAGTGTAGGACAAATTGTTGAAAAAGGTTATGAAGTTAGGTTCACTAATGAAGGAGTGTTTGTGGAAGACCCTAGCAATGGGTATAAACAAATTGTTTCAGGGAAGAAAGAAGGAAGATTGTTCACATTGAAGATTCAAGGTAATGTTGGTCATGCCTTGTTCACTTATGGAGGACATAAGATCTCTGAGTTAGATCTTTGGCATAAAAGGCTTAGACATTTCAATGAAAGAGGTATTAAAGATATGGTTAACAATGGTTCAATGCTTGGATTGCCTAATGTTGCAGGTCAACATATGACATACAGATGTGAGGCATGTCAATTAGGTAAGGCCCATAAGCAATCTTATTCCAAGCATGGTTTTATGTATTTAGAGAAGCTTGAATTGGTACACACAGATGTGTGGGGACCATCAAAGGATTTCAATATCAATGGCTCAAGGTACATGTGATTTATGTTGATGATTTGCTACCAGATGGATCACTATATATGTGATCAAAGATAAGTCAGAGGTATTCAATACATTTAAGCATTATCATGTGTATGCAAAGAGAATTATAGGTCATAAGTTGAAGAGACTAAGGTCAGATGGAGGGGGAGAGTATTTCTCTAATGAGTTCAGTGATTATTTGTGGAATGCAGGTATAAAAAGGGAAATTACTTCCAGGTACTCTCCTCAACAAAATGGTGTAGCAGAAAGGAGGAATAGAACTCTTATTGAGTTTGCAAGATCCATGATGAAGGAGAAAAATTGCTCCAACTATTTGTGGCATGACGCTGTAAATACAACCACATATTTGGTTAATAGATTACCATGTAAAGCTTTGCAGGGTATGACACCATATGAGGCATGGTGGGGTAAGAGACCTACTCTAGATCATTGCAAAGTATTTGGATGTTTGGCATATGCATATGTGCCATCTCAATTGAGGCATAAATTGGAACCTAAAGCTAAAAAGTATGTGTTTATTGGATATGATGATAAGCAGATGGGATATAGGTTGTGGAGTCCATCCACAAAACAATTCCTTGTGTCTAAGGATGTTACATTTGATGAGCAAGGTACTTTGTATGCAGGTACAATCAATATTTATGCAGGTGATGAAGAAGTTGTGAATCAAAAGAAAGGTAAATCAAAGGTTCAGATATTTGATGAAGAGGAGAACAATGAAGTACATGTTGAAGTTGAAGAATTGCCAAGGTTTGACCCAGAATGTGATGAACCAGAAACATCAAGGAGTGGAGAACTCAGAAGGTCAACAAGACATAAATGGCAACCTACAAGGTATAGCTATGACACTTCTTTTTTGGCTACCAAAGATTATGCTTATATGATAAAAGCAGATGAAGACCCTTCTACATATGAAGAGGCAAAAGGTAAGGAAAATTGGGAGAAAGCCATGCAGGAAGAGTATGATGCATTGATGGAGAATCAGACATGGGATTTGGTTCCTAAACCAAATAATCAGAAGATCATTGGATGCAAATGGGTCTACAAGACAAAGAGGTTTGCAGATGGAAGTGTGTCTAGGTATAAAGGTAGACTTGTTGTCAAAGGGTTTGCTCAGACATATGGTATAGATTATGATGAGACCTATAGTCATGTGGCAAAGATGACAACCATCAGGACACTCATAGCTATTGCTGCATGTAAAGGTTGGAAATTATGTCAACTAGATGTGAAGAATGCTTTTTTAAATGGTTATATTTCAGCTGATGTTTTCATGGAGCAACCACAAGGATTCAAAGATGAAAGGTATCCAAAGTATGTATGTAAGCTCAAGAGAGCTTTGTATGTTTTGAAGCAAGCCCCAAGGGCATGGAATTATAGACTTGTGAAGTTCTTGAAGGAACTTGGTTTCCAAGTATCTAAAGCAGATAGTAGCTTGCTTGTTAAAGCAAGTGATGATGGGTTCATTTACATGTGCATATATGTTGATGATATAATTCTTACAGGTACAGATGAGAAAGGCATTCAAAGCCTAAAGAAGCAAATGGAGAAAGAGTTCAAAATTAGTGATTTGGGAGACTTGTCATATTTCTTGGGCATGGAGATTTCATACACTCAACATGGAGTGTATATAACTCAAGAAAGGTACTTGAAGAACTTGTTGATCAAGTTTAAAATGGATGATTGCAGGGTAGCACCTACTCCAATGGAGGTGAATCACAAATTGAGCAGATATGGAGGAGAAGAGTTCAAGCATATGAAGCTATATCAAAGTTTGGTTGGTAGTCTGATCTATGCTACATTAACTAGGTCTGATTTGTCATATGCAGTTGGAGTATTGTCTCAATTCATGCATTGTCCTAGGAAAGAACATTGGGTTTCAGGACAAAGAGTGTTGAGGTACATTAAGGGTACACTCAAAGAAGGTTTGTATTATGGCTTTACATCAGATACAAACATCAAGATATATAGTGATGCGAGATCAACATATGGATACTTGTGTTATGTGGGAGATAAGTTAATTTCATGGTGCTCAAAGAAGCAACACACCGTTGCTTTTATCATCCACAGAGGCTGAGTACAAAGGTACGGTGGAAGCTGCAAAGGAAGTGATATGGCTTAAGACTCTTATGAAGAGTTTTGATATCATTCAGAGTACACCCACTATTCATGGAGATAACATGAGTTCATTGTATCTAGCTGCTAATCCTGTTTCTCATGCCAGGACTAAACATATTGAGATTCAGTATCACTTTCTAAGAGAGAAGGTGATGGATAAGGAGATTGAAGTCATACATACTTCAACAAAAGATCAGATAGTTGATATGCTAACCGAAAGTTTGGATGGACCAAAGCTATAGAGATTCAAAGACATGGTAGGCATAAAGAAGATAGAGAAAACCTCAATTGATGATTGAGGGGGAGTTGTTGGTGTAGGGCAATCAACAATTGAAGTTTTGATGAAGGATTGAAGTCAAGGGCTGAAGAAAAGATCAAGTTATGAAGCATGAAGGAAGTGCATATTCAGACGATGAAGATGTGTACACATATGTACATTAGTTTAGAGTTAGCTCACTTATACTTTTGATTAGTTATGAGCTTGTAAATATTTGACTATATATACAAGGGAAAATGTCGGGGCAAATATGAGAGAATGTGTAAGAACAAGATTTGAGGAGAATTAGATGTCATTAGACACTTTAGAAGTGAGTACGATCTCTCTCATCACTCAGATGTAAAATTCTCAGAAATGGAAAAATGTTGCACCCGATCTTTTGAGTATTCTCCTTCTGTGTTGAATCTTTTGTGAAATGCTTTTGTACAAGTCTAAGTGTATAGTTGATTGACCTCTGTACAAATTTTCAGCTTCTAATTATGATCAAGCTGAGAGAATTGAGTGTAGGAACATTTATATGTGTGAATGGAAAGAAGAGAAGTTGCAGGAGGCGCAAAATTCAATGCTAATGTTTTGGTCAGTTCTCCTTCCACGATGTAAAGTTTTGAGCAAGCGAGCACTCATTCTTTAAGTTGGAAGGTAAGCTACCCATGGCTAAAAGCATTTGCATAAACGGGTTCTAGTTTGAGAGAACCAAGTGTTAGAAGTTACAAGTGTCTTAATCGACTTCTCAGAAGAACAGTTTTAGACATAGGTGACTTGATGAGATCATTTCTCAAGATCTATTGAATCTTTTGAAATAATTTAATGTGGACAAACTACGCAAACTATAGGTGACACCTTGTGCAAAGTTTTATCAAAAAGTTTACACAATTGATAAATCAATGAGTGAGTTATGTGCAGCAGACTTTCTGTGTAGTCATCTTCTTCACAGTTTGATCAAAATTTTGATAATTGATCATTGATCCTCTAAATTGGTGAAGGTTTTGAGTTACTCTTGATATAGAGATGCTCTAACTTCAAGAGTAGCTTGTTCTTTTGGAGATTAGCACTCTTCATCAATAGTGCACCTCAATGTGCTTAGTGCGAGCATGGAACACAGGGTTCCTCACAACTACCAGTGCGCTTTGACTGTCAATGAAGATGGTGGGGGTAGAAGAATGACCAACACCCAAATCAACCATAAGACATCTGAGCCACACACACTCAACAGTCATTGTGAAAGCTTCCATATACTCAGCCTCCCAACTAGAAGTGGCCACAATATGCTACTTGTTGCTCAACCAAGATATGCATGAGCTACCAAGCATGAAGCAAAAACCGTTGGTGAACGTATGAGTGTCATAGCAACCAGCCCAATCAAAGTTAGAAAAAGCATGTAAGTCTAGCCGTAGCCTTGGGATAAAACAATCCAAGTAATTGGGTATCACTCAAGTAGCGAAAGATGCGCCTAATCGCTTGCCAATGCTTGAAACCTGGGCAATGCATAAACCTGCTCATCTGTGAGACAGCAAATGAATATCTGGCCAAGTAATGCATAAGTATCAAGCAACCTGTTGATAGAGAACAACATCAAATGCATCTCCAACATCATGAAGATTCAACGATAAACATGTTTCCATAGGAGTGGCAATAGGTTTGCAGTCTTCAAGGCCAAAACACTATAATAGGTCAATATATTTTGTTTGACACAAAGTTATTCCACCATCAACTTGCATATAAACAGAATGCCCAAATAATGTTGCAAATGCCCCAAATCTGACATCTCAAATGAGGCATGCTAATCAGCCTTAAAATCAGCAATATGCTTCTCATGAGGACCAGGGAGCAGCATGTCATCAACATAGACAACAATGATTAGAAGCACATCATTTGCACGCTTAACATTTAAGGTGCTCTCAGTTGGACTATTCTCAAAACCATGTGCAATTAGGTAAGCATGTATCTTTTAATACCAAGCACGTGGTGCTTGCTTCACACCATATAATGCCTTTTTCAACTTGCACACTTTGTTTTCATGCCCTTTCTGCATAAAACCACGGGGCTGAAAAACATACACTTCTTCATGCAAGGCACCATTCAGAAATGCAATTTTAATGTCCAACTGATGTACGTTCCAACCATGATGAGTTGCAAGTGCATAGATGCTATGAACAGTAGTCATTTGGCATGTAGGAGCAAAGGTCTCATCAAAATTAATGCCTCTTTCTTGAGCATAACCCTTTGCCACAAGCCTAGCCTTGTATCTATCAACTGTTCCATCAGGCTTACACTTCAGCTTGTATACCCACTTAGTGCCAATGGCCTTCTTGAGGCAAGGCACATAAAGATCATGTACCATTTTTCATAATAGCATCATATTTTGATTGCATAGCAACCATCTAATTTTTTGAATTTTGTGCTTCATCAAACGAAATAGACTCATTCTCATCAAAAATACTAGAGGTAGCCATAGCATAGCAATTTGATGCAAAAGGAGCACTATGAGAGCCTGAACGAGTACGATATGATAGAGGTGCATCTAATTTGCTATCTCACAAAGTTTGCACCAGCCATTTAGACATACTCGCCTCCTCTATATCAATTCTCTCATCAACAAGTGCATCATGTAAATCTGCATAAAAAATGGAATGATCTTCATCATCATGTGAAACCTATAAAGGTTGAGAAATTGCTTCATTTGGACCAACACTAGTCTATCCACCTATGAAAAGAGGCAGCAAAGTGTCGTACACACCTTTGGAGCTAACTGATGCCCCTTTAGTACATGAAAGTAATGGCTGAATTGCATCTTCCAGAAAAGCAACATCATGACTAACCAAAATGCATTTAATATATGGGTGATACAAATGATAGCCTTTGCTTTCACAATTGCATCCAACAAAAAAACATTTCACTACTTTATCATCCAATTTCTTGTGTAGTTGTTTAGGCACTAATGCATATGCCAGACAATCAAAAACACGGAGATAAGCAACACATAGCTTGCGACCATGCCAAGCCTCACATGGAGTGATAAACTGCTCTGATTTAGTGGGACACTTGTTAAGTACATGTGCTACACACATAACAACCTCAAGCTTGAAACTCTATGGTAAAGCGTGACTCTTGACCATACACCCCACCATCTCCATGAGTGACCTATTCTTCCTTTTAGCAACTCCATTTTGTCGAGGTATATATAGAACTTTACATTGACGTTTTATCCCATATTTAGCTAGAAATGCATTAAAATCAAAAGACATATATCCCCCCCCCAGATCAGAATCGAGGGTGCCCATTTCATATGTTGACACATTTTCAGCCAAAACTAGAAGATTTTTAAAGCACATAAACATTTCAAACTTTGCTTTCAATGGATATACCCATGCATGCCTGGAAAAATAATCAATGAAAGTCATGAAGTAAAGGTAGTTCCCAAAAGAAGGTGTTTGCATGGGACTTCAAACATCAATGTGAACAAGCTGCAAGTTTTCGGAAGCTCATACTGAACCATCTTTTGGGAAGGAGGAACGCTGCATTTTGCCCAAAATACAACCTTCATTAACATGTTTACTAGGTGCCTCAAGTTTGGGCAGAGAGGACACCATTTTAGTTTTCTACAAGCATATCAAACTAGCAAATTTCAGATGACCAAAGCGTGCATGCCAAATCTTTGCATTTGACATAGTCTAAGAATCTTGAATTGCACATGTTGAATCATTCACGGCACACCTTTTCACAAATGCTCTACCTCATGAGAAGTTCAAAGCTTTTTGCAAAGCTTTGGGATTACTCTCTTTAATCTTAGTCCACATTGTTTGGGACTTGCTTATACATGAGTGTTAGCTGCTTGTTCATGGCATGACTCTGAGGGAGATTTGTGAATATATTTTAATAGTGATGTGTGTGAACACAATTAAGAGTATTGGGATAGTTTTTTCCCTCTATACTAGGTTTTTTTCCCTGAGCTTGTAGATGTCCATCTAAACCTAACAACATACTTTATGTTTTTTACATTTTACTTTTAATAAAATACATTTTGTGTTCTTCTCTTAAGCTTCTTCGTTCTTGCACTATTTGTGTGCATTCACAGTCCCCTAACTTCAACAATTTTGAGCTTCTCTAAAGTGTCATTTGCTCGATAGTTGGATGCCTAGATCCCCTTAGTGTTAATTACTTTTTTATTATGTAGAAAACCAATTAGCTCCCAAGTGTCATCTCCATAATTATTTTGGGTTTTTTAGTGGTTCATTACACTTGCGGGTTCTTTTCTGCATCTCATGATTTCATATATAAGAGCCATGTTAACGATGTGATGTTAGCATCTTTGTTTCTTCTCAATCCTTCTTTATATGTGCAAATCATCTAAAGAATATTATATAACATTACCTAGGAATTGAGGTCTGTTGACATATTTTGGTAGTGATGTGTGTGAACACACTAGGGTTGCAGGGGCACTTTTTTCCTTCTTTAGGAGGTTTTTTTTCGACTTGTGTATACACCTATAACCCTAAAGGGTCACTTATCTTCATAAATTCCCTTGGTAATACATTGACTATCGTGTGTTGTTCTCCAAGCTTCTTCTTCTTCCTTGTGCTTTTTGCATGCTTCCACAAACCTCAAACTCCAACAAATGGTATCACAGCAAGTTGCTACTTCATCTAGGGCATCGTCGATGATTAGAAGTTCAAAATTGCTTTGCTATGTGGTGTTAAAATCACGATCTTAGCTCATTTCGACCTCCAAATGCGTTATCGTAGTGCTTATGTAGGCAATTTCATCTTTTTATGCCAAAGATATATACAGGTTTTGTTTGCCAGTATAAGAGGCTCAAAGTTTGCTACATGCTTAGCAAAATTTGATAGGGTAGTTCTGTTCAATGTGTTGAGATACAGTCATTTTTCTACATCATGGTATTTTAGTCAATGGCCATGGCTGAAAGCAGTGATGTACTCTGTATGTTGGTTGTTGAGGATAAGTTGGATGGTACCGAATACCCATTATGGGTTTATATGATGCGTCATGTATTGGTTGTAAAAGGACTGTGGAATATTGGGTGATGCAGATGGTGATATTCTTTAGGTTCCTGTTTGTGTTGCAACTCCTGCTTCACTTACTACCAAAAAGCTTCATTGTGATGTCAGAGATGCTCAGGCACATGCATTGATAGCCATGTCTATCAAACGTGTCATTATTTCTCACATTCACTCTTGCAGAATAGCAAAGGATGTTGGGGATACACTTACCACTTTATAACAGGCAAGGAATGAGGCTCATGTTTCTTACCTCCAAAAACAATTGGAGAGTGAGAACATGAATGAAAGGAGATTCCATGGATAGTTTTTTGACAAAGATCAAAGATTGATTTCTGTTGATGAAATCTTGCCTTAGAGTTCACTTTTGCAGACTGTTCTGAATGGTCTTCCAGATTCATATAAGAGTTTTGCTTCTACTTTTTTATTGATGATGAAAGCCAATCCAAATGCCTTAACATTGGAGGAATTAGTCTCTGTTCTATTCCAGGAAGATCAATATAGGAAGAATAGTTTCGTTATGTGTGTTGCAGATTAAGCTTTCCTGTCTAGTCAGAAGGGCAAAGGTAAATGGAGCTCATCTACTAGTAAGCAAAAATCTGCTAATTCTACACAATCAAAGAAAGATGATAGAGATGAGAAGGAAATAGAAGAGCAAAAATGGTTTTGTAAATATTGTAAAGGAAATGATCATGTCATAAAGAATTGTCCAAAACTGGTTGCAAAAGAGTGGTAAAAACTGACTTACCTCTTGGCGTCTAGGCTCCTTGTCCTACATTTCCTTGTTCTAGGTCTCCTATCTCATTCTCACGAATGATATTTCCAAACTCATTGGTCCTATCTGGTAGGTTGGTGACCACATACATGGTTCCTTCCTTATCAATGTATGAACCCTCTTCGAACTTGACCACTGGGTGTTCAAGTCCAAAGGGTTGATCTGGATTTTTGAGTTGGACCACTGATCGCCTCAGGCCATCCTCATAGATGCGAGCACATAATCGGTTGGTCCGAATATATTCCAATTGTGTCTTATAGGGACCTTCTGGTGTCTGTAGATGGGCAGTTCCACCTGCAGGTTTCCACATGCTAAAAGACATTTCTGAGTCACTTGTGTTAGTGTTTAGTACGTAAGGACAACCACTTAGTTGTTGTACCCAAGACTTAGCTGTATGGTTGACACTAGACTGAGAAGATCTAATGCTTTGTCTATCCTTGCATAGGTGTCTACCAGATCTCAGGTTCATAAGCTTTGGTTAAGAGTCCAAAATTTCCCCTTGGTATGGTTCAAAATCCTTTGGAGTCCCCTTGGTTCCCTAGTCCCGCTTGAGGGCCAACTTCAAATTAGTCTATAGAGCTCAAAAAATGGACTTTGGATGAAAAAGTTATGTCAAATCAGGCTCCTCGGGGTCAAAACAGAGAAACAGGACCTTTTGGAAAAAATCGCGATTTTGTGAAATCAAGAGAATCGCGATGCTGTGAAATCAGAGAATCGCGATCCTGTGAAACCAATAGAATCACGATGCTATGAAATCAGAGAATCGCGATGCTATGAAATCACAGAATCATGATGCTGTGAAATCAAGAGAATCGCGATCCTGTGAATCTCAAGAGAATTGCGATGCTGTGAATCTCAAGAGAATTGCGATGCTATGAAATCAGAGAATCGCGATGCTGTGAAATTAGAGAATCGCCATCCTGTGAATCTCAAGAGAATCACGATCGCCAATAGAGAATCGTGTTTTTAGAAAATCGTGCTTTTTGAGAATCGTGTTTTTAGAGAATCGCGATTGCGAACAAAAAATCGTGTTTTTTGAGAAGCACGATTGTCAACAGAGAATCGTGTTTTTGAGAATCGCGATTGTCAGTAGAGAATCGTGTTTTTGAGAATCGCGATTGTCAGCAGAGAATCGTGTTTTTGAGAATCACGATTGTCAGCAGAGAATCGTGTTTTTGAGAATCGTGATTTTGAACTCCACCAGAGAATCACGATTCTGAGAATGACCACAGAATTGTGTTTCTTTTAGCAAAATTTTAGGCGGGAAATAGAAAATCGCGATTTTCAAAAAAAATTGAATTTTTCACAGAATCGCGATTTCCATCACAGAATCGTGTTTTTTGACGGGAAATTCAAATTTTTGAGTGCCGAGCAATGGCAAGCTCCGTATGTGTAGAAAATCATGAAAAAACACAAGCGCTTGCTCTCTATTGCACTTCCTAACTCCTCCTCGCACAATAATGCATGAAAGATGGTATGAAAATGATGAAAATGCACTAAAAAACAAGAAATTTCTATGAAGAAGAAGATGGAGATGGTGATGATGATGAAGATGAAGAAGAAAAATCAGAAAATGAACAAAAATGATAGTTTTTTTACCTTCCAACGTCGCAAATCTACGATCTTACCATCACAACGCTCGTCCTCAAAGCTCTCTCCCTGGCAACGTCGCCAAAATTTGGTGTAGCTCAAGCGTAAGCACCACCTCCTTTACTTGTCAATCCGCGGAGACGTGAGGACCGATATGAAGACCACGAGCAAGTGAAGGCACAAGTGCGTGAGTGAAAGCACACAAACATGCACACACATACACACACACGCGCACAAAGTAAGGTCAAAGAGAAGAACAATGGAAAGCTTCAATTGCAAAAGAGTTCTCTTACAAAAGCTCTATTCTCTAACAAGCTAACCTCAAAATGAGCTCTCTAACTCTTTTTATAGTTTTTTTACTAGTTTTGGCCTTGTCCAGACCTAGTGTCCGGCCTAGTTAAAAATTAGGTTCTAGGGCTTATTTGAGGGCTCAAATGAAGTCGAAACATTATGAAAATTGGTAGGATGATACTTCTAATACTCCTCAAGTTTGAGGACTCCTCGGCTTGAACAAAATGGAGTTAAAAAAATAGAAAATGGTATTTACAATGGTTTTTAGTGATGAAAATCACTATTTTTATAGGGATTTCTTCTGAAAATTTGACATACACTTCTTGGAGCTCCCTACTTGCTCCTTCTTCTTGTGTGTCCACCTCTTTGATGTGCTTATGTGCTTTGTCCTTGACCTTCAGCTTCAACATGGTTACTAAAGTTCTCTTCTAAGGACGATTCAAGTTCCGTAATCTCCCTTTGGGTTTTTTTCTCTTTCTCTGCCTTGTTATTGTGGCAAGTAATCATATAACATGAAGGAGATTCTGCTTCCATCCATCTTAAGAGATCCTCACATTCAAAAATACCGTTCAATCCTAGGGAGTTGATCTCGAACTAGCGGTGCCCATGTGTGCAAAATCTGGCCCAACTTCCTTTTATCTCATCTTATCCTGATCATGGACTCAGTGACCTTTGCATGTCTAAGCCATGCTCATCCCAATAGTAAGAGGAGGCCTCTAGATATCAACAAGAGTCTTAGTACAACAAAATCAAAGATAAATTTAGACCTTTGCATCATTAATTCTACATTTTTTACTATTCCAATAGGATTTACTTGCTTTGTTTTAGCATGGTGACCGTGAATTGCACTTCCTTAGATGGTTGGAGTCCTAACCTCTTCATCGCTCATTCAAATATCAAGTTGATTCTAAATTCTCCATCTATAATTACTATTGTAATTTTTTTCTGGCTATCTTAATTGTTACTCGTGGAATGTGGTAGTCAGTCAATTGGGGTCTGTGTACCTCTATAATCAGTAGTAGCTCAGCAAAGTTACTGTCACTCAACATATAAGACTGCGTTTTGAATTTACTAAAAAATTCACTAGAACTTCACCATACTGTCACCACACTGTCATCGGACTATCACCGTAATTATACCGGAATCAACTGCGATTCTATTTGTGAATATACAAGAAGTAAGGAAGTGATGCGTGAACTTCCTTCACTGAATGAACTCTTTCTGAAGTTTAAAGAAAAACTTCACCAGTTCAGAATGCCTCTTTCCGGTCAGACTTTGTACTGTGTGTACATATCCATTTCACCGAAATCTTTGATGAACTAATAGTAGAGATGTCTAGCTACAAGATAAGCTATCTCTCATACAAAACTTTAATTTATTCTGCAAGATATACTTCGTTGTTCTACCGGAAAACACGTTTTACTGACACAACTGTAACTGACCGAAAAATGCATTTACTGAAAAAACTATAATTGACCGAAACATTTGTTTACTGAGAAAACTGTAATTGATAACTGACTTTATATCGTAACAAGAAAATATTCAGATTTCTTCACATACGAAGAATGCGTGCAAGCTTCCATATGAGCATGTGTTTTCTATTAGAGAAGATGAGTACAAAAACTAGCTTGGCCTCTTCTTGCTCAAGCTATGGAAACTCTCCTACACTGAGTAGTTTCTTCTTACCATCTCTCTCAGATGATATACCTGACATTTCAGGTTTTTGTTATTCATCTTTACATACGCGATCTCTGGCGTCTTCTAAACCTATTCTTGATTTCTATATGCGCTCTATTCATACGATGCGCTCTACTCACGCACTTTCTTGCTCGCTCATGCTCGCGCTCCTTTTTTTTCGTCTCTCTTTATATACAATTTTGATCCGGTGTAACAAACTCTAACAAACTTTAATTCTGGAAGTTTCTACGCTGTACATTATTGTCGTGAATTTGTCCCTTCACTAAGGCTTTGATTTTTTGAATACTTTGATTCTGCTTCTCTTTATCTTTCTTTGTCTTTATGTCTGTCTGTATGTCAAATTCGTGAGTGATTCTTCAACAGCTCCCCCTCAATCACTAATTTGACTCTTCCTATCTTTCATATATTTTTCTTTCTTTTATACTTGCCATTTCTTTTAATATGCTTGTCTTTGTTCCATCCAAGCTCTTTGTCAAAATATCTGCAATCTGATCTTTTGTTGGAGTGTATACTATTTCTATCTCCTTCTCCATTACCTTTTCCCTCAGGAAATGATACTGAATCTCTATGTGCTTTGTTCTTGCATGAAATACTGGATTTGCTGCAAGATACAACGAGCTCATATTATCTCCATGTATGATAGGTATACCTTGATCAATACCCATGCTTTTGAACAAGGTCTGCATTCATATCACTTCTTTGGCTGCTTCTACTAGTCCTTTATATTCGGCTTCTGTTGACGATAGAGCCACTGTGTGTTGTTTCTTTGAACACCAGCTCACTAGCTTATCTCCTAGGTATATCATATACCCCATGTGTTGATCTTCTGTCATCTTGACTTCCTGCCCAGTCTGAGTCACTGAACGCTCTCAACTTTATATCTGACATAAAGGGATAATATAATCCTTCCTTTATAGTTCTTTTGATATATCTAAGAACTCTCTGTCGTGCAACCCAATGTTGATCTTTCGGACAATGCATGAACTGTGAGAGAACTCCCACTGCATAACTAACATCCGGTCGTGTTAGCATAACATAAATTAGGCTTCCCACTAACGACTAATACTTTCTCATATCTTTAAACTCTGCACCACTATATTTGCTGAGTTTATGATTTACTTCATTCTCTTTATCTTTCTTTGTCTTTATGTCTGTCTGTATGTGAAATTCGTGAGTGATTCTTCAACAAATCCCCCTCAATCACTAATTTGACTCTTCCTATCTTTCATATATTTTTCTTTCTTTTATACCTGCCATTTCTTTTAATCTGCTTGTCTTTGTTCCATCCAAGCTCTTTGTCAAAATATCTGCAATCTGATCTTTTGTTGGAGTGTATACTATTTCTATCTCCTTCTCCATTACCTTTTCCCTCAGGAAATGATACTGAATCTCTATGTGCTTTGTTCTTGCATGAAATACTGGATTTGCTGCAAGATACAACGAGCTCATATTATCTCCATGTATGATAGGTATACCTTGATCAATACCCATGCTTTTGAACAAGGTCTGCATCCATATCACTTCTTTGGCTGCTTCTACTAGTCCTTTATATTCGGCTTCTGTTGACGATAGAGCCACTGTGTGTTGTTTCTTTGAACACCAGCTCACTAGCTTATCTCCTAGGTATATCATATACCCATGTGTTGATCTTCTGTCATCTTGACTTCCTGCCCAGTCTGAGTCACTGAACGCTCTCAACTTTATATCTGACATAAAGGGATAATATAATCCTTCCTTTATAGTTCTTTTGATATATCTAAGAACTCTCTGTCCTGCAACCCAATGTTGATCTTTCGGACAATGCATGAACTGTAAGAGAACTCCCACTGCAAAACTAACATTTGGTCATGTTAGCATAGCATAAATTAGGCTTCCCACTAACGACTTATACTTTCTCATATCTTTAAACTCTGCACCACTATATTTGCTGAGTTTATGATTTACTTCAAGCGGTGTTGAAGCTTCTCTACAATTCTCCATATTAAACTTCTTCAGTAAGTTTAGGAGATACCTTTCTTGCGAAACATATACACCATGATCTGTGTATGTGATTTCCATTCCAAGAAAGTATGATAACTTTCCTAGATCACTGATCTTAAATTCCTTTTCAAGCAATCTCTTTACTTCTTCAATTCCTTCATTTGATGTACCTGTGATTATAATGTCATGTACATAAATACAAATGTAGATCATACCTTCTTCTGTTCTTTTGATGAGTAGACTTGCATCTGCCTTCAAACTTTGGTATCCAAGTTCATTGAGATATTTCACAAGTCTGTAATTCCAAGGTCTTGGAGCTTGCTTCAGTCCATAAAGTGCTTTTCTTAATCTGCAAACAAAATTTGGATATCTGGAACTTACAAACCCTTCAGGTTGTTCCATGTAGACTTTGTCTGATATATATCCATTCAGAAATGCATTCTTTATATCTAGCTGACTTAGCTTCCATTCTTTTGATGCTGCCATAGCAATCACTGTCCTTATGGTTGACATCCTTGCCACCGGACTAAACGTCTCATCATAATCTATGCCGTGCGTCTGAGCATAGCCCTTGATAACCAGTCTAGCTTTGTATCTGGCTATCCTTCCATCTGCAAGTTTCTTAACTTTGAAAACCCATTTATTTCCAATCACTTTCTTACCATTTGGTTTAGAAACAAGCTCCCATGTCTTGTTCTCCTCCAGTGCGCTGAACTCTTCTTCCATTGCTTCTTCTTATTGCTTCTTGCCTTTAGCTTCATCATAGTTCTGAGGTTCTTCATCATCTTTGACCATATATACGTAATTTTTTTGAGTTATCTACGAAGTATCATAAGAATACCTTTCTGGTTGTCTTCTAGTCCTGCTTGACCTTCTTGGGTCACATTCTTGATAAGTGTCTGAATACACTTTTTCATCAAATATAGGAATTTCCTCATTCCTTCTTGTTAATCCATTTCTGGACGTACTTGCTTGCATATAGTGTTCATCTCTATTCACCTGCACGATTGATTTTCCTTTCTCTTTTCTTCTTATCTCTTCTTCGAATTCTTCCGTTGTATGACTTTGATCTTCATACCAACTTTTCTGTTCATCAAATGTTACATCTCTGGAAATAGTAAATTGTTTTGTTAGAGGACTCCATAACCTGTAACCCATCTGCTTTTCATCATATCCGACGAACACATATTTTTCTGCTTTTGGTTCAAGCTTATGTCTGAGTTGTGATGGTACATAAGCATAAGCTAGTGATCCAAACACTTTGCAATGATCAAGTGTTGGTTTCTTTCCCCACCAGGCTTCATAAGGGGTCATTCCATCTAAAGTTGTACACGGTAATCTGTTTACCAAGTATGTAGCTGTATTTACAACTTTAGCCCAAAGATGATTTGGACAATCCTTTTCCTTTAGCATGGCTCGTGCAAACTCAACTAGAGTTCGGTTTCTTCTTTCTGCTACACCATTTTGTTGTGGTGTATACTTGCAGGTTATTTCTCTCTTAATACCTGCATTCAAAGATAATCATTGAACTCTCGGGAGAAGTATTCTCCCCCTCCATTAGACCTCAGCCTCTTAAGCTTTCAACCTGTAAGTCTTTTAGCATATGCATGAAAATGATTGAAGGTTTCAAATACTTCTGATCTTTCCTTCAAAACATATAACGTTATCCATCTTGTAGCATCATCAATGAATAAAACATAATACCTTGAGCCACTGATTGATCCTTCTTTTGTTGGACCCCATACATCTGTATGAATGAGTTCAAGTACTCCGTCATGTTTGAATCCTTTCTTCTGGAACGGTAACCTGTGGGCTTTTCCCATCTGACATGCCTCGCACTTATGAATCATATGTTGGTTCTGTACATTCGACAATCCCAGTACTGACTGATTTGAAATCATAGCTTTAATTCCTTTTTCATTAAAATGATCTAATCTCTTATGCCAGAGATCAAGTTCTGTAATCACCTTTTCACCATGTGTGAGCAACGCTTGACCAATGTTCCCTTGTACTCTTAAAGTAAAGAGTCTGCCTTCTTTTTTACTAGAGACTATCTGATTATATCCATTCTCGGGGTCTTCTACAAATACTCCTTCATTTGTAAATCTGACCTGAAGACCTTTTTCAACTATCTGTCCCACACTAATAAGCTAGTCCATCCAAAGTTGTTGGGAACAATCTACTGTTGCATAGGTGAAGAATGAAGACAAAGATGAGAAGAAAACAAAAAAGCAGAAATAGTTTTACAAATACTCTAAAAGAAATGATCATGTCATAAAGATATGTCCAAAACTGGCTGCAAAAGAGGCAAAAAAGAAAGAGGTTGGAATGGTTGTTGCAGAGGCCTCTACACTTTTAAACACATTATACTAATCTTGTTCAAAATGAAGAATGGGCATTTACTACCATATGCAACAATGACCCATCTTCTCATGAGCAGTGCATGTCTGTAGTAGACTTAGATATTTGGTACTTTGATAGTGGGGCAACCAAACATATTACCTTGTAGCATAATCTCTTCGACTCTCTTGAGCTTGCCCCTTTAGGGAATACTATCACATGCACTAACAACTCGTCTCATCATGTAATGGGAGTTCGTAAGATCATTTTGACTACTACTGATGGTAGTTATTTCACATTGTTAGAGGCTTTGTATGTACCAGGGATCAAGAAAAATCTATTGTCAGTTTCTGCACTAGCCAAGATTGGCTTGGTCGTCAAATTTGTTGATGCCATATGCAAAGTTGATGATCTATCCAATGGAAATGTTATTATTGCTTCTCGCATTTTATGTCATGAGTTGTATAAGCTCATAGAGTATGCAAAATTTATAAATGATTTAGCATGTGAAGTAGAAGATTATCAAGATATCTCAAATGCAAAGCTTTGGCATCCATGCTTAGGTCATCAAAATTATTCTAGTTTGCTATGCTTGCAGAAATCTAAAATGGTTTCCTTTATGCCCAAACTTGAGGCACCTTGTAAACATGTATGTGAAGGTTCTATTTTGAGCAAAATGCAGTGTTCTTCCTTCCCTAAAGCAAGTTCAATTTGAGCTACTCATAAATTGTAGCTTGTTCATAATGATGTCTTTAGTTCTATGCAGACACCTTCTTTTGACCTTTATATCATTACTTTATTGATGATTTTTCTAGGCATGCATGGGTGTATCCATTGAAAGCAAAGTCCAAGATGTTTATGTGTACCAAACAGTTTTTGGTTATGGCTAAAAATCCATCAAGATGTAAATTGGGCACCCTTTGTTTTGATCAAGGGCAGAATACATGTTTTCTAATTTCAATGCATTTTGGTTGAGAGTGGGATAAAACATCAGTGTGCAATGCTATATACACCTAAAATAAAAAGGATTTTTTGAAAGAAAGAATAGTTTTCTCATGGAGATGGTGAGGGGTATGGTCAAATGTTAAGCTTTACCACATAGCTTTTGGCTTGCGGTTGTTATGTGTGCAGTATATTTACTTAACAAGTGACCCACCAAAGCACTGCAATCTATCACTCCATATGAGGCTTGGCACGATCACAAGCCATCTACTACTCATCTTCATGTCTTTGGTTTTCCGGTATATGTATTAGTGCATGAACAACATCACAAGAAATTGGTTGAGAAAGCAATGAAATGTATTTTTGTTGGATACAGTTCTGAAACTCAACCATTACTTTCACGTACTAAGGAGACATCTATTAGCTCCAAAGATATGTATGACACTTTGCTTCCCTTTTTTTATAGGTGGATAGCCAAGTACTAGTCCAAATGAGGCAATTACTTAGGCTTTATAGACTCCAAATGATGATGCTGATCATGCATTTTTTATGCAAATTTACATGATGCACTTGTCGATGAGCTTGCTAACATAGAAGAGGCTAAAACTATTCCTAAATGTTTGGTGTAGACTTTGAGATATAGCAAACTAGATGCACCTCTCTCATATCGTACTCCTTTAGGCTCTCATAGTGCTTCCTTTGCATCAGATTGCTATGTAATGGTTGTCTCTAGTCTTTGTGATGATAATGATCTTGTTTTTTTTGATGAAGCACAAAATTCAAAAAATTGGATAGCCATTATGCAATTAGAATATTACACTATTATGAAGAATGGTACTTGGTCTCTCATGCGATTTTTCTCTCGTACAAAAAGGCCATTGGCACAAAATGGGTATACAAGCTGAAGTGTAAGCCTGATGGAATAGTTGAAAGGTATAAGGCTAGTCTTGTTGCAAAAGGTTATGCTCAAGAGAAAGGCATTGATTTTGATGAGATCTTTGCACCCACATGCCAAATGACCATCGTTCATAGCATCTATGCATTTGCATCTTATCATGGTTGGAAAGTACATCAACTGAACATTAAAATTGCATTTTTGAATGATGATTTAGATGAAGAAATGTATGTATTTCAGTTCCGTGTTTTTGCGCATAAGGGCATGAAAACAAAGTGTGGATGTTGAAAAAGTCATTATATGGTTTGAAGCAAGCACCACATGCTTGGTATGAAAAGATGCATGCCCACTTGATTGCACATGGTTTTGAGAATGGTCCAACTCACAACGTCTTATATTCTAAGTGTGTAATTGATGTACTTCTGATCATTGTTGTGTATGTTGATAATATGTTGCTCACTAGTCCGAATGAGAAGCATATTGTTGAATTTAAGGTTCATTTGCATGCCTTCTTTGAGATGTCAAATTCGGGGTATTTGCATCAATATTTGGGAATTGACACATTATTACAATGTTTTGGCCTTGAAGACAACAAAACTATTTCCAGTACTATGGAAATCAATTTACGATTGAGTCTTCATGTGCTCGAGATGCATTTGATGTCGTTCTCTATCAACAGGCTATTGCGTGGTTGATTTACTCATGCATAACTCAACTAGATATTCAATTTGTTGTCTCTCATATGAGCAAGTTTATGCATTTCCCAGTTGTCAAGCATTGGCAAAAGATTAAGAGCATCTTTTACTACTTGAGTGGGCTAGTTGGATTGTTTTACCTCATGGGGGATCATTATTGCTAGATTTGCATGCTTTTTTTGAGTCGAATAGCACTCATTGCCATGATACTCATTGTTGGAGTTTGAGGTCTTTAGAAGCACGCAAATAGCACAAGGAAGAAGAAGAAGCTTGGAGCACAACACACAATACTGAATGTATTACCAATCACACATGTCACTATAGAAACGTATCAACAAATCCCCCTTGGGAATGATGCAATGAACAAGGAGCTCGCACTCACGTATAAGGAAGTGCCAAGCTACGTGGAATCAATCCACAAAAGGAAGTAAGCCCAAAGCTTTGTAAAAAGCTTCAAACTTCTTCCTAAGTAGAGCCTTTTTCAAAAGATCTGCAATGTTCTCTTGTGTGGGCACATATGCCAAACTGATCTCTCTAGCAAGGAACCTCTCCTTGACATAATGATAGTGCACCTCAATGTGCTTAGTGCGAGCATGGAACACATGGTTCCTTACAACCGCCAATGGGCTCTAACTGTTAGTGAAGATGGTGGTGGCAGAAGATTGACCAAGGTTGGCGACGCGACAAAGGCCCGAACCTCATCAAGCCTGCGGAATTCGCCGTATCACCGTAGGGTGGCTAAGCTAGAGTGAAATTAGAACACCTCTATAATCAGTAGTAGCTCAGCAAAGTTACTGTCACTCAACATATAAGACTGCGTTTTGAATTTACTAAAAAATTCACTAGAACTTCACCATACTGTCACCACACTGTCACCGGACTATCACCGTAATTATACCGGAATCAACTGCGATTCTATTTGTGAATATACAAGAAGTAAGGAAGTGATGCATGAACTTCCCTCACTGAATGGACTCTTTCTGAAGTTTAAAGAAAAACTTCACCAGTTCTGAATGCCTCTTACCGGTCAGACTTTGTACTGTGTGTACATATCGATTTCACCGAAATCTTTGATGAACTAATAGTAGAGATGTCTAGCTACAAGATAAGCTATCTCTCATACAAAACTTTAATTTATTCTGCAAGATATACTTCGTTGTTCTACCGGAAAACACGTTTTACTGACACAACTGTAACTGACCGAAAAATGCATTTACTGAAAAAACTATAATTGACCGAAACATTCGTTTACTGAGAAAACTGTAATTGATAATTGACTTTATATCGTAACAAGAAAATATTCAGATTTCTTCACATACGAAGAATGCGCACAAGCTTCCATATGAGCATGTGTTTTCTATTAGAGAAGATGAGTACAAAAACTAGCTTGGCCTCTTCTTGCTCAAGCTATGGAAACTCTCCTACACTGAGTAGTTTCTTCTTACCATCTCTCTAAGATGAATACCTGACATTTCAGGTTTCTGTTATTCATCTTTACATACGCGATCTCTGGCGTCTTATTAACCTATTCTTGATTTCTATATGCACTCTATTCATACGATGCGCTCTACTCACGCACTTTCTTGCTCGCTCATGCTCGTGCTCCTTTTTTTTCGTCTCTCTTTATATACAATTTTGATCCAGTGTAACAAACTCTAACAAACTTTAATTCTGGAAGTTTCTACACTGTACATTATGGTCGTGAATTTGTCCCTTCACTAAGGCTTTGATTTTTTGAATACTTTGATTCTGCTTCTCTTTATCTTTCTTGGTCTTTATGTCTGTCTGTATGTGAAACTCGTGAGTGATTCTTCAACAGCGCATGAAATACTGGATTTGCTGCAAGATACAACGAGCTCATATTATCTCCATGTATGATAGGTATACCTTGATCAATACCCATGCTTTTGAACAAGGTCTGCATCCATATCACTTCTTTGGCTGCTTCTACTAGTCCTTTATATTCGGCTTCTGTTGACGATAGAGCCATTGTGTGTTGTTTCTTTGAACACCAGCTCACTAGCTTATCTCCTAGGTATATCATATACCCCATGTGTTGATCTTCTGTCATCTTGACTTCCTGCCCAGTCTGAGTCACTGAACGCTCTCAACTTTATATCTGACATAAAGGGATAGTATAATCCTTCCTTTATAGTTCTTTTGATATAACTAAGAACTCTCTGTCCTGCAACCCAATGTTGATCTTTCGGACAATGCATGAATTGTGATAGAACTCCCACTGCATAACTAACATCCGGTCGTGTTAGCATAGCATAAATTAGCCTTCCCACTAACGACTAATACTTTCTCATATCTTTAAACTCTGCACCACTATATTTGCTGAGTTTATGATTTACTTCATTCTCTTTATCTTTCTTTGTCTTTATGTCTGTCTGTATGTCAAATTCGTGAGTGATTCTTCAACAGATCCCCCTCAATCACTAATTTGACTCTTCCTATCTTTCATATATTTTTCTTTCTTTTATACCTGCCATTTCTTTTAATCTGCTTGTCTTTGTTCCATCCAAGCTCTTTGTCAAAATATCTGCAATCTGATCTTTTGTTGGAGTGTATACTATTTCTATCTCCTTCTCCATTACCTTTTCCCTCAGGAAATGATACTAAATCTCTATGTGCTTTGTTCTTGCATGAAATACTGGATTTGCTGCAAGATACAACGAGCTCATATTATCTCCATGTATGATAGGTATACCTTGATCAATACCCATGCTTTTGAACAAGGTCTGCATCCATATCACTTCTTTGGCTGCTTCTACTAGTCCTTTATATTCGGCTTCTGTTGACGATAGAGCCACTGTGTGTTGTTTCTTTGAACACCAGCTCACTAGCTTATCTCCTAGGTATATCATATACCCATGTGTTGATCTTCTGTCATCTTGACTTCCTGCCCAGTCTGAGTCATTGAACGCTCTCATCTTTATATCTGACATAAAGGGATAATATAATCCTTCCTTTATAGTTCTTTTGATATATCTAAGAACTCTCTGTCCTGCAACCCAATGTTGATCTTTCGGACAATGCATGAACTGTGATAGAACTCCCACTGCATAACTAACATCCGGTCGTGTTAGCATAGCATAAATAAGGCTTCCCACTAACGACTGATACTTTCTCATATCTTTAAACTCTGCACCACTATATTTGCTGAGTTTATGATTTACTTCAAGCGGTGTTGAAGCTTCTCTACAATTCTCCATATTAAACTTCTTCAGTAAGTTTAGGAGATACCTTTCTTGGGAAACATATACACCATGATCTGTGTATGTGATTTCCATTCCAAGAAAGTATGATAACTTTCCTAGATCACTGATCTTAAATTCCTTTTCAAGCAATCTCTTTACTTCTTCAATTCCTTCATTTGATGTACCAGTGATTATCATGTCGTCTACATAAATACAAATGTAGATCATACCTTCTTCTGTTCTTTTGATGAGTAGACTTGCATCTGCCTTCGAACTTTGGTATCCAAGTTCATTGAGATATTTCACAAGTCTGTAATTCCAAGCTCTTGCAGCTTGCTTCAGTCCATAAAGTGTTTTTCTTAATCTGCAAACAAAATTTGGATATCTGGAACTTACAAACCCTTCAGGTTGTTCCATGTAGACTTCGTCTGATATATATCCATTCAGAAATGCATTCTTTATATCTAATTGACTTAGCTTCCATCCTTTTGATGCTGCTATAGCAATCACTGTCCTTATGGTTGACATCCTTGCCACCGGACTAAACGTCTCATCATAATCTATGCCGTGCGTCTGAGCATAGCCATTGATAACCAGTCTAGCTTTGTATCTGGATATCCTTCCATCTGCAAGGTTCTTAACTTTGAAAACCCATTTATTTCCAATCACTTTCTTACCATTTGGTTTAGGAACAAGCTCCCATGTCTTGTTCTCCTCGAGTGCGCTGAACTCTTCTTCCATTGCTTCTTCCCATTGCTTCTTGCCTTTAGCTTCATCATAGTTCTGAGGTTCTTCATCATCTTTGACCATATATGCCTAATTTTTTTGAGTTATGTACGAAGTATAATAAGAATACATTTCTGGTTGTCTTCTAGTCCTGCTTGACCTTCTTGGGTCACATTCTTCATAAGTGTCTGAATACACTTCTTCATCAAATATAGGAATTTCCTCATTCCTTCTTGTTAATCCATTTCTGGACGTACTTGCTTGCATATAGTGTTCATCTCTATTCACCTACACGATTGATTTTCCTTTCTCTTTTCTTCTTATCTCTTCTTCGAATTCTTCCGTTGTATGACTTTGATCTTCATACCAACTTTTCTGTTCATCAAATGTTACATCTCTGGAAATAGTAAACTGTTTTGTTAGAGGACTCCATAACCTGTAACCCATCTGCTTTTCATCATATCCGACGAACACATATTTTTGTGCTTTTGGTTCAAGCTTATGTCTGAGTTGTAATGGTACATAAGCATAAGCTAGTGATCCAAACACTTTGCAATGATCAAGTGTTGGTTTCTTTCCCCACGAGGCTTCATAAGGGGTCATTCCATCTAAAGTTGTACACGGTAATCTGTTTACCAAGTATGTAGCTGTATTTACAGCTTTAGCCCAAAGATAATTTGGACAATCCTTTTCCTTTAGCATGGCTCGTGCAAACTCAACTAGAGTTCGGTTTCCTCTTTCTGCTACACCATTTTGTTGTGGTGTATACCTGCAGAATATTTCTCTCTTAATACCTGCATTCCAAAGATAATCATTGAACTCTCGGGAGAAGTATTCTCCCCCTCCATTAGACCTCAGCCTCTTAAGCTTTCAACCTGTAAGTCTTTCAGCATATCCATGAAAATGCTTGAAGGTTTCAAATACTTTTGATCTTTCCTTCAAAACATATAACGTTATCCATCTTGTAGCATCATCAATGAATAAAACATAATACCTTGAGCCATTGATTGATCCTTCTTTTGTTGGACCCCATACATCTGTATGAATGAGTTCAAGTACTCCGTCATGTTTGAATCCTTTCTTCTGGAACGGTAACCTGTGGGCTTTTCCCATCTAACATGCCTCACACTTATGAATCATATGTTGGTTCTGTACATTTGACAATCCCAGTACTGATTGATTTGAAATCATAGCTTTAATTCCTTTTTCATTAAAATGATCTAATCTCTTATGCCAGAGATCAAATGAGGCAATTACTTAGGCTTTATAGACTCCAAATGATGATGCAGATCATGCATTTTTTATGCAAATTTACATGATGCACTTGTCGATGAGCTTGCTAACATAGAAGAGGCTAAAACTATTCCTAAATGTTTGGTGTAGACTTTGAGATATAGCAAATTAGATGCACCTCTCTCATATCGTACTCCTTTAGGCTCTCATAGTGCTTCCTTTGCATCAGATTGCTATGTAATGGTTGTCTCTAGTCTTTGTGATGATAATGATCTTGTTTCTTTTGATGAAGCACAAAATTCAAAAAATTGGATAGCCATTATGCAATTAGAATATTACACTATTATGAAGAATGGTACTTGGTCTCTCATGCGATTTTTCTCTCGTACAAAAAGGCCATTGGCACAAAATGGGTATACAAGCTGAAGTGTAAGCCTGATGGAATAGTTGAAAGGTATAAGGCTAGTCTTGTTGCAAAAGGTTATGCTCAAGAGAAAGGCATTGATTTTGATGAGATCTTTGCACCCACATGCCAAATGACCATCGTTCATAGCATCTATGCATTTGCAGCTTATCATGGTTGGAAAGTACATCAACTGAACATTAAAATTGCATTTTTGAATGATGATTTAGATGAAGAAATGTATGTATTTCAGTTCCGTGTTTTTGTGCATAAGGGCATGAAAACAAAGTGTGGATGTTGAAAAAGTCATTATATGGTTTGAAGCAAGCACCACATGCTTGGTATGAAAATATGCATGCCCACTTGATTGCACATGGTTTTGAGAATGGTCCAACTCACAACGTCTTATATTTTAAGTGTGTAAATGATGTACTTCTGATCATTGTTGTGTATGTTGATAATATGTTGCTCACTAGTCCTAATGAGAAGCATATTGTTGAATTTAAGGTTCATTTGCATGCCTTCTCTGAGATGTCAAATTCGGGGTATTTGCATCAATATTTGGGCATTCAGTCTATGCAAGTTGATGGGGGAATAGCTTTGTGTAAAACAAAATATATTGACACATTATTACAATGTTTTGGCCTTGAAGACAACAAAACTATTTCCAATACTATGGAAATCAATTTACGATTGAGTCTTCATGTGCTCGAGATGCATTTGATGTTGTTCTCTATCAACAGGCTATTGCATGGTTGATTTACTCATGCATAACTCAACTAGATATTCAATTTGTTGTCTCTCATATGAGCAAGTTTATGCATTTCCTAGTTGTCAAGCGTTGGCAAAAGATTAAGAGCATCTTTTACTACTTGAGTGGGCTAGTTGGATTGTTTTACCTCATGGGGGATCATTATTGCTAGATTTGCATGCTTTTTTTGAGTCAAACAGCACTCATTGCCATGATACTCATTGTTGGAGTTTGAGGTCTGCAGAAGCACGCAAATAGCACAAGGAAGAAGAAGAAGCTTGGAGCACAACACACAATATTGAATGTATTACCAATCACACATGTCACTATAGAAATGTATCAACAAATCCCCCTTGGGAATGATGCAATGAACAAGGAGCTCGCACTCAGGTATAAGGAAGTGCCAAGCTATTTGGAATCAATCCACAAAAGGAAGTAAGCCCAAAGCTTTGTAAAAAGCTTCAAACTTCTTCCTAAGCAGAGCCTTTGTCAAAAGATCTGCAATGTTCTCTTGTGTGGGCACATATGCCAAACTGATCTCTCTAGCAAGGAACCTCTCCTTGACATAATGATAGTGCACCTCAATGTGCTTAGTGCGAGCATGGAACACATGGTTCCTTACAACCGCCAATGGGCTCTGACTGTTAGTGAAGATGGTGGTGGCAGAAGATTGACCAATGTTGGCGACGTGACAAAGGCCCGAACCTCCTCAAGCCTGCGGAATTCGCCGTGTCACCGTAGGGTGGCTAAACTAGAGTGAAATTAGAACACCTCTATAATCAGTAGTAGCTCAGCAAAGTTACTGTCACTCAACATATAAGACTGCGTTTTGAATTTACTAAAACATTCACTGGAACTTCAACCGACTGTCACCACACTGTCACCGGACTATCACCGTAATTATACCGGAATCAACTGCGATTCTATTTGTGAATATACAAGAAGTAAGGAAGTGATGCGTGAACTTCCTTCACTAAATGAACTCTTTCTGAAGTTTAAAGAAAAACTTCACCAGTTCAGAATGCCTCTTTCCGATCAGACTTTGTACTGTGTGTACATATCCATTTCACCGAAATCTTTGATGAACTAATAGTAGAGATGTCTAGCTACAAGATAAGCTATCTCTCATACAAAACTTTAATTTATTCTGCAAGATATACTTCGTTGTTCTACCGGAAAACACGTTTTACTGACACAACTGTAACTGATCGAAAAATGCATTTACTGAAAAAACTATAATTGACCGAAACATTCGTTTACTGAGAAAACTGTAATTGATAACTGACTTTATATCGTAACAAGAAAATATTCAGATTTCTTCACATACGAAGAATGCGCGCAAGCTTCCATATGAGCATGTGTTTTCTATTAGAGAAGATGAGTACAAAAACTAGCTTGGCCTCTTCTTGCTCAAGCTATGGAAACTCTCCTACACTGAGTAGTTTCTTTTTACCATCTCTCTCAGATGAATACCTGACATTTCAGGTTTTTGTTATTCATCTTTACATACGCGATCTCTGGCGTCTTCTAAACCTATTCTTGATTTCTATATGCGCTCTATTCATACGATGCGCTCTACTCACGCACTTTCTTGCTCGCTCATGCTCGCGCTCCTTTTTTTTCGTCTCTCTTTATATACAATTTTGATCCGGTGTAACAAACTCTAACAAACTTTAATTATGGAAGTTTCTACGCTGTACATTATGGTCGTGAATTTGTCCCTTCACTAAGGCTTTGATTTTTTGAATACTTTGATTCTGCTTCTCTTTATCTTTCTTTGTCTTTATGTCTGTCTGTATGTCAAATTCGTGAGTGATTCTTCAACAGCTCCCCCTCAATCACTAATTTGACTCTTCCTATCTTTCATATATTTTTCTTTCTTTTATACCTGTCATTTCTTTTAATATGCTTGTCTTTGTTTCATCCAAGGTCTTTGTCAAAATATCTGCAATCTGATCTTTTGTTGGAGTGTATACTATTTCTATCTCCTTCTCCATTACCTTTTCCCTCAGGAAATGATACTGAATCTCTATGTGCTTTGTTCTTGCATGAAATACTGGATTTGCTGCAAGATACAACGAGCTCATATTATCTCCATGTATGATAGGTATACCTTGATCAATACCCATGCTTTTGAACAAGGTCTGCATGCATATCACTTCTTTGGCTGCTTCTACTAGTCCTTTATATTCGGCTTCTGTTGACGATAGAGCCACTGTGTGTTGTTTCTTTGAACACCAGCTCACTAGCTTATCTCCTAGGTATATCATATACCCATGTGTTGATCTTCTGTCATCTTGACTTCTTGCCCAGTCTGAGTCACTGAACGCTCTCAACTTTATATCTGACATAAAGGGATAATATAATCCTTCCTTTATAGTTCTTTTGATATATCTAAGAACACTCTCTCCTGCAACCCAATGTTGATCTTTCGGACAATGCATGAACTGTGATAGAACTCCCACTGCATAACTAACATCCGGTCGTATTAGCATAGCATAAATTAGGCTTCCCACTAACGACTGATACTTTCTCATATCTTTAAACTCTGCACCACTATATTTGCTGAGTTTATGATTTACTTCAAGCGGTGTTGAAGCTTCTCTACAATTCTCCATATTAAACTCCTTCAGTAAGTTTAGGAGGTACCTTTCTTGCGAAACATATACACCATGATCTGTGTATGTGATTTCCATTCCAAGAAAGTATGATAACTTTCCTAAATCACTGATCTTAAATTCCTTTTCAAGCAATCTCTTTACTTCTTCAATTCCTTCATTTGATGTACCTGTGATTATAATGTCATCTACATAAATACAAATGTAGATCATACCTTCTTCTGTTCTTTTGATGAGTAGACTTGCATCTGCCTTCGAACTTTGGTATCCAAGTTCATTGAGATATTTCACAAGTCTGTAATTCCAAGCTCTTGGAGCTTGCTTCAGTCCATAAAGTGCTTTTCTTAATCTACAAACAAAATTTGGATATCTGGAACTTACAAACCCTTCAGGTTGTTCCATGTAGACTTCGTCTGATATATATCCATTCAGAAATGCATTCTTTATATCTAACTGACTTAGCTTCCATCCTTTTGATGCTGCTATAGCAATCACTGTCCTTATGGTTGACATCCTTGCCACCGGACTAAACGTCTCATCATAATCTATGCCGTGCGTCTGAGCATAGCCCATGATAACCAGTATAGCTTTGTATCTGGCTATCCTTCCATCTGCAAGTTTCTTAACTTTGAAAACCCATTTATTTCCAATCACTTTCTTACCATTTGGTTTAGGAACAAGCTCCCATGTCTTGTTCTCCTCCAGTGCGCTGAACTCTTCTTCCATTGCTTCTTCCCATTGCTTCTTGCCTTTAGCTTCATCATAGTT
Organism: Ceratopteris richardii; assembly: GCA_020310875.1. Taxonomy (NCBI): domain Eukaryota; kingdom Viridiplantae; phylum Streptophyta; class Polypodiopsida; order Polypodiales; family Pteridaceae; genus Ceratopteris; species Ceratopteris richardii. Next base: position 116,211,024 of record CM035419.1, on the reverse strand, counting down.
CTGAGGTTCTTCATCATCTTTGACCATATATGCGTAATTTTTCTGAGTTATGTACGAAGTATCATAAGAATACCTTTCTGGTTGTCTTCTAGTCCTGCTTGACCTTCTTGGGTCACATTCTTCATAAGTGTCTGAATACACTTCTTCATCAAATATAGGAATTTCCTCATTCCTTCTTGTTAATCCATTTTTGGACATACTTGCTTGCATATAGTCTTCATCTCTATTCACCTGCACGATTGATTTTCCTTTCTCTTTTCTTCTTATCTCTTCTTCGAATTCTTCCGTTGTATGACTTTGATCTTCATACCAACTTTTCTGTTCATCAAATGTTACATCTCTGGAAATAGTAAACTGTTTTGTTAGAGGACTCCATAACCTGTAACCCATCTGCTTTTCATCATATCCGACGAACACATATTTTTCTGCTTTTGGTTCAAGCTTATGTCTGAGTTGTGATGGTACATAAGCATAAGCTAGTGATCCAAACACTTTGCAATGATCAAGTGTTGGTTTCTTTCCCCACGAGGCTTCATAAGGGGTCATTCCATCTAAAGTTGTACACGGTAATCTGTTTACCAAGTATGTAGCTGTATTTAGAGATTTAGCCAAAAGATAATTTGGACAATCCTTTTCCTTTAGCGTGGCTCGTGCAAACTCAACTAGAGTTTGGTTTCTTCTTTCTGCTACACCATTTTGTTGTGGTGTATACCTGCAGGTTATTTCTATCTTAATACCTGCATTCCAAAGATAATCATTGAACTATCGGGAGAAGTATTCTCCCCCTCCATTAGACCTCAGCCTCTTAAGCTTTCAACCTGTAAGTCTTTCAGCATATGCATGAAAATGCTTGAAGGTTTCAAATACTTCTGATCTTTCCTTCAATGAATAAAAAATAATACCTTGAGCCACTGATTGATCCTTCTTTTGTTGGACCCCATACATCTATATGAATGAGTTCAAGTACTCCGTCATGTTTGAATCCTTTCTTCTGGAACGATAACCTCTCGGCTTTTCCCATCTGACATGCCTCGCACTTATGAATCATATGTTGGTTCTGTACATTCGACAATCCCAGTACTGACTGATTTGAAATCATTCATACATCTGTATGAATGAGTTCAAGTACTCCGTCATGTTTGAATCCTTTCTTCTGGAACGATAACCTCTGGGCTTTTCCCATCTGACATGCCTCGCACTTATGAATCATATGTTGGTTCTGTACATTCGACAATCCCAGTACTTTTTCATTAAAATGATCTAATCTCTTATGCCAGAGATCAAGTTCTGTAATCACCTTTTCACCATGTGTGAGCAACGCTTGACCAATGTTCCCTTGTACTCTTAAAGTAAAGAGTCTGCCTTCTTTTTTACTAGAGACTATCTGATTATATCCATTCTCGGGGTCTTCTACAAATACTCCTTCATTTGTAAATCTGACATGAAGACCTTTTTCAACTATCTGTCCCACACTAATCAAATTTTTAGGTATTGTTGGAACATACAACACATTGGTTAGCAAATCTGCTCCACTCTTACATTTCACTTTTCCAATTGAATGTATGCTATGTCTAGTATTGTCACCTCTTTGAACAGTATGACTGGAACTACCTTTTTCCAATTCTGACATCAGTTCTATATTTCTTGACAAATGATTAGAACATCCAGAATCAATGTAAAATACCTTTAGATCTTCGTTGTCTGATGTGCTGATTGAGTTCATCATCAATGATGTATGACTTCATTCTGTGTGTCATTTGCGTAGTTGTTGTAGGTGGTGTTGTAGGATTGATTCTATCCCTAACTTCTTGCTCCACCTCTACCATAGCCTCCTCTTTGATTCTGTCTACCTCTTTGAAAATTACTTTGATATCTTCTGCTTCTGCCTCTGCTATTACTATTCTGATTTTGATTTGATCCTTGTTGATTTGACAAATCCACCAAGCCTTCTTGTTGATATTCTGGCTACCTCTTCCTCTTCCAAAGCCTCTTGCTCTTCCTCTGCCGGTGCCTTTACTTCTTGCATAATAAGCCTGAGAACTCGACTCTTCTTCATCTTTTGACTTACCTTTATCTCCTTTCTTCTTGTTCTTCATGTACATTGCAGAACTTTGTCCTTTATCTCCATCTCCTTTCAGGTCTTGCTCATATGTGAGCATAAAACCAAGCAACTGATTTAAATCTGGTACAAAATGATTTAAAGAAAGTTCAGTTGAGAGTACGAAAGGTTTCCACCTTTCATCTCCTCTCAAACCTGTGAGCACTTGCGCTATCAATCTGTGATCTTCGACATCTTCATTTATGGATCCAAGACTATGTGCTAGATCCTTCATTTTAGTAACGTAGTCACTAATGCTTTGATTCGACTTTTTTTTTAACGTTGTGAATTCGGACCATAAGCTAGCCTTCCTAGCTTTCGTAGGATTTTGGAAATGATCTTCCAACGCACTCCATATGTCCTCCGCTTTCTCCAGACCTCTAATGTGCGATAGTAGATGGTCTGTAACAGTATTATAAATGTAAGCTCTTGCCGTTGCATCTTTCTTCTGCCACAACTTCAAGGCTTCTAATTCTTCTTCTTCCGGTTGACTATCATCTTCGAAAGTCGGCTTCTTTTCGTCTCCGGTCACATACATCATTAAGTCCTTACTCATAAGTAAGGCTTCCATGCGCATTACCCATGCGGGATAATTATCTCTGTCCAATTTGTCAATAGAAACATGATCTGCCATAATCTTCTTGTTTCTGTTACTTCCGGTGAGTGTAATGTTAAAAGGTTTTACGTACCTTTTACAAACCTTTACCCTTGAAAATTTGACTTCGGAATGTTTCTTGATGCCGTTTGTTAGCTTTCACCTTCCTTTATAAGAATTCTTCAAATTCTCTTTCTGTTTCTTTTTCTGAGAAACCTTTTCTGCTCTTCAGAACTTTTTCTTGCTTTCATACCACTTGTGGTGGTTAGCCTGCTCTTATACCACGTGTTGGTGATGCGATAAAAGCCCGAACCTCATCAAGCCTGCGGAATTCGCCGCATCACCGTAGGGTGGCTAAGCTAGAGTGAAATTAGAACACCTTTATAATCAGCAGTAGCTCAGCAAAGTTACTGTCACTCAACATATAAGACTGCGTTTTGAATTTACTGAAAAAATCACTGGAACTTTACCGGACCGTCACCTGACTGTCACCGGACTGTCACCATAATTATACCGGAATCCTACCAGAATCAACTGCGATTCTATTTGTAATCACTTCAAATGAATATACAAGAAGTAAGGAAGTGATGCGTAAACTTCCTTCACTGAATGAACTCTTTCTGAAGTTTAAAGAAAAACTTCACCAGTTCAGAATGCCTCTTTCCGGTCACACTTTGTACTGTGTGTACATATCCATTTCACCGAAATCTTTGATGAACTAATAGTAGAGATGTCTAGCTATAAGATAAGCTATCTCTCATACAAAACTTTATTTATTCTGCAAGATATACTTCGTTGTTCTACCGGAAAACATGTTTTACTGACATAACTGTAACTGATCGAAAAATGCATGTACTAAAAAACTGTAATTGACTGAAACATTCATTTACTGAGAAAACTGTAATTGATAACAGACTTTATATCGTAACAAGGAAATATTCAGATTTCTTCACATATGAAGAATGCGCGCAAGCTTCCACATGAACATGTGTTTTCTATTATAGAAGATGAGTACAGAAACTAGCTTGGCCTCTTCTTGCTCAAGCTATGGAAACTCTCCTACACTGAGTAGTTTCTTCTTACCATCTCTCTCAGATGAATACCTGACATTTCAGGTTTCTGTTATTTATCTTTACATACGCGATCTCTAGCGTCTTCTAAACCTATTCTTGATTTCTATATGCGCTTTATTCATACGATGCGCTCTACTCACGCACTTTCTTGCTCGCTCATGCTCGCGCTCCTTTTTTTTTCGTCTCTCTTTATATACAATTTTGATCCGGTGTAACAAACTCTAACAGACTTTAATTTTGAAAGTTTCTATGCTGTACATTATGGTCGTGAATTTGTCCCTTCACTAAGGCTTTGATTTTTTGAATACTTTGACTCTTTATCTTTATTTGTCTTTATGTCTGTCTGTATGTCAAATTCGTGAGTGATTCTTCAACAGCTCCGCTCAATCACTAATTTGACTCTTCTTGTCTTTCATATATTTTTCTTTCTTTTATACCTGCCATTTCTTTTAATCTGCTTGTCTTTGTTCCATCCAAGCTCTTTGTCAAAATATCTGCAATCTGATCTTCTGTTGGAGTGTATACTATTTCTATCTCCTTCTCCATTACCTTTTCCCTCAGGAAATGATACTGAATCTCTATGTGCTTTGTTCTTGCATGAAATACTGGATTTGCTGCAAGATACAACGAGCTCCTATTATCTCCATGTATGATAGGTATACCTTGATCAATACCCATGCTTTTGAACAAGGTCTGCATCCATATCACTTCTTTGGCTTTTCTACTAGTCCTTTATATTTAGCTTTCGTTGACGATAGAGCCACTGTGTGTTGTTTCTTCGAACACCAGCTCACTAGCTTATCTCCTAGGTATATCATATACCCATGTGTTGATCTTCTATCATCTTGACTTCCTGCTCAGTCTGAGTCACTGAACGCTCTCAACTTTATATCTGACGTAAAGGGATAATATAATCCTTCCTTTATAGTTCTTTTGATATATCTAAGAACTCTCTCTCCTACAACCCAATGTTGATCTTTCGAACAATGCATGAACTGTGAGAGAACTCCCACTGCATAACTAAGATCCGGTCGTGTTAGCGTAGCATAAATTAGGCTTCCCACTAACGAGTGATACTTTCTCATATCTTTAAACTCCGCACCACTATATTTGCTGAGTTTATGATTTACTTCAAGCGGTGTTGAAGCTTCTCTGCAATTCTCCATATTAAACTTCTTCAGTAAGTTTAGGAGATACCTTTCTTGCGAAACATATACACCATGATCTGTGTATGTGACTTCCATTCAAAGAAAGTATGATAACTTTCCTAGATCACTGATCTTAAATTCCTTTTCAAGCAATCTCTTTACTTCTTCAATTCCTTCATCTGATGTACCTGTGATTATAATGTCATCTACATAAATACAAATGTAGATCATACCTTCTTCTGTTCTTTTGATGAGTAGACTTGCATCTGCCTTCGAACTTTGGTATCCAAGTTCAATGAGATATTTCACAAGTCTGTAATTCCAAGCTCTTGGAGCTTGCTTCAGTCCATAAAGTGCTTTTCTTAATCTGCAAACAAAATTTGGATATCTGGAACTTACAAACCCTTCAGGTTGTTCCATGTAGACTTCGTCTGATATATATCCATTCAGAAATGCATTCTTTATATCTAGCTGACTTAGCTTCCATCCTTTTGATGCTGCTATAGCAATCACTGTCCTTATGGTTGACATCCTTGCCACCAGACTAAACGTCTCATCATAATCTATGCCATGCGTCTGAGCATAGCCCTTGATAACCAGTCTAGCTTTGTATCTGGCTATCCTTCCATCTGCAAGTTTCTTAACTTTGAAAACCCATTTATTTCCAATCACTTTCTTACCATTTGGTTTGGGAACAAGCTCCCATGTCTTGTTCTCCTCCAGTGCGTTGAACTCTTCTTCCATTGCTTCTTCCCATTGCTTCTTGCCTTTAGCTTCCTCATAGTTCTGAGGTTCTTCATCATCTTTGACCATATATGCGTAATTTCTCTGAGTTATGTACGAAGTATCATAAGAATACCTTTTTTTCCTCATTCCTTCTTGTTAATCCATTTCTGGACGTACTTGCTTGCATATAGTCTTCATCTCTATTCACCTCCATGATTGATTTTCCTTTCTCTTTTCTTCTTATCTCTTCTTCGAATTCTTCCGTTGTATGACTTTGATCTGCATACCAACTTTTTTGTTCATCAAATGTAACATCTCTGGAAATAGTAAACTGTTTTGTTAGAGGACTCCATAACCTGTAACCCATCTGCTTTTCATCATATCTGACGAACACATATTTTTCTCCTTTTGGTTCAAGCTTATGTCTGAGTTGTGATGGTACATAAGCATAAGCTATTGATCCAAACACTTTGCAATGATCAAGTGTTGGTTTCTTTCCCCACCAAGCTTCATAAGGAGTCATTCCATCTAAAGCTGTACACGGTAATCTGTTTACCAAGTATGTAGCTGTATTTACAGATTCAGCCCAAAGATAATTTGGACAGTCCTTTTCCTTTAGCATGGCTTGTGCAAACTCAACTAGAGTTCGGTTTCTTCTTTCTGCTACACCATTTTGTTGTGGTGTATACCGGCAGGTTATTTTTCTCTCTTAATACCTGCATTCCAAAGATAATCATTGAACTCTTGGGAGAAGTATTCTCCCCCTCCATCAAACCTCAGCCTCTTAAGCTTTCGACCTGTAAGTCTTTCAGCATATGCATGAAAATGCTTGAAGGTTTCAAATACTTCTGATCTTTCCTTCAAAACATATAACGTTATCCATCTTGTAGCATCATCAATGAATAAAACATAATACCTTGAGCCACTGATTGATCCTTCTTTTGTTGGACCCCATACATCTGTATGAATGAGTTCAAGTACTCCGTCATGTTTGAATCCTTTCTTCTAGAACGGTAACCTGTGGGCTTTTCCCATCTGACATGCCTCGCACTTATGAATCATATGTTGGTTCTGTACATACGGCAATCCCAATACTCACTGATTTGAAATCATAGCTTAAATTCCTTTTTCATTAAAATGACCTAATCTCTTATGCCAGAGATCAAGTTCTGTAATTACCTTTTCACTAACGCTTGACCAATGTTCCCTTGTACTCTTAAAGTAAAGAGTCTGCCTTCTTTCTTACTAGAGACTATCTGATTATATCCATTCTCAGGGTCTTCTACAAATACTCCTTCATTTGTAAATCTCACCTGAAGACCTTTTTCAACTATCTGTCCCACACTAATCAAATTTTAAGGTATTGTTGGAACATACAACACATTGGTTAGCAAATCTGCTCCACTCTTACATTTCACTTTTCCAATTGAATGTACGCTATGTCTAGTATTGTCACCTCTTTGAACAGTATGACTGGAACTACCTTTTTCCAATTCTGACATCAGTTCTATATTTCTTGACAAATGATTAGAACATCTAGAATCAATGTAAAATACCTTTAGATCTTCGTTATCTGATGTGCCGATTGAGTTCATCATCAATGATGTATGACTTCATTCTGTGTGTCATTTGCGTAGTTGTTGTAGGTGGTGTTGTAGGATTGATTCTATCCCCAACTTCTTGCTCCACCTCTACCATAGCCTCCTCTTTGATTATGTCTACCTCTTTGAAAATTACTTTTATATCTTCTGCTTCTGCCTCTGCCATTACTGTTCTGATTTTGATTTGATCCTTGTTGATTGTGCCAACAATCATGAGCCAGATGATTACTTAATCGACAAATCCACCAAGCCTTCTTGTTGATATTCTGGCTACCTCTTCCTCTTCCAAAGCCTCTTGCTCTTCCTCTGCCGGTGCCTTTACTTCTTGCATAATAAGCCTGAGAACTCGACTCTTCTTGATCTTTTGACTTACCTTTATCTCCTTTCTTCTTGTTCTTCATGTACATTGCAGAACTTTGTCCTTTATCTCCATCTCCTTTCAGGTCTTGCTCATATGTGAGCATCAAACCAAGCAACTGATTTAAATCTGGTACAAAATGATTTAAAGAAAGTTCAGTTGAGAGTACGAAAGGTTTCCACCTTTCATCTCCTCTGAAACCTGTGAGCACTTGCGCTATCAATCTGTGATCGTCGACATCTTCATTTATGGATCCAAGACTATGTGCTAGATCCTTCATTTTAGTAACGTAGTCACTAATGCTTTGATTCGACTTTTTTTTTAACGTTGTGAATTCGGACCATAAGCTAGCCTTCCTAGCTTTCATAGTATTTTGGAAATGATCTTCCAACGCACTCCATATGTCCTCCGCTTTCTTTAGACCTCTAATGTGCGATAGTAGATGGTATGTAACAGTATTATAAATGTAAGCTCTTGCCGTTGCATCTTTCTTCTGCCAGAGCTTCAAGGCTTCTAATTCTTATTTTTCCGGTTGACTATCATCTTCGAAAGTCGGCTTCTTTTCTTCTCCGGTCACATACATCATTAAGTCCTTACTCATAAGTAAGGCTTCCATGCGCATTACCCATGCGGGATAATTAGCTCTGTCCAATTTGTCAATAGAAACATGATCTGCCATAATCTTCTTGTTTATGTTACTTCCGGTGAGTGTTATGTTAAAAGGTTTTACGTACCTTTTACAAACCTTTACCCTTGAAAATTTGACTTCAGAATGTTTCTTGACGCCTGTTAGCTTTCACCTTCCTTTATGAGAATTCTTCAAATTCTCTTTCCGTTTCTTCTTCTGAGAAACCTTTTCTGCTCTTCAGAACTTTTTCTTGCTTTGATACCACTTGTGGTGGTTAGCCTGCTTTGATACCACGTGTTGGTCATGCGACAAAGGCCCGAACCTCGTCAAGCCTGCGGAATTCGCCGCGTCATTGTAGGGTGGCTAAGCTAGAGTGAAATTAGAACACCTTTATAATCAGCAGTAGCTCATCAAAGTTAGTGTCACTCAACATATAAGACTATGTTTTGAATTTACTGAAAAATTCACTGGAGCTTCACCGGACTATCACCACACTGTCACCGGACTGTCACCATAATTATACCAAAATCTTACCAGAATCAACTGCGATTCTATTTGTAATCACTTCAAGTGAATATACAAGAAGTATGGAAGTGATGCATGAACTTCCTTCACTGAATGAACTCTTTCTGAAGTTTAAAGAAAAACTTCACCAGTTCAGAATGCCTCTTTCCTGTTAGACTTTGTACTGTGTGTACATATCCATTTCACCGAAATCTTTGATGAACTAATAGTAGAGATGTCTAGCTACAAGATAAGCTATCTCTCATACAAAACTTTAATTTATTCTACGAGATATACTTCGTTGTTCTACCGGAAAACACGTTTTACTGACACAACTGTAACTGACCGAAAAATGCGTTTACTGAAAAAACTGTAATTGACTGAAACATTCGTTTACTGAGAAAACTGTAATTGATAACTGACTTTATATCGTAACAAGAAAATATTCAGATTTCTTCACATACGAAGAATGCGTGCAAGCTTCCACATGAACATGTGTTTTCTATTAGAGAAGATGAGTACAAAAACTAGCTTGGGCTCTTCTTGCTCAAGCTATGGAAACTCTCCTACACTGAGTAGTTTCTTCTTACCATCTCTCTCAGATGAATACCTGACATTTCAGGTTTCTGTTATTCATCTTTACATATGCGATCTCTGGAGTCTTCTAAACCTATTCTTGATTTCTATATGCGCTCTATTCACACGATGCGCTCTACTCACACACTTTCTTGCTCGCTCATGCTCAAGCTCCTTTTTTTTTTGTCTCTCTTTATATACAATTTTGATCCGGTGTAACAAACTCTAACAAACTTTAATTCTGGAAGTTTCTACGCTGTACATTACAGTCGTGAATTTGTCCCTTCACTAAGGCTTTGATTTTCTGAATACTTTGATTCTGCTTCTCTTTATCTTTCTTTGTCTTTATGTCTGTCTGTATGTCAAATTCGTGAGTGATTCTTCAACAACCAACACTCAAACCAGCCATAAGCCATCTGAGCCACACACACTCAACAGTTGCTATGAAAGCTGCCCTATACTCATCCTCACAACTAGAAGTGGCCATAGTAGGCTGTTTCTTGCTCAACCAAGATATGTATGAGCTACCAAGCATGAAGCGAAAACCATTGGTGGACACACGAGTGTCATAGCAACTAGCCTAGTCATAGTTAGAAAAAGCATGTAAATATGGCGATAATGATCCCCCCTTGGGATAAAACAATCCAAGTAGCTTGGTACCACTCAAGTAGCGAAAGATGCGCTTAACCGTTGCCAATGCTTGACACGTGGGAAATTAGTAAACTTGTTCATCTATGAGATAGCAAACAAGATATTTGATCGAGTAATGCATAAATCAAGTATCCAACAACCTACTGATAGAGGACAACATCAAATGCATATTCAACATCATGGAGAATGAACCGTAAACTTGTTTCCATAGGAGTGGCAATAGATTTGCAGTCTTCAAGGCCAAAACCATACAATAATGTGCCAATATATTTTGTTTGAAACAAACCTATTCAACCATCAACTTGCATAAACTGAATGCCCAAATAATTGTGCAAATGCCCCACACCTGACATCTCAAATGAGGCATGCCAATCAGCCTTAAAATTAGCAATATGCTTCTCATGAGGACCAATTGAAAGCATGTCATCAACATAGACAACAATGATCAGAAGCACATCATTGGCACACTTAACATATAAGGTGCTCTCAGTTGGACTGTTCTCAAAACCATGTGCAATCAAGTAGGCATGTATCTCTTCATACCAAGCATGTGGTGCTTACTTCAAACCATATAATGCCTTTTTCAATATGGACACTTTGTTTTCATGGCCTTTCTGTACAAAACCATGGGGCTTAAGAACATACACTTCTTCATGCAAGTCACCATTCAGAAATGTTGTTTTAATGTCCAACTGATGCATGTCCAACCATGATGAGTTTCAAGTGCACAAATGCTATGAATAGTAGTCATTTGGCATGTAGGAGCAAAGGTCTCATCAAAATCAATGCCTCTTTCTTGAGCATGACCCTTTGCAACAAGCCTAACCTTATAGCGGTCAACTATTCCATTGGGCTTATGCTTCAACTTGTATACCCACTTAGTGCCAATGGCCTTCTTGCCAAGAAGCAAGTCACATAAAAACCATGTGCCATTTTTCATAATAGCATCAGATTCTGATTGCATAGCAACCATCCAATATTCAAAATTTTGTGCTTCATCAAACGAAACAGGATCATTATCATCACAAAGACTAGATGCAACCATAGCATAACAATCTGATGTAAAAGAAGCACTTTGAGAGCCTGAACGATTATGATATGAAAGAGGTGCATCTAGTTTGCTATGTCGCAAAGTCTACTCCAACCATTTAGGCATAGTTTTTGCCTACTCTACATCAATTCTCTCATCAATAAGTGCATCATGTAAATTTGCATTAGAAATGGAATGATTTGCATCATCATGTGAAACCTATAAAGGATAAGAAGTTGCCTTATTTGGACCAGCACTAGGCTATCCGCCTGTAAGAAGGGGTAGCAAAGTATCATACATATCTTTGGAGCTAACTGATGTCTCCTTAGTACATGAAAGTAATGGCTGAATAGCATCTTCCACAAAAACAGCATCATGGCTAACCAAAATGTGTTTAGTCTATGGATGATACATATGATAGCCTTTGTTTCCAAAACTATACCCAACAAACATACATTTCACTGCTTTATCATCCAAGTTCATGTGTTGTTGTTTAGGCACTAATGCATATGCTAGGCAACCAAAGACACATGAGTAACAGATGGCTTGCAACCATGCCAAGCCTCATATGGACTGATAGACTGCAATGCTTTAGTGGGACACCTATTAAGTACATATGTTGCACACATAACAACCTCAAGCCAAAAACTATGTGGTAAAGCCTGACTCTTGACCGTAAACCTCGCCATCTCCATGAGTGACATGTTCTTCATTTCAGTAACTCTATTTTGTTGAAATGTATACGACAGTATACACTAATTTTTTATCCCACATTCAGCTAGAAATGCATTAAAGTTAGAAGACATATATTCCCCCCCTTGATCAAAACAGAGGATGCCCATTTTACATGCTGACATATTTTCAGCCAAAACCAAAAACTGTTTAAATGACATAAACACTTTGGACTTTGCTTTCAGTGATGGATACACCCATGCATGCCTAACAAAATCATCAAAGAAGGTCATGAAGAAAAGGTAGTTCCCAAAAGAAGGTGTCTATATAGCATCACAAATATCACTTCGAGCAAGCTGCAATTTTTGAGTAGCTCAGACTGAACCATCTTTTGGGAAGGAGGAATGCTGCATTTTTCCCAAAATATAGCCTTCACAGACATGTTTACTAGGTGCCTCAAGTTTTTCAAGAGAAGACAATATTTCAAATTTTGACAGGCATAACAAACTAGCAAAATTGAGATGACCAAAGCATGCATGCCAAACCTTTGCATCTGACATAGCCTGAGAATCTTGAATTGGACATGCTAAATCATTCAAATATTTTTCATAATCTATGAGCTTATATAGCCCATGACATAAAATGCCAGAAGCAATAATGATGTTGCCATTGGACAAATCTTGAACTGTACATCTATCATCAACAAAGTTCCCAACCAAGCCGATCTTGGCTAATGGTGAAATTGATAAAAAAAAATTCTTGATCCCTGGCATAAATAAAGCATTTGACAATGTAAAAGAACTACCATCAATAGTAATCAGAATGATCTTACCAACTCCCATAACAAGATAAGAGGATTTGTTGGTGTGTGTGATAGTATTCCCTGAAGCAGTAGGCTCAAGTGAAGTGAAGAAACTGCCTTGAGAGGTAATATATTTGGTTGCCCCACTATCAAAGTACCAAACATCTGAGCCTATTGCAAACATACATTGTTCATGAGAAGATAGGTCATAATTGCAAATAGTGGTAAATGCCCATTCTTCATTCTGCACAAGATCCACAGAATCTGTTTTGGGTGTAGAGGCCTTTGCAACAACCATTCCAGCCTCTAGTGATCACTCCAGATTGGATCCCTCAAGACAACAAAAGCATAGAACTATTCTTGAATAGAGAAACAGAGGAAGCCTTTTGGAGATTCAAACCAGATCAACCTACCCAACTGGGCATAGTCATCATGTATGAATTCAAAGATCCTGAGATACCAGGCAAAGTTGTGTACCTGGATAACACATCAGAGAAGATATTCTTGGTAACAAAACATGATAGACATGCATATACTTGGAAGAGTGAATTGATTTTCCCTCCACCAAGATCCAATGTTTCCCATGGCCTCCAAGGAGTAGGATCATCCCAAGCTCATGAAGCCCAGAGAGAAAGAACTAGAGAGAGACCTAAGGTAAGTTTTGCACACACTGTGGGTAGAAATAGAGTAGGATTTGAAAATGAAATACCTGAAAGAGAGAGACATCAAGCACATAGGCAACAAAGAGATGAACCTGATTTTCCATTGCTTAGACCCCGAGAGCACACAAGAACCCTTAGACCCACTCAAGTGATCAAGGCAATGAAGAATTATTTTGACGGGTCAGGAGATCCTTATGATCATGTGGCTAAGTTCAAACAAGTGTTAAGGATTTGTTCACCCAATACGAGGCATTTGGTTTGACTCTTAAGGCCACTGCCTTGGCTTGGTTTCAACCACTGAGTAGTCAAAACTATCGCGATATAGGTCAGCTACTAGACGAATTCATTGTAGAATTTTCCAAGAGTGATATCAGGCATAACACATCATCTTTGATCCACAGTTTCAAGCAGACACCCCAAGAAACAATGCGACTAGCAGGAAGAAGGCTTAGACAGTACTTAGAAAGATGCCCTGTTCTAGAGTTGCACACACCTGCCAAACAAGTGGCCTTGTTCTTAGATGGCTTGCTGAGCACAAAGTTAAGATCATATGTGTACTTGAAAGAGCCTAGATCCATAGAAGAGTGTGTGTGGACATGCACTGACATAGAAGATAACTTGGGTGAGGAGTTAGGATTGTCCAAACTCTATAAGGATTCTGATAGTTCTACTAGTCATACTTCAAAAATCTCCACAGAAATAGATGAGATAGCTGAGCAAGTTGCCAAGAAGCTAGGAGTCCAAAATAGACAAACACAAAGAGTCACCTCATTGAACCGATGCTATACCTGCGGAGGGGACCACATGGCTAACGTATGCCCAATGCAAAACAAAAACATTAGAGAAAGGAATGCACCATATTGCACTATCGAGAGAAAATACATGAACCATACGGCTCAAGATTGTCCCTACAATAGGCAGGCTGTTAGATAAACTTATCAGCAATCTTACCAACAAGGTAGGTATCAGAACCAATACCAACAGCCATATTATCGACCACAACAGCAATATCAGGCACAATATAGGCCACAACCAGTCTTGGGAAACCAACCACCAGTGCCTGCCAATGTAATTCCAGTTAAGTATGCAGTGGCAGAAGAAAACCTTAATAGAGCATTGGTGCCACTGACCCCACTGATCTCAGAGAATGACTCGCATGCTCATAGTTTAGACTACTCCCATGAAGGTAGTCCACATGCAAATTACACGGAGTCACCTGAACATAGTGAGATTTACCCGTATCAATATGAGGCACCACCTATGGAACAAAATTGGGAGCCTGAATACTCCAATGTCATGTACACAAATCCTAACCCTAGGCCCCAATTGAGACAAATGAAACCACAAGCCCCTAGAGGATCTTGTTTCAAATGTCAAGGTGACCATTTCATTCGTGACTGTCCCCACCCACCATCTCTGAGTCAAGGTCAGGCTATCACAATACAAGCTTTTTGTCCTGAGTGTGGTAAAGACCATCTCCCCAGAGATTGTCCAAGAAACCCCTCTAGTGCACCCAAGATTACACCCATTAATGTGGTAGGCTTAGTGGCGGATTCAAGTTCAAGTAGCAGTAATGTGGCTCCTATACAAGCTGTCACTAGAGCACAAGCCTTAAAACAGGATAAGCTAGCAGAACAATCAGAGTCGAGTGAATCAGGAGAGCCTAGTAAGAGGAAAACAAGAACTGGAAGGATACCAAAGAGAAGGCCAATCGCAAGTGGAATAAAAAGTTATTGGAACTATAAGAAAGCTTGAAAGACGCAAAAACAAAAATAGAAGACATTGCATCTCAAAACCCCTCGCATGCCGAAACTCCACCCACTCCATCTCATCCCACCCCACCACCCATTGTAAATAGGCCGCAACCAGGGTCTGTTCTGGCAGATGCAACCCCAGAAGGCTTGGACATGATGTTCAAGGCCTACCAGGCTCGACTTCAAGAAGGGCCAACCGCTGCAAACCTAGACAAGAGTTACCTTGGAGCATATTTAGAGATTGAACGGATGAAAATGTGCATGAAAATGGTAGAACAATCTTAAGCTATACTCGAGACTAGTCAAAAGTTCAATCAGACAAACTCTGTCAAACCGGATTTGCATTTCGAGGGCTTACTAGAAAGATTAGAGAAGTTGGTAAACAAACCACAAGTTTCTTTACCTCCACAGGCTCAACCAGTTATTGAGAGAGGAAGCTCACCACCAATGGGAACATTTGTTCCTAATTCCACGGATGCTGGAATACCTCCTTCAATTCAACAGTACTCTCAAGAGTTCTTGCGGGAAATACAAGAAGAGAAATGGGCCAAGGAGAAGGGTAATTCCCCTCCTATTCGTGAGATTGATGACCTTCATGATCAATTTCCCCAAGACATTCCATCTATTTACGGAGATGAAGCAGAACAACAAGAAGACGAAAGGTTAGATTTTGAATCTAATACCTTAGAGGAACTGCCTCAATTTCCAGGCCCTTGGGAATCTGAATCTCTTCAGATCAGAGCTCCCACAATATTGGTAAGGAATGAAGACTCGGTGGTTCCAAGGAACACTGATGTCGTGAAGAACACTAAGGTTCAATGTCATCTCATTGTAGAAGAGCTGCTCAAAGCAAAACCTGAGCTATGGAATCATGTGAAGGATCAGGTTCCAGAACTTGATTCCAAAATGCCAAAAGCAGGCTCTAAGCAAAAAGTACCAGAGATACCTCTAGACAAAATAGGGGACATGTGTGAGGGCGACGAAGGTAATACTTATCTTCCAGTCACCTACCAAGGTTACACAACCAAAGCAATCATAGATTCAGGTGCTGGTGTTGCTATTGCGACCACCTCCTTGTGGAAGCAATGGGGCAAACCCACATTAAGACCAACTAGAATGAAGCTTCAAATGGTCGACGGTCATTTTGAAAGACCTCTAGGATTGCTAGAAGGGATAACTCTAACCACTTGTGGTGTAGAGTCTGAGCACACATTTGCTATATGTGACTTTGAGAAAAATAATGTTTATGAGATGATCCTAGGAAGACCCTTCCTACGACAATTGCAAATAGTACAGGATTGGGGAACCAACTCCTTGTACTTGCAGCACTTAGGGGTCACCACCAAGGTCAATTTGAAGGATTACTCCTTCAGAGATGTACCACCCCTACAGTGGAATCCTATCCAGAAAGCGAAAGAAGATTCCATCTCTGTGCATTCTGAAAGTTCACCTGATCCATCATGGCTACATGAAGATACTCATTTGTGCATGTGTAAGGTCGAAGAGGAAGAGGGAAAACGTTGAAAGGAAAGAGAAGAAGGAACTTTGCCAGGAGATAGACTTTTAGGGACCCAGCCTACACACCGATGATCTTTCCAAATGAGGAATTTGAGCCTCATGGCTGGCTTGAAATCTTAGCCACCATGGACATCGTTGTCAATGAAGAACAATGGACACCTCATTGTGATGAGGAGGGCTATGATATTTCAGTGTTCATGTGTCAGCCCTTGCTAGAAGAATGTGACCCTGGTGATGTCATAGAAGAAGAAGAGAATGACGATGATATAGAGTCCATTGTGATGGATAGTTGCTTTAACTCAGAGCAGCACTATCTAGAAGATATAGGAGTGTTCACCCAGAAAGAAGAAGAACCTCTCACAAGTATTAAAACGGTAAATTCAAAGTATGGAAGTGAGAGCAATCAAAAGAAAAAGAAAAGAAAAGCAGTGAAACAAGAAGAGGAGGAATCATTGTTTGAAGTACCAGAAAACTTCAAGAAATATGAAGTTGACGACCGCAAAATTTTGGTACGAATGCCTAAGAGAGAGGCCATCATAGGAGAACCATATGATAATAAAGAAAAGACCAAGAAAATTGTAGTGACCATTGAAGAGAATGAAGAGAGATGCACATACATAGGAGATGACCTAAGTGCAAGAGAAGAAATGGAGCTCGTAGCTCTATTAAGGGAATATAGGGATGTGTTTTCCTGGCACTATAGAGACTTGAAAGGGGTAGATCCAAGAATTTGCTCTCATACTACCCCCATGACTGCTGATGCCAAGCCCACCAAACAAAAGCCCTACACATATAATGATACATATGCAGCCAAAATAAAAGAAGAAATTGATAGGCTGATTGAAGTTGGATTCATCTATGAGATTGAGCATACTGAATGGGTGTCCCCCATTGTAGTGGTACCCAAGAAGAACGGGAAGTTGCGAGTGTGTATTAACCTTAAAAAAGTTAATGCAGCTACGATCAGAGATAGTTATCCACTTCCAATCACAGAACACCTATTGGAGCGTGTTGCAGGAAAGGAAGTTTATAGCTTCCTTGATGGATTTTCAGGTTACAATCAAGTAGCCATTGCCCCAGAAGATCAACACAAAACAGCTTTTGCCACAGAGTGGGGGATCTTTGCATTTCGTGTGATGCCATTTGGGCTCACCAATGCACCTGCAACATTCCAAAGGCTCATGTGTCATGTCTTCAAAGAGTTCTTGCAAAAGAGCTTAGAAGTATATGTGGACGATTTATGTGCCCATTCCCAAGAAAGAAGATACCACATCCCTGAGCTCAGACAAATCTTCAACAAGTGTAGAGAATATCGACTGTGTCTGAACCCAGAAAAGTGTGTGTTCATGGTGCGTCAAGGTAAAATCTTAGGTCATATTGTTTCTAAGAATGGAATCTCAACAGATGAAGATAAGGTACCAGCCATAGCGGAGCTGCCAAGGCCAAGGAATGTTAAAGAGGTACAAGCCTTTATGGGCCATTGTGGATATTACCGTAGGTTTATCCACATGTACGCGATCATAGCTAGACCCCTTTATGCCTTGTTGTCTAATTTTGAGTGGAGCGACGAATGCGAGAATTCTTTCAATGAACTGAAGAAATGTTTGTGCACAGCACCAATACTGACCACTCCTGATTGGAATAAGCCATTCCATGTCCATGTGGATGCATCAATCACGCCATAGGATGTGTGCTAGCACAACCCACAGGTGAAGGAACTTTAGATTTACCCATAGCATATGCTAGCAGACAGCTAACTGCAGCTGAACGAAACTATACCACCACTGAGTGAGAGGGTTTAGGCATGGTTTATGCTGTGAAGAAGTTTAGACACTATTTATTGGCCAACAAGTTAAAATTTTTCACTGATCATCAAGCTTTTTTATATTTGGTCAATAAACCTTGCAATACTGGACGCTTAGTAAGATGGTTCCTCTTACTAATGGAATATGACTTTGAAGTTGTTGTCAGGAAAGGTAGAACCCACCTTCGGGCAGATCACCTTTCTCGCATTACTTTAGGAGAGTCACCTCAAGGAGTGTCTGATGACCTACCCGACGCTTATCTGTTCAATTTAGAAGTTGTTCCTAAATGGGCAAATAAGTTGGTACCAGTCCTAACCTTCGGACCTGCAAATAAGAATGTGAAAACATCACAAGAAGAAATTGTAAAATCACAAAAATATCACATATTGGCAGGAAGCATGTACAAACAAGATACGGAGGGTGTACTCGCTTGTTGTGTCGAGGATGATGAACATACTAGCTGGTTGCAACAAGCCCATGAAGGATTACTAGGAAATCACTATTCTAAATAACGAACATTGCAGAATATGAAACGTTTAGGAGTGTATTGGCCTAGCATGGACAAATAAAATTCATGAGTGGATTAAGAATTGTCCTGTGTGCCAGGAAAAACCCCCAGTGGAGCATGCAACCCTTTATCAAGTGTCATTAATTCTAGATTGGAGTACTCCATTGGTAGAGTTTATGAGGTCGGGAAGATTACGCAAAGAGGCTAGTCTAGCAAGAAGACGAAGCATGGAGCAAGAGGCTCAAGGCTATGCCTTAGTAGGAGACAACCTATACCGAAGAGGCAAAGATGGTTACTTAAGACTGTGCGTTCATGAATCAGACTATTTGAAAGTCTTAGAAACTACACACAGCGGTGTCGCAGGTGGACACTTCGGTCCTGATCGAGTAACTTGGTGGCCCACTCTTCATATGGATGCTCATACCTATGTGAAGAAATGTGACACATGCCAACATGCACAATATCCAGTTAGAAAAGACGAGATGCCTTTGAGGCCAATGATGGGAGGGCGTGCATTTTTGAAGTGGGGCATAGACTTCATAGGTCCTATTAACCCCCAGCTAGAAACTCCCATGCAGAGTATATTATTGTAGCTACAGATTACCTTACAAAGTGGGTCGAAGTGAAAGCCACAACAAAGAATGATGCTCAGACTATGGCTAATTTCTTATTCGAGAATGTGTTCACGAGATATGGGCTACCAATAGAGTTAGTGAGCGATAGAGGCACACACTTCTTGAATGAGGTTATTGAAAATCTTCTCCAAGAATTCTTGGTGATACATAAGAAGTCTGCCCCTTATCACCCACAAGCTAACGGACAAGCCGAGAGCACCAATAAGATCCTCTGTAACATATTGACAAAACTGGTAAATAATAAACACTCTGATTGGGACAAACAACTTCATCATGCTGTTTGGGCTTATCGAGTTTCCTACAAAACGGTACTCAATGCCACCCCATTTCAGATGGTCTTCGGACAGAATGTTGTGCTACCATTAGATTTCTTAATCCCCGCTTTAAAAGTAGCACAAGAGTATGAGTGGAATGGACATGAATTGTCCTCTAGGATCTTTGATCTAGAACGCTTAGGTGAGACAAGGCTACGCGCGGCGGCAGGCATCTATGCTACAAAGAAAAGACAAAAGGCATACTTTGATGCACACATCAAAGATAAAGGATTGAAAGAGGAGGACCTAGTGCTGGTTTATATGCTAAAGCAACATGCCCGTAAGTTGGAAAAAAGAGGATACGGACCCATGATCATTAATAGAATTTCCACTAGCGGTGCAGTTCAGTTGGCCACTTTAGAAGGAGATATCTTGCCAAACTATATTAGTGGATGTAGAGTCAAGTTGTAATAAAGTAAGTCTATGATCCAAGGGTCTGGCCGGTTCAGACAGATCTGAAATCGGACACCGTTTGGTCATCCGTGTGTATGACCAAAGATCTCCAGTTTAGACTTACTAGGAGGTCTTGTGCTCTTGTGAACAAGTGATCCACTTAGCTTAGTGGTTAAGTCTCAAGGATGTGAAGGAGGAGGTCTTGGGTTCAATCCCCATGGGAGACATGGAGAGAGTATTTTGCCCAACGAGCTCTAGAGCCTTCTAGAAGCATCCACTTGAGTTAACTCGAGTTAACTGGGACACTTGGCGCACATGTAGTTACATGGCTGACACTTGGATGATTAGTATCCACCTGCCCAAGAAGGCAGTCCCCTGGAAAGAGCTATATATAGAGGCATTTGGTTGGGAGGAGAGTCATCTCTCTAGCATGTGGTGGTCGTAATCCTTGTTCTCTTGCATTGGTATCAGAGCCAAGCTCTCATGGTGACCTTGGAGTGGGCGTCATCATATGTCTCTCCATTAGCTTCTTGATTCATTACTTTTTGCGTGCATAGCTCCCTTTCATATTTCTGCTCGCGGCTATCCCGAAGTATCATCACGACTGGCAATCGTCTTGGCGGCCATAGCATAAGGTGAAGATCACCAAAAATGAACGCATATTTGCTGCGAGTGGAGGAAGGACTCGAACTCGCGTCCTTGATTGAGGAAGTAATTCGGATATCCGCTACGCCAACGCGTGTATCTGCATAATTTACTGAATATTTTAATGTTATCTCATCATCTTTGGTCGGCGCTGAAGCAGACCTGCAATCGACGGAGCAAAAGGCTGAGGGCATCTCGGCTGTGGGCGAGAGGATTTGAACCCTCGCCACCCCGTTCAAACAACGCTGCTCTATCCATAAGACCCAAAGGCATTCGCGTAGCATTCAACGGGCGGAGTTAATAATTATTTGAATTTTCGGTGGTAAAGAAGAGCGACAGAGCTGCCAAAAAGTCCATCTCTGCTGTGGAGGGCAGAGGATTCGAATCCACGCCCTTTGTATGAGAGCGCGTTGCTTTATCCACAAGGCCATACAGGCGCTCACGATGAACTGTTCAGAGCAAACAGTATGGTTTGTGTGCGTCTTGCAGAAGCTCTCAATCAAGAGCTATAAAAGGCTGATCTTCTCTGCTGTTAGCCCGCAGGATTCGAACTCTCATCCTCGAGGAACAGTGGTGCTGGCCTATCCATAGAATCCACGGGCGGTCATGTCTACACTTTTGTGGCGGTACATATTGATAGATCTTTCTCAGTCAAAGAAAGCTTCATCTGAGCTCAAAAAGGAAGTTTCTGGGAAATTCGTCGTCGGTTTTGAACTCGCGAACTCCTGTGTCCGACCCTCCTACGTTAGGCGGAAGGACAAGCTCTGTTCGTGGCCTTTGTACGTGCAGAAACCTCCAATATAATTGGGCGCTGCAGACGATTGCAGTTAGGAGATAAAAGAAAATTATCACTCAACAATGCCGTCCGGGATTCGAACCCCGGGGGCAGACTTGGAAGCTTCTTGAGATAACCAAGGCAATCAAAGCCTTTCTATGCTTCCTGTGCGCAGAAATATCTTTCAAAGAGTACTCAACCCCGAAGATTCAAGCAACTGTTTCACTCAATTGTTGCAGTTTGGAACCCGAGGAGTATTCTTCTTTAGTGAAAGAAACAAGCAAGGAAAGTTAAAGTTTGAGCAAAGTTTGATGGAAGTGGAGCAATGGAGTGAAGATCCGGAGGCCTTTGGTGATCAAAGTCAAACCAACTTTGAATTCCGACCAAAGTCTTTAGAGAAAAGCTCTTCCAGAGGATTAAGGGAAGGACGTAGCTCTATGTGGAGCTAAGTATTTTCCAAGTTATGTTTTCATTTCAATATTTGTTTGCTCGAATGCTTTCATTTAGGATGCATTAATTAGGACTAAAAGCATAGTCCAATCATGATTATCTTAATATGAAAGCTAATTAGAGGACTAAACAATATTGAAATGATACAAAAGTATAAGTACTTTTCAAGTTTTCAGTATGCAATTGAAATTTCTATTTCCATTCATGCACAAAAATGAAAAGATTATTTGTGCATAAAAGAATGTCTTATGCACATCAAGTTTGCACTTGCTTGGGAAAGGTAATTAATTCTCCAGTTCATGCACTTTGAATAATTACCTTTTGTCAGAAATAGCAAGCAGGTTGTTTTTTGAATGGATGCTTGTTTGCATACCTAATAAGCTCAAGATTTGCTTAAGTTCATTACACTTGCATGAACTCACATGCATTTGCATCCAAGAATGGGCATTTGCATACATGAACATGCATTTGCATGCAAGTAGATGCATGAGCATACGCATGTTGTTTTCATGAGTAGTTGGACACGTATACTTTCATTCCTTTCTTTTTCTTGACTTAGCTAGGTGGAAAATATAGAAAATTACCTAGTTGCAAGGATCTTAACTATCATGCAACTAAGTATCTAGTCTATTTTTTCCTAGAAAGTGATACATAGGTACCACTTAGTAGAAGTCTTTTTGAGGAAAAGAAAGCATGTTGAAAGTAAGTATTCATAGAGCTACTTCTCAACATGCATGCTCAGTCTAAGTTTGGGAAGAAACCCAGATATTCTTAGCAACTATCGAGGATTTAGTTGTTTTTGGATGTTCATGTTCATGCATCCAAGTAAGGAAGTTTCTGTTTGAAACTTGTAAAGTTCCAAAATATTTTTAGGAGATTTAATACTTTAATATTCATCAAACATTGATGAATAAGTAGAAGTATTGAACTTCTAGAATCCCAGGAACTCTAGTGGTCATAGATGAGAGTTTCCAGAAATGCATCTCAAGGCATGATGCAAGGTCTTCAATCGACGCGGAAACTTTTCAAGGAAACTTGCTTGATTCTATTTAAGCTAATTCAAGGCTTAAAAAAGAAACCAAGATAAATATTAATTGATCTTTAGGAATCAAGTAATTTCCTAAAGTCATGACAATTAATGAAATGATTTAGATTATTTTCATTTCTGAAACAGATATCTTAGGAAATCCCGACATTTCCTAAAGACAATTTAGGAAACAAGTTCTTTCCTAAAAGATAAGCTTCAAGTGGTAAAGCCTTGAATCTTATAAAAATCAAGAACATCTTTTATAAGATTAAGTAAAACAATTCCAAGCATTGTTTGCTTGTATAAAGTTTTCAAATATGGAGACTTTGTTAAAGCACTTTTCTAAAGACAAGAAAAGTATGCTTGGTGATCTTTAAGATAAGAAAAGCTTAAACAAGAGACCCAAGCAAAGTAATCTTTGGAAATTAAGCTATTTCCTAAAGATAAACTAATGAAAGAGCGTGATTACCTATTTCATTAGTTAAATGAGAATGTCTTTTGGACAAGCAAAGCCTTAAGTCTTGGTCTTATCCAAAAGTCTAGAATTCCTTTTGAAGATCTTTCTAGTAAAAGAAACGATTCCAAGATGAATCATTAGACTGGAAAGCAAAAGATTCCAAGATGAATCATCTGCTTCAAGTTATAGCTTAGTATTACTTGATTCCTTGGTAGGAATCAAAAAGTTCTTGAAAGAAAAATCTCCCTAGTTGTGAGACTAGCATCTTTCAAGAAAAGTTTTATAGCAAGTAGTTCCCAGCAAATCCCTAACCACCAGTTTTGGTATGTAAGTCCAATAAGTGATATAACATAATGATATATCATTGATTCTTAGCTTTGGAATCTGAAAAGCATTAGAAAATGCTTGGACTTAAGTTGAGGGAAAGATCTCAAAAAATCCTGCAGGTAAGCAAAGAAGCTTAAGATAGTTTAAGAGATCTTAAAAGATAAAGACTAAGTCTTTATTTTTGT
Organism: Ceratopteris richardii; assembly: GCA_020310875.1. Classification (NCBI taxonomy): domain Eukaryota; kingdom Viridiplantae; phylum Streptophyta; class Polypodiopsida; order Polypodiales; family Pteridaceae; genus Ceratopteris; species Ceratopteris richardii. The sequence continues at coordinate 116,187,107 of CM035419.1, read as the reverse complement.
CGCCAGGATCAACCAGACTTGATCAAACTTGGCCATGATTGTCCAAGAATGTGCGATTAGAACTACTCTATAGATTGCCCAAGTATTGGCAGTAAAAAAATTCCGTTAGGAATTATTCACTCAAGTTTCATTTATTAAATGGAAAATTGTGAAAAAGTAAGCTGTTTCCAGTCTGAACAGCGTGAAGTAATTCCAAGTATGTAGTCTGCAACCGTGAAAACGGTACTTAAGTCTGTGGAAGGTAAAACATAAGTGTTTGCCTATCCTTAAAGGGATTTTGGTACAAATCCAAAAAGCATGAGCGGATGCTTAGACTTAAGCAGTAGAGAGATTCTTGTAAAAAGGCCCCGGCCGGGATAGGTACCTAAAAGCACCAGTATAGAAAGGAATCTAAAGACAAGAAGTCATAAACTCTTGTCGCTACAAAATTGGTCAAGAATAACCAATTGAACTTGAATTTGAGAAATTCAAGAACTTGGAATTCTGATTGGTTTTCATTTAAAAATCCCAGTAAAGAAGAATTGATAATTTGTCAAGAGGTTTTCAAGTTTCCAAGGCAAAGCACATGATTATGAGGTGATCATGCGAAGGAATCAAAACCTAGGAAAATCTAGTTAGAGGTAATGCCTGAAACTTCCAATTCTTGTAAAAGAATTGAAGAAATAAGGTACTCTATCAAGAGATGTTTAGACTTTAGGATAAGAATCACCCACACATTAATGTGAATATAAAATATAGGGTGATATGGGACACCAGATTTTATACTCAGATTGATGTAGGAAAGATGGTATGGGACATCGGACCGTGGGATGATGATTATCTTTTTGTCCTAGTTTGGATTTTGAAGTTAGGTTTCATCCTCAAGGGAATTAAGACTTCAAGGAAAGTTTAATTCGTAAAGGATGAAAGTAGTATCTTACGATACTTCTAGGTAACTTCAAGATCAAGGAAACTGAAGATATGAAGTAAGTAACTTCCAAGATCTTCATAGAACACTTCAAGTTTAAGTGTTATTGATCAGAAATATTTGATACATTTCTGAAAGAAGTTGGACTTTGATTTTGAGTTGATCTTTTCAACTAAAGATTTAATTGACTAAGTCAAGTATCAAGTTCCTAGTGTAACTTGATAAATTCACTCTTTTAGACTCAAAGAAATGCACAAGAATTGCATTCACGATTAGGAGTCAAAAAGACTGAATGTGACATGAACTTAGTCTCAAGTGAAGCATTATTTGAAAACTAAACTCATCGATAGAACCTCAGTGGGTCGACACACTGATGTTGGTTACCACACTAGTATCTTGTGGTTGGATGATGTTTTTGATTTTCTTTGTATCTTTCTGAGAATCCAGCTTATTTCTCTGAAAGATAAAGACAATGCTTCAATATCTTGTTGAAATAGATCTTTGAAAAGTAAAAAGTCCTGAGTCATCTAGTCTTTGACTCATAGCAAGTTTATGTATATTCGAAGTTTGAATTGGTTGTACAAAGTCTTAGTTATCTCTTTCCGCTTTCCAAATCTTTTGGAATTGACTCAGATATGGTATCTGATTTTTTTTGCAAAAGACCAGGGATAGCCGGTTAGAATTAGATAACTAACTTGAACATCCTAGATAGATGTTATGTACAAGAACCTTTTCAATCTTCAAAAGATGATAAGTCTAAGTAGACTTATTCATTTGATTTTGCTTCAAGTTATAGCATAAAAGATTTCCTAGAGTCCAGTATACTCTAGATTAGAGAAGTTAGGAATTGCTCATCAGATTGACAATTCCCAAGAACTTTCAGTTAAAGTCTTTGAGAAAAGTGTCCTAAGTTGGACAATTTTCATTTTTAATTTGAATTGGTGAAGTTAGTATGGTTGATTCCACCGAAATGGTAAACTTTCTCCTACAGTTTACATAGGATTTTTTCAACTCATTGGGACAGAGTAGTCCTCTAGTCGGGTGAAAAAATCAAGTAACTGTTAGATAAAAGTAAACCATTGAACAGACATCTAAAGTTAGATGTATGGGACAACCACACTTCAAGTTCTCCAAAACAAATTCAAGTGAATCAAGAATTCTTAAAGTCTTGCAAGGGATAAGAATCTCACCTTCATTACTAAGCCCATGCACCAGTTATGCCTAGAAATGGACTAGTAATTTGAATCCACCTAATTCACATGTTTGTGCCTAGATCGCACATCCAGAAACTGTGAATTAGCCAGGGATGTCATTAGATCCACCCTTATTATTCTTCACCAGTTTGTACTTTGTCACCGTTTATCAAAGTGCAAACCTGGATAGTGTTTTGAATCATTTGGGCAAGGATGCCACCACAGAGATGAGACATGTTCTTCCAGTTCTAGAACATGACCATGTTCTTCTAGTTTTAGAACATGAGGCTCGGGGGTTGCCTACAGTATGTATATAGCTCTATTTTCGAGGACGAAAATATTTTCCAAGGGGCGAAGAATGTAATAAAGTAAGTCTATGATCCAAGGGTCTGGCCGGTTCAGACAGATCTGAAATCGGACACCGTTTGGTCATCCGTGTGTATGACCAAAGATCTCCAGTTTAGACTTACTAGGAGGTCTTGTGCTCTTGTGAACAAGTGATCCACTTAGCTTAGTGGTTAAGTCTCAAGGATGTGAAGGAGGAGGTCTTGGGTTCAATCCCCATGGGAGACATGGAGAGAGTATTTTGCCCAACGAGCTCTAGAGCCTTCTAGAAGCATCCACTTGAGTTAACTCGAGTTAACTGGGACACTTGGCGCACATGTAGTTACATGGATGACACTTGGATGATTAGTATCCACCTGCCCAAGAAGGCAGTCCCCTGGAAAGAGCTATATATAGAGGCATTTGGTTGGGAGGAGAGTCATCTCTCTAGCATGTGGTGGTCGTAATCCTTGTTCTCTTGCACAAGTTATACCAAGAACCTCTTACAGAGGATATGCTTACAAGACTCAACACTGCTAAGAAGGCGAAAAGAAGTGGAGTTAAGGATGAGGTAAGAAGCACAGGCAGAGGCCCGAGAGCGTATTAGGTGAAATAAGTTAAGGCGACTAGGCCTAGATGTCAACTCAAAAGCCCCAAAATATCACATGGATATGTGCCAAAAATCGGGCATAACTACTTCTCAAGTCATTGACCGACGTCCCTTTGTGACCATAGAGATAGGACAAGGAAAGGGTGCAAGGACTGTGAAAGCATTGATTGACTCAGGTGCAGCAAGTAGTGTAGCTAGACTATCCTACTGCCAAAACTTGCAATTGAACATCAATCCCATAGAAGCTTATCTCATAGGATTGGGAGGTGTGGAAACCCCTTGTTTGGGCGAGGTGGAACTTCCTATCTACCTTCAAGATGTTCCAATGAAAGTCAAAGTGCTAGTGTGTCAAGATGAGAACCTTACAGAACCACTTGTCTTAGGACAAGATTGGATTTATGACAATGCAGTCAACTTGAACCTAAGAAGTCAACTTCTTCAAGTTTGGGTCTAGGGACAATGCTTTACATTAGAACTAGAAAATGACATGCTCACAAATCCAGATGTCACATCTTGTAGTTCTCCTAGGACTAATCTTAGCAAAAGAGATGTTGTATGCGTCAAAAGCTCTATGTTGCAGGAGAACTCAATCATGGAGGAACAAGCTCAAAGACAAGCGGACTCCTCCTCTGGTGCAAGGACTAATGCCGCCACTACAACTCAACCAACAAGGCAAGCACAACGGAACAGGACAACTGCTATATCAAATAGACAATGGGATTTCCAAAGGAAAGTAGTGCCAGGCATGAAGCAGATCTGGGTACGAAAAGGAGAGCAACCACCGACCTTAACCCCACAATTCCCCTCCAGGGACCCCCACCAGGCCAGAAGACGACTGAAGAAGCTAGGAAAAACTCAACCACAAGATATCCGACAAGTTTGGGTCCCTAAGAAATTAGCTGCAGCTCAACAAGGACAATTGCAAATATGGGTACCCAAGAATCTCTTACATACACAACAATCTATGCTCTTCCACATGAGAAAAGTCACAACAAAGAAGCCAAGGCGGAGCAAGGGTCAGAACCAAACCCCAAGACTAAGACCAGATCAACTCGCCTCTTCAACAAGGGTTAGAAGACCAGCCACAAGGGTATGGGTATGGAAGCCAAAAGCACTAGTAGCCCCCACAAAACCAAGGAACCAACCACGTGGGATACAAAATTTAAGAAACCATCCAAAGTTGAAGATGCCCGAAGTGATCTCTACAGTGCCAAATGATGTTCTAAGATGGACCCCAATAAGGAGGATTACATCATTTCAAGATCCAATGGATACCTCCACCAAAGCCGGCGTCAACATCTACAAGTAACATCGAAAGCCTCAACAAGCGACAACCATGTGCTTCTTGCACAACCCTATCTTTTGCACCATTCAGGTTATGCATTTCCAAAGTATGCATTAATATAGGGCCACATTACACGGCCGTGCATAGACACATTTGAAAGTCCCATGCACAAGAGCACATTGACATATGTCAATCATTTTTTTCTGATACTAACATCTGTCTTCTTGTTTGGTGACATTGTTCTAAAAAAAAAGGGGGAGAGAGAGAGAGAGAGAAAGAAATTGTTCCCAGGTTTGGCTCATGAAACATGAATGAGTCATGCTTAGTTGAAGGTGGAGCTGTTGATTATTGGGCATTTATCAGTTTGGATAGAAGTGTGCCTCGGCTAGCAGATGATATAATTGCTGCCTTATTTGGTAGATGTCAAGAACTTTGCATGAACATGGCATCCACAACTATTGTTCCCCTTACCATGGTAGGAGGGAAGAACTTGAAGATCCACAACTTGAGAGATGCTTAACTACTGTATGTACGAGAGCATCCAAGGAGATCTCTGCAAAGGGTAGTTTTGGTACACTGCAAATCCTTGTATGTATACTGGATGAGAAGACTCCTGCTTATGGTGAGCTAAAGAGAAGATGTGAAACTAAGCTTGGTGTAGTTACCCAATGTCGTTTGTCACGGAATATAAAGAAAATCAATTCTCAGTATTTGGCAAATGTTGCTTTGAAGAGAGCAGACCGGACCAGGCACTCAAAGAATTTCATCAGTGGATCCTCAGCACGGATATTCATCAACAATGTCCATCACAAATGCCAGGAGTACAACACGAAGAGATAAACATCGCTCGACCCTTCACCATGGTAAGAATCTTTACTTTGGCAACACCATAACCATGATAGATTAGGAAACCTCTTTGTCGGCATACCCTTGAGCACTTAGCTCAAGACCCTCGATTTTTGCACCATACTTCTTCCAATGCATTTTCCAAGTACGCATGCATAGGGCTACATTACAAGGCCGTGCACAAGGCACATATTTTCCTCAACCCATGCACGAACACACTTACCCATCATTCATTATGGGTTATTAGTACTTGGCGTGATTACTATGAACATCATCTTAAGAAGATCTAGAGGCCATCAATGGCGACTCACAATGACACAATCATGCTGGAATCCAAGGAAGGAGCGCATACCAAGGGACAACAACTTCCAAAGGCTTTTAGTGACAAATGAAGAACCGGATAACCAACCGGGCCGCATTTGGAAGGTAGACGGCTCTTGTTCCTACCGAACAGGCACTTCCTCTCAAAGCACTACATGGAACAACCATTACAACAAGGGTCTGTCAGGGACGACAAACTCGAGAGGGGGGGGGGGAGTGTTGAAGCTGAAGGTCAAGGACAAAGCACAGGAGCACATGAAAGAGGTGGACACACAAGAAGAAGGAGCAAGTAGGGAGCTCCAAGAAGTGTATGTCAAATTTTTAGAAGAAATCCCTATAAAAATAGTGATTTTCATCACTAAAATCCATTGTAAATACCATTTTCTATTTTTTTAACTCCATTTTGTTCAAGACGAGGAGTCCTTGAGCTTGAGGAGTATTAGAAGTATCATCCTACCAATTTTCATAATTTTTAGACTTCATTTGAGCCCTCAAATAAGCCCTGGAACCTAATTTTTAACTAGGCCGGACACTAGGTCTGGACAAGGCCAAAACTAATAAAAAAACTATAAAAAGAGCTAGAGAGGTCATTTTTGAGGTTAGCTTGTTAGAGAATAGAGCTTTTGTAAGAGAACTCTTTTGCAATTGAATCTTTCCATTGTTCTTCTCTTTGACCTTACTTTGTGCGTGTGTGTGTGTATGTGTGTGTATGTTTGTGTGCTTTCACTCACGCACTTGTGCCTTCACTTGCTCGTGGTCTTCATACCGGTCCTCACGTCTCCACGGATTGACAAGTAAAGGAGGTGGTGCTTATGCTTGAGCTACAAACCACTCAAAGGGAGATTATGGAATTAGGCAGTTCTTTAGAAGAGAGCGTCAATAACTAGAGAGAACTAATCCAGGAACACCAAGAGAACCCTACAATGTTAGCGGAAGGAGGAGGAGACCAACGACTACCCCTAGAGGAAATACCCAAGGGTTGGCTGCAAAGGAGAACTTGATATGGAAAGATTAAAAAAAAATGTGCCTATAAGGACTCCTAGTTTAGCAAACAAAATGAAATGGATGAAACATCACGAAAAGTCGACACAACCGAGGTAGTCTAAGAGACGAATTTAGGAGAAAGAGAGGAAAAAAAGTGTGTTCATGTAGCCTCATGGCTTTGGGGGAGTCTATTCTCTTACACAAGGTAACAACCTTCTTGCAAAGCTTCAAAGTTGTTTTTGTGTGGAGTTACAAGGACCTAGGAGGCATTCTTACATTGACCATGAATAAGAGAAGAGTACACCCATTCATGCCCAAGAAAATTCCTACACACAACAAGAACACCACGACACAAGGACATAGGTGAACAAATGGCACGCCATTCTATTCCCAATAGAGGCCATGAAGCCTTGGCCAAAAGACCCCAAAAAGGAGAGACTCCTGCCTTTTATAGATGAGAGGATGGAGGGAATACAAAAATGCATGTGACCAAAATAAAGGGAAGATCACATGGGCTAAATCAAAAGAAAATCCTAAGAGATATAATAAATAAAAATGGAATCCTCAAGATACACAAGTGAGGATATGTGCACGTAGGAAAGAGTCTCGTATCTCTATAAAATCAAAAGTAAGGCTTAAGAAAAGGGATGTGACTTTTATCTTAAGAGTGGGTTTTTATGTAGTTACATCAAAACGTGAATAAGGGGGAGTTCCCATGACAAAATGAGAAAAAAATGAGACCACACCAAAACCTCCAAGTCTTCATGTGTTCGCCACTCCAAGAGAGGCTCCTCATGCTTATTTCACTAGCTCCGCAAACACCTTGTTAAAGGACTAGAGAAATCCTTGACGTGCACCCTTGTAACATTGTAAATGGTTAGGTTACCATGGTTCTTTAACATAGAGTTTTAATTTTGGTTCACTTCAAGTATGAACATGCATGAATTCATTACTATATAAGTAAACTAAAATCATTTATGAGGGGAAACTCTTAGTATTTTTGTCAGTTTTGAAAAAAAAGAGCTCCTAAAATAGTGCAATCTAATAACTTGCTTTTCTGGCTTCATTTGTACCTTTCTGTGAGCTTTTATTGTAAGCATATGTCAAGGAAACAATGCTAAGATAAGTTATCTACCCCTAAACCCTTCTTCTCTAAGCATTATTTATGTGTGTGGAGTGTAAAAAGTAAAAAGTACAAGCTTAAGTCATTCATATTGTTCATGGGTTTGGCTATATGTGTCATAGTAAATGGGGCGCATATAACCTTTTAGGATCAAAGTATTTTGAATTGAAATTTATGTGCACACATATAGGTAAAACGTCCCAAAAATTTGCAACACTTTTTGCACTTCATTTTTTCATCTTTTGTACATGCAATTAAGATTGGGTAGGACCATAGTGCAAAAAAAATCAATTAGGAGTCACATCTCATCTTTGCAAAGTAGTCACTTACCTCCTACCCATATATATATATATATATATATATATATATATATATATATATATATATATACGTGTGTGTGTATGTATGCAAATCGCCTTCAAGTAGCAAATTTGATTTTTAGTGGGACAAAATGGCCATTTCACACAACATGCAAAGGTGCACATGTGAAATGTGAGGAAGCGGGTCCATTTCGTATGGTTTATCACACTATTTTTACGATTCCAAATTATAATTAACACATGGCAAGTGTCTACCTAGATGGCATAAATCACCAAGAAGTGAGGCTTAGAAAAGCCCTAATTGCTTGACGTTTTAATGTTCTAACACATGGCAAGTGTCTACCTAGATGGCATAAATCACCAAGAAGTGAGGCTTAGAAAAGCCCTAATTGCTTGACGTTTTAATGTTTTGATGGTAAAACAATGTTCTAACCCAACCTGCAAAAAGAGTCATTGTGTGTGAATATCACAACAAATTTGTTCAAGCATACTTCCAAAGTTCAAGGATAAAGCAAAAAATTCATATCAACAGATAAACGATGCAAAGATTTCACACACAAGACCTAAGCCCTAGCCATATGTTGGAAGAAACTTAGGGATTCTCAAGAGGATTCTCAAAAGGACTTATACTTCCTAGGTTTCAAGGTGTGGTGCCAGATAGATTCAAGAAAAAAATGTTTGAGCAACTTAGGCCAATGTACAAGCTAATGATCAAGCAAATGTACAAGGTGCTAATGTGATGCCAAGGATAGAAGACCTAAGCAGACTTCTTTGACCATATCAAGTGGAAAAGTGCATTAATAACTCCTATGGCAATTCCATTGATCCATATGATCATGTAGCTGAATTTAAGCAGGTCTTGAGAGTAGACAGATTACTGATTTCTTAACTCATGATGAAGCTTTTGGCTTAACACTTGTTGTAACCTACTATTGAAGTGGTTGACGAAGAGATGGAGATAAGTTTTGTGATTCCTGAAGTTGAAGAAGAATGGTCAAAGTACCTATGGAATCAAGTACAAGAAGCGAGCTGGATGAAAGAGAGAAAAGATGGTCAAGAATCTCCCTTGAAATAGTTTCAAGATAATGGAGATTCTTAGTTTGTAGATTATCCTTTTAACAAACCTAAAAAGTGCATCTTCATGGTAAGGCAAGGAAAATATTTGGGGCATTGTCTGAAAAAATAGAATTTCCACTAATGAAGAAAGCACTAAAGCAATAGTAAATGTTCCAAAGCCTAAGAACATCAAAGATATTCAAGATTTCATGGGTCAATATGGATAAGATTAAGGATTCATTGTAAAGGTATAAGTTTCTACTTTAACTGTATGAAAGCTTTCATTATTTGGATTCTTTTGCTCTGAGATAGAGCTTGTTCTTTCCCTCGAGGTCTATTATTGCTCTTTCCTAAAAATTTGGGATGACCATATCTGGATGTTAAGCTCATAATTAGAGCATGCCTTGTTAATTAATTGTACTCTGGTACATAATAGCTTTTTAACTCTATAAGGAATCAAATCAAATTTTATCAATTGTAAACACGTTGTGAGTACTTTTTTTAACATTTTAAGTAGAATCTTCCATCCATAAATAGAACTCTCATATTGATTCATGTGCAAGTGGTCTATTTTGCACCATCTTATTCATGGTGATGTTACAAAGAGCATGAGGTGTTTTGTTGCACTAAATTGAAGCTTATAAGGTTAATAAAATCTTCCAAGTCTTAAAAGGCAGGCTTTATGCTAGTTTACTGAACCTAACTTCATTACTCAAAGCAACATACTTCTTTCATGATCTTTCTTTCAACCACTTTCAGTGGTATGAGATCTCTCTTCAATATGGGTGATGAATTTCCTCTCATGATCGAGAAGCTTGGTAGGAACAACTATGTTGCTTGACAAATCAGAATGGAAGCCTACTTACAAGGAAAAAGTCTCTATGGAGTAGTAAAGGGTGATGAAGTCATGCCTATACCCAGTTCCAAGAGAGAACCTACACAAGAAGAAACAAAAAGGTTGACATCATGGTGTGCAAAAGATGCTCAAGCTAGGTCTTACATCCTAATCTCTATCTCTAATTTTTTGCTTCCACACATTAGAAAATGTGAAACATGAGAAGAAACTTGGGATGCAATTGAGACGTTCCTCTTCGCTAGCACCAAAGCTAGGAAGAATCACTTGTGGAATGAATTCAATCAAATGAAGAAGACACCTAAGCAGACAACAACATACTTTCTTACCAAAGTTAAGAAGGTTGCAGATCAATTAGCATCAATTGGAGAGTTGATGGAAGATGAATCCATTATGAGGTGGATCCTAAATGGTATTAGGAATGATAGGCAGTGCCAATCATTCACAAGTGCCTATGATCTCATCATGGATGTGCATACACCTGGCTTCAACATATTTCTTGGCCAATTCTTCAATGAAGAGGCCAACAACAACATAAAGGAAGGTAACTCTTTCCCCTAGTATTACAAAAAACCTAATAAGTGTAGGCCAAATTGTAGAAAAGGGCTTGCGGGTTAGATTGGCTGCCAAACATCTGGAAGCAACATATGATCAATAGATGTGATTTTTTCCGAATTGTGAAGTCACAACGACAAGCTTACCACAACGAAGGGTACATCCACAACAATCTCTTGGACTTAGTGCACGTACATGTGTGGGGACCAAGTCAAGAACCATCATTAGCAGGCTCAAGCTATTGTGTATCTTTTATTGATGATCATAGTAGATGGACAATATTATACTTTATAAAACTAAAAACGAAGACTTTGATTGCTTCAAAAGATATCTAGCACATGTGGAGAACTACACTGCGTTGGATTTTGAGGTTTTTGGAAGCACGCAAACAACACAAGGAAGAAGAAGAAGCTTGAAGCACAACACACAATATCGAATGCATTACCACTAGAATGTACAAACATAATTGACCCGTTAGGGTTATAGAAATATATACAAGCCGAGGAAAAAAATTCCTCAAGAGGAAAAAAAGTGCCCCAGTGGTAGTGTGTTCACACACATCACTACCGAAATATATCTACAAATCCCCCCTAGGAGTGATGCAGTGAACTAGGAGCTAGCACTATTGATCAAGGAAGTGCCAAGCTATGTGGAATCAATCCGCAAAAGGAAGTAAGCCCAAAGCTTTGTGAAAAGCTTCAAACTTCTCCCTAGGTAGAGCCTTTGCGAAAAGGTCTCAAATGTTCGGAGTCTTTTGTGGGAAAATATGCCAAACTAATCTCTCTAGCAGAGAACCTCTCCCTAACATAATGACAATGCACCTCAATGTGCTTAATGCGAGCATGGAATGCAGGGTTCCTCACAACTTCCAATTTGCAGTGAAGATGGTGGTGGTAGAAGATTGACCAACACCCAAATGACGCTCGACCCTTAATAAAATAATTTTATCAATTTTTTTTTCAGTTCAAACAGAACAACACTAGACTAATGAGGCTTTAATAGCCATAAGGTGTCTGAGCCACATACACTCAACAGTCCCTATGAAAGCTACCTATATCTTTGGCACAAAAAGACTAAATTGCCTGCACAAGGACTGCATGTAATGCGTTTGGAGGTCGAAAAAAGCTGAGATTGCGATTTTGGCACCACACAGTAAAGTTATTTTGAACTCCTAATCACCCTAAGTATGCTCACTAAATTTCATATGATTCTGAGACTGTGACCAAATGGGTGTTGACGATGCCCTAGATGAACTGATGACTTGCTCTAATAACTGAATGTAATTACCACCAAAATGTACAAAGATTACTAACATGTTAGGGTTATAGGCGTATATACAAGCTGGGAAAAAAGACCTCCTAGAGAGGGAAAAAAGTGCCCTGGTGGTCCTAGTGTGTTGACACATCACTACCTAAATATATCAACACTTCAAATCTTTGATCTTTTTCAGAAAAATGTCCATGGAATCTCCTTCATTCATGTGCTCACTCTCCAACTGTTTTCAGAGGTAAGCAACACGAGCCTCATTCCTTGCCTATTATAAGGCGATAAGTGTATCCCAAGCATCCTTTGCTATTATGCAAGAGCGAATGTGAGGAATAATGGCAGGTTTGATAGACAAGGCTATCAATGCATGTGCCTCAGCATCTCTGCCATCCCAATGAAGTTGCTCTATAGTAGGTGCAGTAGGAACCGTAGCACGAATAGGAACATGAAGAATATCACCATCTTCAACACTATCTGCATCACCTTCAACAATTGCATTTGTAGGTGTAATATGATATTTTTCAACACCCTGTACAATATTCCACAGTCCTTTTGCAACCAATACATGACACATCATATAAGCCCATAATGGGTAATTGGTACCATCCAACTTATCTTCAACAACCAACATATGGAATACATCATTGCTTTTAGCCATGGTCATTGACCAAAATACCCTGACGCAAAAAAATGAATGTATCTCAAAAAGTTGAATAGAACTACCCTGTCAAGTTCTGCTAAACCTATCGTAGACTTTGAGACGCTTATACTGGCGAACCAAAACCTGTATATATCTTTGGCACGAAAAGGAAAAATTGCCTACAAAAGCACTGTGCTAGTGCTTTCGAAGGCTGAAATGAGCTTAGATTGCGATTTCGACACTACATAATGAAGCAGGTTTGAATCCTAATCACCTTGAGTATGCTCACCAATTTTTGTGCAATTTTGAGACTGTGATCAGAGAGGTGTTGACGATGCCCCAGATGAAGTGACGACCTACTCTGATACCAATTGTTGGAGTTTGAGATCTATGGAAGCATGCAAATAGCACAAGGAAGAAGAAGAAGCTTGGAGCACAACACACAATACTCAATGTATTACCATTAGAATTTACAAAGAGAAGTGACATGTTAGCATTATAGGCATATATACAAGCTGGGGAAGAAAAGCTTCTAAAGAGGGAAAAAAGTGCCCCGGTGGTCCTAGTGTGTTCACACACATCACTACCTAAATATATAACCACACTGGTAGGTCATTGAATAAGATTAGATCTGATGGAGGGGGAGAATATTTATCCAAATATTTTGATGAATACTTGAAGGATAAAGACATCAAAAGAGAAGTCACCACTATGTATTCTCCTCAACAAAATGGTGTTGCTGAAAGGAGAAACAAAACCCTAGTTGGGGCAGCAAGGACTATGCTCAAAGAAAAGAAGCTGCTACACTACTTATGGGTAGAAATAATGTCTACTACAGTATATCTTGTCAATAGGATTCCATCTAAATCACTTCAAGCTATGAATCCTATGAAGTTTGGGACGGTAGAAAGCCAAGCCCAGAGCATTGGAAGGCCTTTGGTTGTTTAGCATATGTGCAATTACCTTCACAAATCACAAGAAAATTAGATGAAAGAGCAACCAAAGCTGCATTCATTGGCTACGAGTCACCAAAAATGGGCTACATGTTTTACAATCCAACTACAAAGCAATTCACAACAAGCAAGCATGTTGTATTCGAAAAAAATAGGTCATGGTATGAAGAAGATAAGCAAAAGGTAAAGCTACCCTATGACCTTGATACATAGTTTCTTCCATTAGATAGTAAGCATGATGCACAAGTGCAAGACTCTAGAAGTGATTCAAAAGAGGAAGAAGATGAGAAAGAGAGAGATTACAAACTTCGGAAATCAATAGGGAAGGCCAAGATGCAAGAATGTGGAGAAGGCTCCAAACATGCTCCTAGAAGATCAACAAGGGATATGAGACAACCTAAAAGGCATGATTATGATACATCATTTGTGACTAAACATACAATTTATTTGGCCAAAGATTCAATTTCAGAAGAACACTCTACTTATGAAGAATCCAAAGGTAATCCTAATTGGGAGAAAGCCATGAAAGAGGAAATAGAAGCTCTTAAGGATATGGATACATGGGAGTTGGTTCCTATGCAAATCGACAAGATGGTAATAGGATGTAGATGTGTAGGTAAAAAGGTTCCTAAGGGATGTGCTCAAACACAAAGCATATATTATGAAAGAACCTTCTCACCTGTGGCCAAAATGACCACCATTAAAGCCTTGCTAAGTGTTGCATCTGCAAGGTATTGGAAGCTACTTCAACTTGATGTGAATAATGCTTTTCTCAACGGATGGATCAATGAGAAAGTACACATGTCCCAACCCTCTCGGTATGAAAATCCCAATTATCCTGATTATGTTTGCAAGTTTAAGAAAGCAATGTAGGCTTTGAAACAAGCCCCTAGAGCTTGGAAGTAGAGGTTGCTAACCTATTTGTAGGATCAAGGGTTCAAATCAAGCAATGTAGATGCATCATTATGCATCAAGAAGATTCATGATGAATTTATCTACTTATGTGTACATGTAGATGTCGTAATTGTGATAGGTAATGATGTAATTATAATAGAAAGAATCAAAAAGCACATGCAGGTGGAGTTCAAGATTAGTGATCTTGGAGAACTTACATTCTTCTTAGACATGCATGTTATCTATATAGATCAAGGGATGTACTTGAATCAAAGGAGGTATACTCAAGATCTACTCTTAAATTTCAAAATGGATGATGCCAAACGTGCAAGTACACATATGGAGTTGAACCACAAACTCAGTGTATATGAAGGGGAACACATAGAAGATGTGAACGAATATCAAAGCCTTGTGGGTAGTCTAATTTATGCCACACACGCAAGGGTAGATATTTCTTATAATTTTGGAGAACTTGATCAAAATATGCACTCTCTTAGAAAACTACACATGGATGCAACTAAAAGAGTACTCAAGTATCTTAAAGGAACTATCGATGGGACACTTCTCTCTCATTGCACCACACACAATCCATTCACTAACTCACCATTCATGAAGCATGCTTCACATCCATTTGAAACAATTTCCAACCTTTTGCAACATCCAACAAGATAAATAAGAACCGACATAAGAGCTCTACAATGCATTCATGAAGCATTCTTCACATCCATTTGAAACAATTTCCAACCTTTTGCAACAACCAACAAGATAAATAAGAACCAACATAAGAGTCTACAATGCATTTTGACTCATGAATTAGGACAACTCATAGAAAAGCCTAGCCTTATAGACCTTTTTTTTATTAAATTTTTTAGTTATTTTCTAATTTTAGCATTATAATTATTTCAAAAGAAACATGCCACTTTTATGTGTGTTCAACTATGATATGATGATATCATGAATGGAAGCGACTAACTTTGTAGTTTAAGAAGTTAACATGCTCAGTGCTTCATCTTGAAAAGAGCCCAATAGTGATCCATGATGCTCCAAGTTATAAGGTTCCCATTAAGAGGAGAAGCTATGATGTGAACCCGAACACTTTAGTTGGGTCCTAAATATATAGTTAGATGAGTTCTACGTGATCGAATGCCAAAAAGGTGACTATTTGTGGGTCTAACTTTTGAGTTAGATAGAGTAGTACAGTTTGGTAGATGGTTGAGATATATTGCAAGGAAGCTACTAGGGACCCAATGCACAAGTGAATGGTGCCATCTTTTGTACAAAATTCCCATTTTTCTTATTTCTTGCGTGTTTTCTATTTGTCTCTTTCTCAATTATTGTTTGTGGCGTTTTCTATATTCTCTTCTAGAAGAAACTTATGGTGCATAAATTATGTATAAAGCTTTGTTATAAATAGTCTAAATTTAAAAAATGAACAAATATAGAGAATTTTCATTATTATTTTTTTAATCTAATAAAATAATAACTCTACTCAACACAAACATAAAAAAAAAAGTAGGTTCATCTGAAGCCTACTCTCCCGAACTTTAACTTTGAAATTGCAATTGTACAAGTGAACGGGCATAGTACCCATGGGACCCCCGTATCCCACAAAGCTGGGGTTAGACTTCTTGAAGGCGACACAAGAGAGAACTAGTTTCAACGAGAATATCATGGTTTTACATTGACCTTAGGCCCACACTGTCCTACTCATAGTGGAGATTGAACCCTCGCCCCCACCTCAAGAGGCGAAAAGCCCAACCAACCCAACTAATGTGTGCAAGCACTCAACACAAACATTATTTATTTGAAAATAAATGCGTCTTAAATACACTAGATGCATTTTTGGTCAGCCCATGGACCATACAAGGAGTTCTCTTATGCCTCATATTTCAATCGCTTTTACCATATTTTGTAGGACTTAGAGTTGCAACCTAATTAGATTCACACGTTGAGTCCCGATATCTCACCATGAATATGCTATGTTTTATATTTTAATACACTAGCCAATGATCATTTGCAAAGCATCTCATGGAGACATCACAAGCCTAGAGGAGCTCACGCAAACTTTACTAGGTAAGCGAAGATGCTAACTTTAAATTCTCGCGCTCTAAGCATGTTCCATCACCATGTCATACTGTGGTGAATTTATTGCTCGATTATTGGATGCCATTGATTTTTCTTGCGGCCTATGATATTCAGTGCAATCAAAACGAAGTCCTTACGTCTAAAACATGTTTGCATGATTCAGAACTATTGAGTATTTTGTGCATGGAAAATTGATGCCAATACCATGGATTACACAATCTCATGATAACGCATTTTGTTTCTGAAAGTTGTGTAGTTTCCATAGGCTGTTGCCTGTTAACAGAATCCGAACGAGATGCAGTTCTTTGTGAAAACCTTGAAAGGCAGGACCATCACATTGGAGGTCGATAGCAGCGATATCATCGACAATGTGAAAACAAAAGTTCAGGACAAAAAAGGTTTCCCTCCAGGTCAGCAGCGCCTGATTTTTGCAGCAAAGCACTTGGAAGATGGCCGAATTTTGACAGATAACAACATTCAGAAGGATTCTACTTCACAATTTGTTCGTAAACTTTATGGTGGATCTATGATCAAGGTCAAAACGTTCACAGCAGCAAAAATTAAGATTGATATTGAACTTATAGATACAGTCAAAATAATCAAAGAGTGTGTGCAGGAGAGGAATACCACCGGAGCAATGAAGGATTATTTTCGCTAGTAACCAGATGAAGGATGAACAAACTGCTAAAGGCTACAACATTGATGGTGTTTCAGTTCTGCACCTCGTCGTAGTTAAGAGGTGGCTTATGAGCTTGTGGATGTTCCTCGTCACAGAAGTCTAAGGGCTCCATGGTAGACTGACAGCTCACCTGAAATGGATGCATGGCATGCGGGGAGAGGGCGATATTTTTATCCAGGTATGTGGGACAACTGTTCTGAATCATGATCTGATCATTCTGAATAAGTGATAGAAAAGTCGTTTACTCCTTATATCTCGCTTATAGCATGAAAATGACCTCAATATACTCTTTAGTTCCGTTGAGTGTAAATATATCTTATGTATGTGTCCATAGCATATTATCATCACATATCTTATCTACTGAAACGGAGTGTTTTACACAAGCTGCAACCCTTGGTCTAATATAATCATAGACAAGCAATTTATGGGTATATGTTTAAGATTTCTTGCTATGAATTCATTATGATTTTGCATCGCAATACGTAATACACATAATCACATCAAAAAGTAATATGGTCGAACAAGCTCATTAAAGTCTAGATAAGAAAATAGGACAAAACATTTATAGTCCCAGCAGTAGGAACTAAAGGATGGTTGTTTGATTCCTTTTTTTACAGAAGGTTTATTGACTTTCATCCCAAGATTGTTGGAGATGCATTACCTCAACAATCGGTCAATTTTGAAGGTTTTGGAGGAAGGGATTTACCATCCATTCAGTCTATCGATCTCAGATTTCTTCTCCAGTCTTGCAAAGATGCAATGTCACTCTCATATGTATTTGATGCCCACACAATTGTTGTTGAACTTGCAGTGGAAAGCTGGGCCATCCTGGCAAATTCTCTTCTTCAAGTTTACACGGATTTTGGTGACTTGGAGGATGCCTGCCATGTCCTTTCAACAATCAGATGTAGGGATAAATTCATGTGGAATCACATGATCAAAGCATATGGAACTCTTGGCTATGCTTATGAAGCTTTTCAATGTTTTGATCACATGCAGATGGAAGGGGTATTGCCTGACATGTTTGTGTATGCCTCATTACTATCAACTTCTGCCACACGATCTACCATTATTAGAGGGCAACAGATTCACTCCATTATCACAAACTGTGGCATCCCCATGGATGTTGTAGCTGGCACTGCACTTGTAAATATGTATGGCAAATTTGGAAGACTAAAAGATGCTGTTAATGTATTTTACACCATTGATAAATGTGATATTGCTGCTTGGAATGCTTTGATTGCAAATCATGCTCAACAGGGACATGTGCAAGATAGCCTTGAATTTTTGACGCTGTTGCAAAATCAAGAAGTCTCGCCAAATAAAGTTACATTCATGAGTATTTTGCCTGCATTTGTTGATTCAAGCGCGGCCTTTTGTGGAATGGAGGTTCATGATCTTGTACTAAAATATGGATTTGAGTCAGACTTAAACCTTGCAAATGCCTTGCTTAGCATGTATGGAAAATGTGGTAGAGTGGAGGATGGGTTGATGTTATTTGATTCCATGCCAGAAAAAAACACGCTTACATGGACAGTAACAGTACAATGTTTAGTGCAGAATGGGGACAGCAATAATGCTCTTTTACTATTCAACCAAATGCAGAATGAAGGGGCAGTCCCAGACTCTGTTACTTATATTAACATGCTTTCAGCATTCTCTGACCAGGACAGTTTAGTTCAAGGCAAGATATTTCATGCCCTTTTGATACCTGGATTAGGCAAGAAGGATATAGAGCTGAACAATGCTCTTCTGAATATGTATAGTAAGTGTGGGAGTCTAGAGACTGCAGAATCCATATTCAATGGTATGGTGGAGCGCAGTGTCATCTCATGGAATGCCATGATATATGCATATGTACAACACGAGCAAAACCATAGTGCCATCCAGTTGTTTACCGATATGGTTTCTCAAAATGAAGCTCCTGATAGAGTGACTTTTCTCAGTGTTCTGTCTGCTTGTGCTCAGGAAACAGGTCCCCAGAGCTTTAGAGTTTTAGAAAAGGCAATGGATGTTCATTCCATGGTAGTCCACTATGGAATGGAGACAGATGTTGTATTGGGAAACACACTCATTCTTGTGTATGGAAAGCATAAAGCCTTGCAAGATGCACAGGGTGTTTTTGAGAGTCTAAGTGATCGAAATGTAGTATCTTGGAATATTATCATCGTAGAAAAAGTTCAAGATAGGAAGGCCTCTGAGATTCTTTCTCAAATGCTAGAAGAGGGAGTGATGCCCAACAGAAATACTATTACTAGCATTCTAACTGCTTGCAAACATTCAAGCTTGCTCACATTTGGCAAAGATACACATGCTCGCATTTCTGTATCTATGTATGGATTAGATACAGTTACTGGAAATAGGTTGATTGACATGTACCTAAACTGTGGCAGTGTTAGCTGTGCCCAGGAAGTTTTCAATTGCCTCCTTGATCGGGACATCATCATTTGGACTCAAATGATTGGAGGCTATGTGAATTGGAGGCAAAACAAACTTGCATTGAACCTTTTTGATCGCATGCAGCAAGAGTCTCTAGGAATGGATAGGGTTACACTTATTTGCATTTTATCAGCATGTGCTAGCTGCTCTGCACTTGCAAAGGGAAAGTCTTTGCATGCTTGTATTTCTGGTTCTGGGCTAGAGCATGATGTTGCAGTAGGTAATGCCTTACTCAACATGTATGGAAAATGTGGAAACATGAGGGAAGCACACACTTTCTTTTCCCAGATGGCTGTGACTGATGTGGTTTCGTGGAGCTCAATGATTGCGAATTATGCACAACATGGTCACAGCAAGAATGCACTTCAAGTGTTTGATGAAATGCAGCATCAAAATGTGGTGCCAGATCAGATTACTTTCTTGAGTGTTCTTTCTGCATTTAGTCATGCAGGGAGAGTTGTAGAAGGTTGTTATTGGTTCAGATATATGAAGCAAAGCCTTGGGATTGAGCCAACCCTTGACCATTATAATTGTATGATCAACCTTCTGGGGAGGGCTGGAATGCTGACTGAGGCTGAGGAGATGATTAGAGATATGCCTTTTGAGGCTGATATTATTACATGGATGACTTTGCTGGGTGCAAGCAGGTTCCATGTGGATGTAGTCCGTGGAGAACAATATGCAAGGGAGGCTTTCAGATTGAATCCCTTGGATCCAGCACCGTATGTCATGCTTTCAAATATTTATTTCTCTGCTGGCAGAGAAGAACAAGCTGTGAAAGTCATAACTGAGATGAAAGAAATGGGTATGGGGCAGGGAAAATTCTGCAGCTTCATTCAGATTGGTGGTAAGGTTCACAAATTTTATGATAATGATTTCTCACACCCACAAAGGGAACAAATACATTCTGAGTTGCAACTACTCACTAGAAGACTTGTAGAAGCAAACGATACTTACTCCAAGATATTGCTTTTGAAGAACGATGAATTCAGGCAGAACTTGCTGAACCATGGTGAAAAATGGGCCTTGGCATTTGGTATAATTAGCACTCCTCTTGGAACAACCCTAGTTATTTCTAAAGACTCTGAAATATGCTTTGATTGTCATACCTTCATCAAGCTTGTGTCCCAAATCACAGGCAGGGAGATTATATTGAAAGATCTTAGGCAGTCCCATTATATACATGATGGTGTTTGCTCTTGTGGCGATCTGTGGTAATCTTTTGAGCTTGCTATTTGAAACATTTAGAAATGCCAGAGTTCTTCAAGTCTCATGTTTCTTTACCCTGACTGTAGCCTGGAACAGAGTTTCAAAACTATCGAGAATGCAGTATGAATGGCTGACTTATAGTGAAGACATGAGAGATGTAACTGTATTTGATATCCAGTTTGTGCCATTCCCCCCCTCTTCCCCTGTATTTCTATTAGGTTGGTCGGTGCTTGAGGAGTTTACCCTGATTCATTGAATTGGGCTCTTGGCAGTTGAATCCTGTTGTAATTGGTTTTTTGCTGGTATTTGGCAATTCCAATTCAAGTTCACTGTTTTGGCATGTTTCTCAGATTTCTTTAACTCCTGTTTGATCTTGGTGCGTCTAAAGTGTCTTCTGACCTGTTCTGAGGGCAAAGGGCTGAATGTGATGTGATTCAGAAAGGGGCCGACAACACTTAAAGATCCACCGATATTGAACATGAGACTTAGAAACAGTGAATTCAAATAAAGAGTGCCAAAAACGGGCTGAAGCCATTTATGTTGGGACTCAACTGTTGAGAGCCCAAGGGGGGGGACTCGACCTGGCCGGAGTATGGGGCATCGACTTGACTGGATGCAAGCCGGCCTCAAAGAGACATCAGCTGACCTCGAAGAGATACCTGACTCGCAATTGCCTTTGCGAAGGGGCTCAAGGTAGTAAGGTGAATGAGTTCTTGCTTGGAGGTGCGAGTGCATGGCTTGGACATTTAGTGAGGTCTCCCTCATAGTTGCCCACAGTTTGGCACTAGAAAATTGTTAGAATTTTAGGATTTAGAAGATTCTAATTTGTATCATTTTAGAACATTTGATCATGATTCATTGTATATATTATGAATATCTGTATGAGGTTAGCTCATGGGCAAAAAGGCAATATTGGTCAAACCATTTGCCAAAATTGGTCAAAGAACGGTACTTGAATTAATCACATATTCTTGAAGTACTCAAAGAGAGCATTCGAACCATATACAGCACTTACCTATCTGACATCATATGAGGCTTAAATTATCAAACCCTAATTTCTATAATCAAATTGAAAAGCACATATTTATTAAGTATGCATATGCTTTTTATGTGACATGTGGCAGCATCTTATTTAATTCATCCAAGAGCTGTTATTTAACGAAGAAAAAGCTATGTACAACCTATTAAAATATAAAGAAATGCATTAATGAAAAAAGTCCATCTCTTTACTTAGATTCGGAAAACTCACATCAGCGTTTAGAAAAAGCTATCGCATATTCTTCTCTGTAAAAGAACAACGTGAAACTCATAAGTGACACACTTCTATACATGCATACTCTGTGTGTTGCTGCTGTGAGCTGAGATGGATCTGTTTTGGTGCTGTTGGAGCTTCTTGTGTACCGTTGTAGGTACACAATTTTCTTGGAGGTGTGGATTATTCATCTACATGCACTTGTTGATAGTGTTTCTAGAGTTTTGTTTTGGAGAACATATTCAGCTTTGAAGGAGTTCTAGAAACAGTGTATGCTCATACACTGAGATCTCTCTACTCTTGAGAGAGATTGCTTTGGAGATCTTATCTAGGCCTCTTCATGCCATCTTTTTCTCTCACTATTTCTCTCTTTGGTATTGATGGGTTGTGAGTATTTTATATTATCATGTTGATATTTGTATATTGGAAGCATATCTTTATCTTGTACATTATTATCATAATTGAAGCATATGGCTTTTTGTCTACATCTTTTGAGTTTATTTGTGTATTTCCTCTCATACATGTTTCTACTTTTTGTGTTGGGCTGAGTATTTGTTAACAATTTGATGTCAGAGTTCTTGTAGTTACAACAAGACTTCAAGAAGAAGAAGAAGAAGAAGAAGAAGAAGAAGAAGAAGAATGGAAGAAGAAGAATGGAAGAAGAAGAAGAAGAAGAAGAAGAAGAAGAAGAAGAAGAAGAAGAAGAAGAAGAAGAAGAAGAAGAAGAAGAAGAAGAAGAAGAAGAAGAAGAAGAAGAAGAAGAAGAAGAAGAAGAAGCAGCAGCAGCAGCTAGTGGTCAACTTTATTTGACTTAGGTAAACTAAGTTTGACTTTTAGCTTTGGAAGCTTTTTTGGCTTATTCAAACTCTATTTCCCCTTTCCGTTCGACTTGATTCAAGGTTGGTCAACTATGGTCAACCATGGTTCATTGTTCTTGTTTAAAAGCTATTTGTACTAAACCTTATCTTGTTAGAGCTCTAAGATTCTTGTCTTGAAAACTGATATTTATCTCAAATATAGGTGATTGTGATAAATCTAGTATTTTACAAATATTTTCTTCGAATGACCATCTTGGTAGCTCTAATTATCCTTTTTGGAGTTTTATGCTTAAGAATCTCGTAATAGCAAGAGACCCCTTGGATGTAGTGATAGGTGATTTACACGTCTTGATGGACCTAGACAAATGCGTGATAGAGGTAGAAGAAGAGAGACTACCAGAGAAGCAAGTAACACTGAAACTCCTACATCAACTGAACCATAAAACCCGCCTAGGAAAATTCTTGCAATTGGATAATTTTTTCAAGATCAAAGAAGATGGGATACTAGAGATGCACAAGCCTGTGCTATTATATCTCTATATGTGAAAAGTTTTATCATCCCTCATCTAAGACCTTGCATGACATCGAAAGAAGCTTAATCTAGACTTAACCTAGAATTGAAAGAGACCATGAGTGACCTAGTCGTGGCTACAAAAGGAAAAGACAAAAGTAAAGGCAAGAATAAGAGTAACTCTTAATCCAAAAAGAGTTATTATTTCTAGTTCAACTTCCAATTCTAAACCAAGTAAAATCGCATGTAGTGAATTTGATTTTGAAGATGATCTTGATGATTCTGAAAAGAAGAAAAAAACCTTTAAGAAGGGTAATTGCTTCTATTATTAGTCATTATATAAATGAATGCAAAATTAGGTTATAGAAGCAAAAAAGAGACTCATAATGTTATAGATGATAAAAAATATGATAAACAGGTTGAGACATCAAATACCATAGACTATATTGAAGAAGATTTTTTTTTTCATAATTTTTAAAGACTTTGAAAAGTCTCATGATTGGTTGTTTGATAGTGGTGAATCTAAGCACATGACTCCTGATCTTAGCTTGTTTCAATCCATATCATCCAATAAATCAAATTTATTGTTTCTTTTGCTTTTAGCCAACCTCTTATAGTAAAGGGCATATGAACTATATATCTTACTACTCAGAGTGAAAGCCAATTCCAATGTGTTGAATTCTTGTATGTGCCTGATGTTACTCAGAACTTATTGTTTGTTTCTACATGGATGAGAAATCATTTGAGTATTGTATTTAACATAAGTGAACACATCATGTATAATGAAAATAGAGAAGTGATGTTTTCTAGACTACTTAAAAATAATAGGCTTGTCCTTCGTATGCATCATACTCAGAAAACTTGCATACCATCTATAAGTGTTCAAGAGAAATCTGTGTCAAGTACTTGTCATGGGTATATATAACTTGTGAGTGATTTTGATTTTTCAACTCATGTAAATGTGACTAATGTGGATCTTGCAACTCATCTTGTTGAATATCAGTATTCTATCCAAATTAGTTGCGTGGAATATCAATCACTCATTTTTCAACTCATGTAAATGTGACTAATGTGGATTGAAACTAATTTGATTTTTCCCTAGGAAAATTAGTATTCTATCCAACTTATTTGTTCTTTTGTACCCCGATTGCATGGAATATCAGTATTCTATCCAAAACTCTTCAAGAAATTAAAAAAAGAATGTATATCTTATTTGTGCAAAAAATACTAATAATATTTTCTTGAGTTTCTTATTAAAAAAGTACACTTGAGGATTTTGAAAATATAAAATAAATTCAATCAAGGATTTCTTTGATAGAAAGTCATCCAAATTCCTTTATCAAGATCATCCTATGTGGAAGGTATGATGATATACTATTGAGAAGATGGTGGAGAAATTCTATTTGTAGATTGGATCATAACTTAGAAGCTTGTGAACAAAAATTTCAAATACTTATAGATTACAAATTTTCATTTAATTTTGAAATGTATCTATATCAACTTAAGAAGATAAGTTCATATGCAAGGATCTATGGAATACATGTTTCATATTTTGCCTTCATTTTTAAAATTTGATTCGGAGAAGAAGATTCATACTTTAACACACCTTGCAAAGCCCACTTGTGGACATGTTTATTCCACATTACAAGTTTTTAAGAAAGAGAAAACATAGAGAAATCTCAAATTAAAATTTAGAGAGGGGAGAATTGTTAGAATTTTAGGATTAGCACTTGTGATTATCTAATTTGTATCATGTTAGGACATTTGATCATTATTCATTTTATATATTCATGAACATTTTTATTAGCTTAAGTTAAGGACAAAAAGTCTTATTGGTCCGAATCATTTACCAAAATTTAAATCATCCAAAAATCATGCTTTAGATATCCACATATTTGTGAAGTAATCAAAGAGAGAATTCCAACCATGTACAACACTTCCCTATCTAACATCACATGGAACTTAAAATATCAAACCCTAATTTTCATAATTAAATTGAGAAGCATATACTTTTTAAGTATGCCGATGCTTATGCAAGCATATGATTTAATTCATCCAAGGGCTATTATTTAACAAAGAAAAAGCTAGGTGCAACATATTAAAATATAAAGAAAACATATTTGAAAAGATCCCATCACTATACTTGGATTTTTGGAAAAAATCTATTGCTTATTTTTTTTAATAAAAGAACAACATGAAACTCATAACTAACATGCTTCTATACTTGCATACTATGTGTGCTTCTATTGTGAGCTGAAATGATCTATTTTCTTTCTTTTGGAGCTTCTCATATACACATATATACTTTTAGGAAGTATTTATTACTCATCTACATGCACTTGTTGATAGTGTTTCTAGAGTTTTTATTTTGGAGGACATTTCAACTTTGAAGGAGTTCTCGGAGGATTGTATGATCATGAACTTGGAGATATCCCTACTCTTGAGAGAGATTATTTTGGATATCTTACCTAAGCCTTTTCATGCTATCTCTTTCCTTCATACTTGCTTTGTTTGGTATTGATGGGTTGTGAGTATTTCATGTTATCATGTTGACATGTATATTGGAAGCATATCATCATCTTCTACATTATTATCATAATTGAAGCATATGAAATTTGGCCTATATCTTTGAGTCCATATGTGTATCTATCTGTTTGTCTAGGATTGAGTATTTGCTAATGAAAATGAACTCCTCAAACACCAAGAAACCTAGATAGAAGTAGGGGGATACTGGAGGGTGTTCGAGGTCTACAGAAACACATGAACAACACAAGGAAGAAGAAGAAGAAGAAGAAGAAGCATGTATCGCAACACAATAGAGAATGTATTACCAAGTGAATGTACAAAGATTGGTAACCCATTAGGGTCATAGGATTATATACAAGCCAGGGAAAAAAGACCTCTTAAAGAGGGAAAGATATGCCAAAATAATTTTGTGTGGGCACATATGCCAAAATGATGTTTCCAACAAAGAACATCTCCTAACATAATGATAGTGCACCTCGATGTTCTTTGCACGAGCATGGAACAAAGCTTCCTTACAATTTCCAATGCACTCTAACTATCAATGAAGATGGTGGTGGCAGAAGACTAACCAACACCCAAATAAGCCAAAAGGAGTCTTAGCCACACAAATGCAATGATCGATGTGAAAGTTACCCTTTACTCAGCCTCACAACTAGAACTTGCCTCAATAGTCTGCTTCTTGCTCAACCAAGATATGCATGAGCTAGCAAGCATGAAGAGAAAATCACTGGTGAACACACAAGTGTCATAGCAACTAACCCAGTTTGAGTCAAAAAATCTGGTGGTAATGATTCCCTCTTGGGATAAAACAATCCAACTAGCTGGGTGCCACTCAACTAGTGAGAGATGCACTTGATTGCCTACCAATTTTTGACACTTTGGAAATGCATAAACCTGCTATCTCAAAGACAAAAAACTGAAGATTAGGTCAAGTTATGCATAAGTAAATCCAATATCCAACATCATGCTGATAGAGAACAACATCAAATGCATCTCTAACATCATGAATACTCAATCATAAACTTTTTTCCATAGGAATGGTGATAGGTTTGCATATTCAAGACCAAAACACTGCAATAATGTGTAAACTCTTTTTTTTTTGACACAAAGCTATTCCCCCGTCAACTTACAAATACTAAATTCCCAAATAATGACGCAAAAGCCCCAAATTTGACATCTCAAAAGAGATATGCAAATTAGCCTTAATTTCAATAGTATTCTTCTCATTAGTGAAAGAACTTGGAGAAGCTTGTTGAAGGTAGAAAAGTGTGTTTCGAAGCGACGAAGTTTGGTCAAGCCAACCGGCACAAGACCAACCCTTGAGCTTATGGAGACTCAAATAGACCTTATAAGCATGTGATAAGTGCAAAGAAACACACTATGTACTTTGGAGCATCAAGGAGAATGAGTCGATACAAAACAGATAGGTTTGCGGGTCGACTAGCTCAAAAAACTTACTATCTATGGAAGAGACAATGAACTTCAAATGCCCATAGCGACCAGCGTGATTACAACTAGAAAAAATCCTTTTATGGGAGTGATAAACATAGGGTTGAGTGTATGGAATGCACAAAAGTATAAGGAATAAGCAAAATATGCTATAGGAATGAATGCGACATTCACCGGTGGTACTTCCTATTTTTCAGGAATACGCAGAGATTGACCCCGAGACAGAAAAACTGAGATTCCTCCCAATCTACTGAACCAAATGCTATGAAAATTTATAGGCATAAACTAAACACTTATACCTTTCCAATACGTTATGTTCCACTCAATTTGGAGCTCTGGAGAGAGAGCAGCAACCTCTGCAAGATTACTGTTGGCGAAGAAGATGATGCAGAGAATTGAAGGAGCAAGACAATGATGGTCACAAGTGTATGTATATTGCTTCCATGTAATGTACAAGTGATTTCAAGTCCTTATATAGCCTCTAGGAGTGTTCCAAAACTTTTACAAGTTGAATTTGAATTCAAATGAAGGTGGGAATGGTTGTTGGAGGGAATCAATTCACTTTCCTACAATCTAGGAAAAGTGAAGATCTACTTTGATCTACTTTTAGGTGATTTGATTTGCTTGATTGAATGCAACTTCAATCACCACAAATTCGTGGGATTTGGGCTCTATCTTTCTACCTTTACATGTGTAAAGCTCAAGGCTTTTACAACAGTAGCCATCAAAAATCTCTCAAAAAATACAATAAATGAGCATATGAAAAAGAACTCTTCAACGGATATTCTTTCGATGCGATAGCCTTTGATGTAGATCAAATCCACCTCAAGCATAGTGTAAGCTTGATGTTCCAACAATTAGGACTAGTGAGCAACATGTCATTAACATATACAACAATGATTAGAAGTATGTCATCAACACACTTAACATATAAGGTGCTCTCAGTTGGACTATTCTCAAAACCGTGTGATAGCAAATAGGAATGTATCTTTTCATACCGAGCACATGTTGCTTGGCTCAAACCATATAATGCATTTTTTCAACTTGCACACTTTTTCATGCCCTTTCGGTAAAAAACTATGAGGCTAAAATACATACACTTCTTCACGTAAATCACCATTCAAAAATGAAGCTTTAATGTTTAACTGATGCACATTTTTAATTGATGTATATTTTTAACTGATGTACATTCCAACCATGATGAGCTTTAAGTGCACAAATGCTATGAAGGATGGTCATTCGACATGTGGGAGCAAAGGGCTCATCAAAATCAATGCGTCTCTCTTGAGCATAACCTTTTGCAACAAGCCTAGCCTTATACTGTCAACTATTCCATCTGGCTTACATTTTAACTTTTATACCCATTTGGTGTCCATGGAATTTTTTCTTGGATGAAAATCACATAAGGCTAAGTACCATTATTCATGATAGCATCATATTTTGATTGCATTACAGGCATCCAGTTTTCTGAATTTTGTGCTTGATCAAAAGAAACATGCTCATTCTCATCACAAAGACTAGAGACAACCATTGCATAAAAATTTGATGCAGAAGCTCTATGAGATACTGAACAAGTACGATATGATAAAGATGTATCTAATTTTCTATCTCTCAAAGTCTACACCATCCATGTAGGCATAGTTTTTGCCTCCTCTATATCAGCCCTCTCATCAACAAGTGCATCATGAAAATCAGCATAAGAAATGGAGTGATTTGCATAATTATTTCAAACCTGTAAAGGTTGAGAAATTGCCTCATTTGGACTAGCACCTGATTGTATGAATGATATAGAGGATAGCCTTTGCTTTCAAAACTATATCCAACAAAAATACATTTCACTACTTTCATCTAGCCTTCTATGTTGTTGTTCAGGCATTAATGCATATGCAAGACAACCAAAGACATGTAGATGAGAAACATATGGCTTGCAACCATGCCAAGCCTCATATGGAGTGATAGATTGCAGTGCTTTGGTGGACCACCTGTTAAGTACATATGCTGCACACATAACAACGTGAAGCCTGAAGCTATGTGGTAAAGCCTGACTTATGACCATACACCTCGCCACCTCCATGAGAGACCTATTCTTTATTTCAGCAATTCCATTTTTTTTGAGGTGTATATGGAAGTGTACAATGATGTTTTATCCCACATTGAAAATGCATTAAAATTAGAAGACATGTATTTTGCCCCTTGATCAGAACGGAGGGTGGTCAATTTACATGTTGACATATTTTCAACCATAACCACAAACTATTGAAGTACATAAACACTTCGGACTTTGTTTTCAACGGATATGCCCATGCATGCGAGGAGAAGTCATCAATAAAAGTCAGGAAGTAAAGGTAGTTCCCAAATGAAGGTGTCTGCTTTTGACCACGTGCATCACTATGAACAAGCTGCAATTTATGAGAAAATCAAATGAAACCATCTCTTGGGAAGGATGAATACTGCATTTTGGCCAAAATACGACCTTCACAAACATGTTTACAAGGTGCCTCAAGGTTTGGCAGAGAGGAAATCATTTTAGATTTTTGTGCGTGTAGCAAACTAGCAAAATTCAGATGACCCAAGCATGCCTGCCAAAGCTTTGCATTTAAGATAGCCTAACAATCTTGAGCTACACATGCTGATTCATTAAAAAATTTTGCAATCTGTGAGCTTATACATCTCAAGAAATAAAATTCAAAAGCAATAATAACATCACTAATTGAAAGATCATGAACTATAGATCTATCATCAACAAATTTGACAAGCAAGACGATTTCGGCTAGTGCTAGAACTCACAAAAAATTTTTCTTGATCCTTGACACATATAAAGCATTTGTCAATGTGAAAGAACTACCATCAATGTAGTTAAAATGATCTTACCAACTCCCATTATAGGATAAGAGGAGTTGTTAGCACATGTAACAGTATTCCCTATAGGGGCAAGAAAAAGTTATTTGCATGCCCATGTAGAGATACATAGCTATGGTAAAGGTTTCCCATTTATCATCAACTTTGATCCCAATGATGACTTGCCTCATTATTTGATCTTCATAAATAACCTCTCCAATGATTCCAAGTTGGTTTGCAATGCCCTTCATCTTGGTGACAAAACCAATCACACTTTTCTTGGGCATCTTCTTGAGTGTTGTAAACTCCATCCATAGTTGATTCTTCCTGGCCTTGGTGCTTGATGACAAGGATGCTTCCAGAGCATCCATGTCTCTTGAGATGTCTTACGATTCCTAATGTGAGGGAGTAAAAATTCAAAGATAAGAATTGAGAATGTATGACCTTGCCAAAGCATCCTTTGAGCACCATGCATTCAACCTTTCATTCTCCTCTTGTGTTGGTTGGCCCTTACTTCTAAGTATTGGCATCATCTCATCTCCAGATATGTAATTGTTGAACCAGTCAAAGGTCAACTTGGTCAAAGTCAAAGTGGTCAATTGTGGAGTCGATCAAAGATCAAAGTGATGACTTTTCAAGTGATGCACAGGTGGTGCAAAAGTGCAAAGTGGTGCACAAGTGGTGTACAAGTGGCCGAGAACAAGGGTGCATAGGTAGTGCACAAACAGTTTGTTCACAACAATTTTGCAGAAAAGCTGAATGCATGTTGCAAATTGGTCTTTTTGAAAGGTTTTCAAGGTTTTTAAATGTTTTGGAAGGTTTAGGTGAACCCTCCCTTATGCACACATTTTGAAGAATTGAAGGTCAAAAGTGAAGTCATATGAAGAGGAAGCGGTACACAAAAGTGTATGTATGGCCCTCTCATTTAATTTTTTATGTTCTCCTAAAGTTGATACAGGACAAAATAGGGAGTCATTGGCTTTACACATTAGTAATTCTTGTGACATCAAAGTGAGCACCATTATACACTTAGTTAGAAGCGACATACAAGTGGAAATGACACTCACAAAAAGGCATGAGCATTCTAGGGGTTAGATTAAGAAAGAGAGAGCATAGTCTATACACTAGAGAGAAAGAGAAGAGTAAGAGACATTGAACTAGTGCGACAAAGAGGAGCAAAGCGAGAGACAAGTGTGCAAGTAAGGTGATCAAGTGTGCAGTGAGAGAGTGCGTAGATAAATATTGCGGAAGGCAATCAAGGTGGAACAAGGTACCACTGAGGAGGTGTTGCACGTCGATAGAAGGTGGGTCTTCCTCCTACCCTATTGGAAGGTTGAGTGCAAGGTGTGCACAAGAGCAATTTACATGTTTGATACCGAGAAGATTGACTGCACAAGGATTCTCCTCCTGCATAGCTTTCTCCCAATTTTCCTTACCTTTTGCCTCATCATATGTAGAAGGATCTTCTTTTGCTTTCACCATGTAACAGTACAAGGAATACGGGCGTATAGCGACGGTTAAGGCGACAGAATTTCATCGCTATAAAATTGCAACATGCGTTGTAATTAGCATTGCGCATGGACCGTCGATTAAACGACGGAGAAAACAACGGTTTTTGCGACTTGTGGCGCGACGGGTCTGCGACGCTCCCATACAGCATTGCTAACATGACGAACTTAAATAGCGTCGCATAAGCGACGCTTTTTTGCGTCGCATAGGCGACGATGCTTGTCGTCGCATAAGCGACGCTAAAAAGATGTCGCTTATGCGACGGCGGGCAGCATCGCTTACACGACGGTCTATGGACGGACAAAAATTAAAACGTAGGAAGCTCTTCGATTGGCATTTTTACGCATCCGATCGAAGAGCTCTCCAACGTTCGCAATTGCGCTGCACTTACGAGCTGAAGAAGGTATATGCAGAATTGTTGTTTTGCCTAATCTTTCTCTTATTGTCTCCCTCTGTCTCTGTTTCTCTCTTTCTACATCTTTCTCTCTTTGAATTCTCTCTCTCTCTCTCTCTCTTCTTTCTCTCTTTATTGCAGGTTATTCAAGAAGCTAACCAAGCAAAAAGTATGGCTAACTATTGTAAGTACAATTTCTATTCTTTGTATATCATTTGAATTGTGTTATTTTCATTACATAGCATACTCACACTTATTGATATGCACTTATACACTTATACATGATGAAGATGCACTTTCACACATATACACAAATACACATGCACATATACACACATATATACACACAGATACATGTGCACATACACTTAGACATACACACATATACACATGCATATGCACAAACATTCCTACAACCACATAAAAAGAATTACATGCATGCATTATTGCATATATATATACACATACACACATTAACATATATGCAAATACATGTATATGCACATCCACATGCATGCACATTCACATGCATGCACATTCACATGCATGCACATGGATGCAAATGGAAATGCATCCACATACACATGCATGTTTCATACATATACACATGCATATACATACACATGCATATACATACACATGCATATACATACACATGCATATACATATACACACACATATATATATATACATATACATATACATATACATATACATATACATATACATATACATATACATATACATATACATATACATATACATATACATATACATATACATATACATATACATATACATATACATATACATATACATATACATATACATATACATATACATATACATATACATATACATATACATATACATATACATATACATATACATATACATATACATATACATATACATATACACACATATACATATACATGCATATACATATACACACACATACACAAGAACATGCACATACTCATACACACATATACACTTATACATGCACATGCACATACATACATATACACACACATACATATACACTTAGGTACACACATATGAATGAATTATATAATTAAAGTATTAAAACACATATACACATGCACACACACATGCACATACCTACATATACACATATACATGCACATACACACATATACACATAGAGTTATACATGTACATGCATATACATATACACACACATACACATGCACATGCACATACTCATACACACATGTACACTTATACATGCACATGCACATCCATACATATACACACACATACACATGCACATACATACATATACACACACATACATATACACTTAGGTACACACATATGAATGAATTATATAATTAAAGTATTAAAACACATTTACACATGCACACACATGCACATACCTACATATACACATATACATGCACATACACACATATACACATAGAGTTATACATATACATGCATATACATATACACACACATACACATGCACATGCACATACTCATACACACATATACACTTATACATGCACATGCACATACATACATATACACACACATACACATGTACATACATACATATACACACACATACATATACACTTAGGTACACACATATGAATGAATTATATAATTAAAGTATTAAAACACATATACACATGCACACACACATGCACATACCTACATATACACATATACATGCACATACACATATATACACATAGAGTTATACATATACATGCATATACATATACACACACATACACATACTCATACACACATATACACGTACACATGCACATGCACATACATACATATACACACACATACACATGCACATACATACATATACACTACATACATATACACTTAGGTACACACATATGAATGAATTATATAATTAAAGTATTAAAACACATGCTTAATATAAAAAATAATAACAATCAATAGAACAAAACTCTTCATTACTTAATACCATACACACAATTCAATACATAACTGAAATGAAATAAATAAATAAATAAATAAATAAATAAATATATATATATATATATATATATATATATATATATATATATATATATATATATATATATATATATATATATATATATATATATATATATATATATATATATATATATATATCAATGTAAATACATATAATCCAATGTCATAATAAAATAGAATCCTAATCATCATCATCATGATCATCATCATCATCAGCAATATTATGATCATCCTGATCTTCCTCATCCTCATCGTCATGATCACCCTGTGACGATCGAGATCGTCCCTCCTGTGTCTGTCTCTCCACCTCATCCATATTTTTCTCTCCATAATACTCCTGTATTACATATAACAAACATAAATAAATAAAATAATTAAACCATTCATAAAAATAATATAATTATATAAAATTTAAAAATACTCACAAAGGCATCAGGATGATCTTGCATATACTCGCCCAAACGCCGATATCCAAAATGTGTAGCATACTCGATCTCATGTTTCGTAGGATATCGGCTTGAATCCTTTCCCTGTAATGAAACAAATAAAAAACATTAGTTGTTTGCATTTTAACTAAAATATAAAATATACTCACAATAACATATATACTTACAAACGTAGCTACAAAACCATTATGGCCCATTTGGCCTAGGTGCGATGTGTGGCCTGACTCCACTATCTTCTTTGCAGCAGCCTGTTTATTCAAGAAAAAAAATACATAAATTAAATATAAAAAATTACTAAAATATATAAAAATTATAAATATAAACTATTAATTTGTGTACCTTTTGCTGAGGAAATGACTCCTGAAGACGTAGCTGTCTATGAAAAAACTGCCAAGTCTCAGGTGGTATGTTAGCTCGCCTCTTATTTTTCTCCACCATACAATATCTCTTGTTAATTTAATCTCAAACATAAAAAAAAATCAGAATACATACACATATGTACACACACATTCACATACACATACCCACATACACATATACATGCAAACATATACGCATACATATATGTATACATATACACATATACATACATATAACATAAACACACATATACATATCCACATATATACGTACACACACATGCATGCATATACACTCATTCATACAAAATACATGCATTTATCCCACAATAATGTGTAGTTGTGTATATGTGAATATGTGTGTATGTGTACATGTGTATATGTGAATATGTGTGTATGTGTAAATATGTATATGTGAATTTTTTGTGTATGTAGATAATCAGATTATTAATATCAAATACCATTATTTGAAGATTCTGATCAATCAGATGGAACTCCACCACCATCTCCTCATTGTGCAAGGACTTTATACTGTAAGTATATCAAACATTTAATTTTAAATATATTTGATGGATACATAACTTTTTTTTTTGTTTCTTATTATGTGCAGATTCTGATCAATCAGAGGGTACTCCACCACCTCCTACGATTGGAATGTATTGAACATGAGGCGGAGATCGAAGACAATCCTCTTCATGATTCAGCATCAGATACTGATACATCAACATCTGAAATAGAAATTAGAATCATTATACGTGATAATGATACTAATCTTTTTGATGAAGAGGATAATTCTCTACATACTGATTCTACTGATGAGGAAGAGGAATTACCAGAAATAGATATTAATCCATCAATAGATGATGTGATTCATGAGAACATAGATTTAACAATGGAAGAAATAAATGAAATCAATAAGGATAATGAAGATGAGACTATATTGATGTCTTACCAAAATGATGGCAATAATGAAAACATATGAGCAGATTAGATAGTAAATTCTACTATAGTTATCGATCAATAACTTGAAGCTTCTGAATAGATATCAGATAATAGATTTTTTTATTAACTTGAATAATGATGAATCCTACTAGAGAGATGAAATCATGTTCTTCTAAGTTAGAACATGAAGCTTGGGGGTATGCCTAATTATTTTATATATAGCTTTATCTTCGAGGAGCAAATTTTTATCATGTATGTATGCATATATGTGTGTATTCATGTGTATTATATGTATACATATGTTAGTATGCATATATATGTATTTCATGTACATGTATATGTTTGCATGTGTGTGATATATGTATACATGTGTTAAATATGCATATGTGTATATATGCATATGCATTTATGTAAAATATTCATGTATTCATGTAATATATGCAAGTGCTTATAATTGTGTACATGTATATATGTATATGTGTCTATGTGTAAATATGTACATGTAAATATGTATATATGTATATATATGTTTATGTGTGCATGTAGGCATGTATATGTGATGTGTACATGTATATATGTATATATGTCTATGTGTAAATGTGTACATGTAAATATGTACATGTAAATATGTTAGTATGTATATATATATATATATATATATATATATATATATATATATATATATTTATATATATATATATATATATATATATATATTTATGTGTGCATTTAGGCATGTATGTGTGATGCATAATATATCTACTCCATTTTATATTTATGTATCCTATCTACATGATGTTTATATATCTTTATATATATTATGATCCTCGTTGATTCGAGTAGCTATATATAGAGGCATAAGGTTGGGAGGAGAGACATCTCTCTAGTAGGACGTCGGAGGTGTACATATACTTCAAACATATGGCTAAAAGGTTGAATTAGAGTTTTCAAATTAGGGGTTTTAAAACCCTAATATCGAAATTAGTGTTTTCAATTTAGGATTTTTGAAATAGGATTTATTTATTTATTTATGCGTATGCATGTGTTGTGTATGTATGTGTATCTATATGTGTATATGCATGTGTTGTGTGTGTGTATATATACATGTGTATATGTATATATGCATGTAAATATGATTATATGAGTCTATGTGTGTGTACATATGATTATGCATGTGTATGTGTATGTGAGTATGTGTACGTGTATGTGAGTATGTGTACGTGTATGTGAGTATGTGTATGTGTCTATGTGTATTCATTATATGTGTGTAACTGCATGCATGTGTATGTGTGTGTAAAAATGTGCATGCATGTGTGTGTATGTATAAATGTGTATGTATATGTATATGTGTGTAAATGTGCATGTATGATGTATATGTGTGTGTATGCATGTATTTATACATCTAGTCTCACTCTTTTTTTTTTCTCTCTCTCTCTCATATACATACATACATGCATAAACACACATACTCATATCCACATATATATACATAAAAGCAGTGCATACCGTGCATTATCGCGACGATGAGCCATAAGTGTCCGCATCTCTTTTAGACACCACTTAAGCGACCATCCTGTCCCAAACTTTGTCTCAAGTGAACTAAGTACGTATTTTTTATCCCTCTCATCATGCTCACTACAAAAATAAAAAACATAATGTAAATAAAACATAAGATATTTATTTCAATTTATATGTAAAATTTTTACTTACTTCCACAGTAAGTGGACAAAGCGCAGGTAAGAGTCGCATAGTGACTGCATTCTTCTCTTGAACTCCAATCCATTCCCTATGTACACAATGTTCCCCTCTGGCTCTATGTCGCACTCTAGTCCTAAGGTGCCTATGCATGTCCTCATAGGCAAGCATCTGGATCGTATAGTCCAGCTTCTCATCAGACATCTCTGAGTAATCACACATTATGGCCCCTAGAGTATCAGACGGAACTCTTGCTCTCATAAGACTTTTTATGAGAGTGAGTTTCGCCTTTCTCTCTCTACTGGGATCCATAATACCTAACATATAAAACAAAATGGTTAGAAATCAATATATATACGTGTACATATGTAAGTGTGTATGCATTAAGTATGTGTATGTATGCATGTGTGTGTGTATGTATGTGCACGTATGCGTGTGTATGTGTGTATGCATGTGTATGTGTGTGTATGCATCATTATGTGTGTATGTTTGTGTGTATATGTGTGTGTGTATATGTGTGTGTGTATGTGTGTGTATATGTGTGTGTGTATGTATGTGTATGTATGCATGTATGTATGTATGTATGTATGTATGTATGTATGTATGTATATATGAATATATGTATGTATGTATGTATGTATGTATGTATGTATGTATGTATGTATGCATATGCATATGCATATGCATTATGTATGTATATATATGCATGTATGTGTATGTGTGAGTATGTCTCTCTATGTGTATGTATGTTTATGTGTATGTATGTATCTATGTGTGTGTATGTGTCTATGTGTGTATATGTATGCATGTATGTATGCATATGTGTGTGTATGCATGTGTATGTGTGTGTATGCATCATTATGTGTGTATGTGTCTATGTGTGTATGTGTGTGTATATGTGTGTGTGTGTCTATGTGTATGTGTGTGTGTCTATGAGTGTGTATGTGTTTATGTGTATGTATGTATCTATGTGTGTGTGTGTGTCTATGTGTATGCATGTATGTATGCATATGTGTGTGTATGCATATGTATGTGTGCGTATGCATCATTATGTGTGTATGTGTGTATGTGTGTATGTTTGTGTGTGTGTGTGTGTATATGTGTGTGTGTATGTGTATGTGTCTATGTGTATGTGTCGCTATGCGTCTATGAGTGTGTATATGTCTATGTGTGTGTATGTGTGTATGTGTGTGTATGTGTGTATGTGTATGCATGTATGTATGCATATGTGTGTATGTGTGTGTATGCATTATGTATGCATATGTGTGTGTATGCATTATGTATGTGTATGTATGCATGTATGTATGTATGTATGTATGTATGTATGTATTTATGTATGTATGTATGTATGTATGTATGTATGTATGTATGTATGTATGTATGTATGCATATGCATTATGTGTGTATATATATGCATGTATGTGTATGTGTGAGTATGTCTCTCTATGTGTGTGTATGCATATATGTGTGTATGTGTGTGTGCATATGTGTGTATGCATGTGTATGTGTGTGTATGCATCATTATGTGTGTACGTGTCTATGTGTGTTTGTGTGTGTGTATATGTGTGTGTGTGTGTCTATGTGTATGTGTGTGTGTCTATGAGTGTTTATGTGTTAATTATGATTTCAAGGTAATAACTTCCTCTACACAGTATTACTGTTCGTATTACGATTATTCCTTACACAATGCTTAACGCGCGAGTTAGCAATCACAATAGCACAGACTTATTAATGTGAATATAACATTACTGTGTTAATGTTTAATACTGCAATTCAACAAACAACATACAGTACTCAGTAATTCAACAATATCGACATACGATCTTCTCCACACGGTCGCCGAGACAGACAGTCTGGCGAACCCGTCTTTTCTGTCGAAGAACACCGTAATGCCCTTTCATTAATGGGTAAGAGTTACATCATATCGCTATGCCCTTTTGGTGCATGCAACTATGAACAATAGAATTACATTATTCCCATCTGGTGGCCTAACACTGGCACGCACGGTGGACTCGAACCTGCAAAGAAAAATAAATTTAAGGCTCATCAACTATGCCTTGTATGTACAATGTTTGGGCTAATTTAAATGTTCTAGTAATTTTTTGTTTCAGAGAATTCAGCATCATCCGCAATGTGTCTGGCTCAACCAGTTGTGCGTCTGTTCTCACCGTGGAACTGCCCAAGGATGTTGATCTCTCCTATACTTCGGATAGGACTCACAGGAACGAGTAACCGACATATATCACTTCTTCACCGCTTGCCTTGCGTACTGTTCTTCCCTTACCGATTATTCCATCTTCCCACAGACGACACCAATGTTTAAAAGGACTTCGGTCAAGTTGCTTTTAATCTCTTTTCAAGTTCTTGGGGATGGTAGGGGTCTGACAGTGAAGAGGCCCTTTATTTGATTTTCCCAATAACTTTCAACTACACAATTAATTATGATTTCAAGGTAATAACTTCCTCTACACAGTATTACTGTTCGTATTACGGTTATTCCTTACACAGTGCTTAACGCGTGACTGCAATTCAACAAACAACATATAGTACTCAGTAATTCAGCAATATCGGCATACGATCTTCTCCGCACGGTCGCCCAGACAAACAGTCTGGCAAACCCGTCTCTTCTGCCGAAGAACACCGTAATGCCCTTTCATTAATGGGTAAGAGTTACATCATATCACTATGCCCTTTCGGTGCATGCGACTATGAACAATAGAATTACATTATTCCCATCCGGCGGCCTAACAATATGTGTGTGTGTGTGTGTCTATGTGTATGTGTCTATGAGTGTGTATGTGTTTATGTGTATGTATGTATCTATGTGTGTGTATGTGTCTATGTGTGTATGTGTATGCATGTATGTATGCATATGTGTGTGTATGCATATGTATGTGTGTGCATGCATCATTATGTGTGTATGTGTGTATGTTTGTGTGTGTGTATGTGTATGTGTCACTATGCGTCTATGAGTGCGTATGTGTTCATGTGTGTGTGTCTATGTGTGTGTATGTGTCTATGTGTGTATGTGTATGCATGTATGTATCCATATGTGTGTATGTGTGTGTATGCATTATGTATGCATATGTGTGTGTATGCATTATGTATGTGTATGTAAGCATGTGCATTATGTATGCATTGTTGCGAACATTTGTTTTATGTAGGGTACAAGTTTCAAATTATGTAAATACCTTTGGGAAGTCTTCAAATACTTCAAGAAGGTTCATATTATTCATAAAATTTAGCAAAAATACCACATGAGTTCTAGAACATGGTGAGTCAAATTAGTGAGTCACAAGGGAGCTGCAGTGGTGTCCTAGTGGAAGGTCGATGTGGCTAGTTCTCAAAGTCCATCAATACTTTCCTTATTTGAGCACTTGAGTCATGTAATACCTCCATCCAAGTGTCTACCACGAATTTAGATGTATTAGAAAGGTTTTAGATTAGTTTCTCATGCTATAAAAAGAGGAGAAAAGTCGTGATCTTGTGGGATGTCCAAGAGAGTCATATGTGTATCTCTATACTGCTGTAGTTTTGTATGCAGAGATTGCAGAGCTTGTATCTCCCTCATTATATATCCAAATTCCATGTTTGATAGTTCATTTGAAAGCTCTTACTGTCTACTTTCTTCCTGTAAATTTTCATAATCCTTGGATTTGTGAGCTGAGAGCAGTACTCTCTGCAAGTAGTGTGTGTTCTCTGGTTTTACCCCCTGCTGAAGGTCTCCATTAAACCTCAAGCTTGCAGAGGTCATATCTCCTTGTGTATGTATCCAAATCATGTGTTCTTTGGCTTGTTAGAAATCTCTCAAAGTCTACATGTATTCTGGAAAGTTTAAGATTCATTGGAGTTGTGAGTTAAGAGCAGTAGTCTCTGCAAGTGATGTGTGTCCTCAGGTTCATCTCTGTTTCAAAGTCTCCATTAAAGCTGCATATTGCAGAGGTCATAGCTCATTATGTATTTATCCATTTGAGGTGTTCTATAGCTTGTTGGAAAGCTCTTAGAGTCTAGTTTATGTGTGTGAAACAATTTTGGAAAATTCTAAGTGAGTAAAGAGCAGTTTGCTCTGCAAGAAAATTGGTCTATGCATACAAGTTTGTGAAAAAGTCAACTAGGTCCTCTTGGGTTTCACCTACTTCTAGCTGTACTTTGGAGATCAATAAACTCCAACATGCATGTAAGTATGTATGTATGCATATGCATATGCATTATGTATGCATATGCATATGCATTATGTATGCATATGCATATGCATTATGCATGCATATGTGTGTATGTATGTGTATGCATTATGTATGCATATGTGTGTGTATGCATTATGTATGTGTATGTAAGCATGTGCATTATGTATGCATGTAAGTATGTATGTATGCATATGCATATGCATTACGTATGCATATGTATGCAAGTATGTGTATGTGTGTGTATGTCTCTCTATGTGTGTGTTGTTGGTGCATGACAATCATCAATTGAAGGATTATGGAGAAATGAAGTCAAGGAGTCAAGAAGGAAACAAAGTCAGATGGTTGAAGGAAGGACATATTCAGAAAACTCAAAGATATGTACACATATGTACATTAGCTGACTTATACCTTTGTTTAAGTCATACACTTGTATATATTCATCTTCAATGAAATGATCATTGCTCAGTCTACAGTGTAAAGTTTTACACAAATGAGGGCTTAAAATCTAAGTTGGAAGGTAAGCTATCTATGGCTAAAAGATCTTGATCAAACGGGATTTACTTTGGGAGAACCAGTGCTAAGAAGTTGCAGGTGTCAAAGTCGCCATTGCAGAGAAGCACTTTCAGACATAGGTAAAGTGTTTCACACATTTCTCAGTGTGTACTTAATCTTTTTGAGAGATTTAACTTGGCAAAGTTGCGCAACCTTAAGGCGAAGTGTTGTGCAAAGTTTTATCAAAAACTTTACAGGATTGATTAGTCAATGAGTGACTAATCTGCAGCAGACTTTTCTGAAGAAACTGAA
Organism: Ceratopteris richardii; assembly: GCA_020310875.1. Classification (NCBI taxonomy): domain Eukaryota; kingdom Viridiplantae; phylum Streptophyta; class Polypodiopsida; order Polypodiales; family Pteridaceae; genus Ceratopteris; species Ceratopteris richardii. The sequence goes on along the minus strand of CM035419.1, from coordinate 116,144,825 downwards.
ATTTTCAGAATAATCAATTTTCTGATAATTTGGTGAAGATTCTCTAAATTAGGTGGAGTCTAAAGTTGATCTTGATATAGAGGTGATCTAAATTCAAGGTTAACTTGTTTTTTTTGGAGATTAACACTCTCCATCAGTGGTATCAGAGCAGGTTGTGTCAAAATTGAAGTGAAGAAGACTCCGACTATTGCAGAAATACAAAACTTTACATTTTGAAGGTGCAGAAGGGTAAAGGTTGAAGAAAGATCAAAGGAAGACATACAAAGAGCAGCAAAAGGATCAGAAGGAGCAACATTCGAAGTAAAGGTACATTTATTATCTGTAAAGGTTAAAGATTTGAAGCTACAGGTGAAGTAAAGATGGGAGATAGTCTCCAAATTGAAAAATTGGATAGAGAGAACTATCCTGCATGGTCTATGAGGGTGGAAGCTCACCTTATGAGCAAAGATCTGATAGGATACATCACAGGAGATGAAGAAAAGCCAGAATTCAGAGATCCTAGTGTTCCAACTAGGGAGGAGCTTGCAGATTTGAAGAATTGGATGAAGAAGGATGCTCAAGCAAGAAGCATCATCTACATGGCAGTCAATGACTATTTGCTTCCTCACATTAGAGGACTTGAAAGTGCTTGTGATATTTGGAATGCTTTGGAAGAGCATTTCCAAAATACAACCAAATCAAGGAAGGCTTCACTATGGGCAGAGTTTACTACCTTCAAGAAGAAGGCCTCACAATCAATTTCTGATTATGTGACAAAGATGAAGGACATTGCAGATTCTTTAGGTGCAGTTGATGAAGATATTGAAGAAGACAAATTGGTAAGACAAATACTCACAGGACTAAGAGGAGATGAGAAATGGAAGCCTTTCATTTTATCTACAGAACTTTCATTAGATCACTTTACTCCTGATTTGAATCAATTGTTAGGTCATATGTTAACTTTTGAGAGTGATATCAAAGGAGATGTTGATAAGAGTGCAGGTCATGCAATGTATTCTAAAGACAAGAAGAAAGCCAACAAAGGGAAGCAACAATCAGGTGAAGAAGAAGGTACATCAAACCAAGCAAACTTCATAAGAGGAAGAGGAAATGGCAGAAGTAGAGGAAGAGGCAGAAACAACAAAGATAATGCAAGAGCTTGTTGGATATGTGGTAAGACCAATCATCTATCTCATGATTGTTGGCACAATAATCAAAACAATGGTAATTATCAGAACTTTAATCAAAGAGCAAGAGGAGGTAGATTTCAGAGAGGAAATTTCAGAGGTAGAGGTGGTAGGAATTCTTTTGGAAGAGGTGGTGGAAGAAACTTCCAAAGTCAATCCTATAATAACACCTACTACAACTATGCATCAGATCAAAAGGAGGATTCGACTCTCATTATGAATACATGTGAAACCTCACATGAGGACATGAGAGTGTTCTATATTGATTCAGGATGTAGTAATCATTTAAGTGGAAATATTGCTTTGATGACTGACCTAGATCATAATGCAATTAATCATACAGTGCAGACAGGTGATAATACAAAGCATAAGGTAAAGTCAATTGGTTCAGTCAAAGCTAAGGATGGGAGCACTCTTCTGAGTAAGGTACTTTATGTTCCCACAATTCCAAAGAATTTGATCAGTGTAGGTCAAATTGTGGAAAAAGGATATGAGGTAAGGTTCACAAATGATGGAGTTTATGTGGAAGACCCTAGTCAAGGGTATAAACAAGTTATTGCAGGAAAGAAAGAAGGAAGGCTTTTCACATTGAAGGTACAAGGAAATGTTGGACATGCTATGTTCACATATGGAGAGCAGAAGGTGTCAGAATTGGATCTTTGGCACAAAAGACTTGGACACTTTAATGAAAGAGGTATCAAAGAAATGATTAACAATGATTCAGTGCTTGGAATGCCTAACATTGCAGGTCAACACATGACATACAGATGTGAGGCATGTCAATTAGGTAAGGCTCATAAGCAATCCTATTCCAAGCATGGATTTATGTATTCAGAAAGACTTGAATTGGTGCATACAGATGTGTGGGGTCCTTCAAAGGACTTTAGTATAAATGGTTCAAGATATTATGTCATATATGTTGATGATGCTACCAGGTGGATCACAATTTATGTGATTAAGGAAAAGTCAGAAGTGTTTAATACATTTAAACACTATCATGCATATGCAGAAAGGATTACAGGTCAAAAATTGAAGAGACTAAGGTCAGATGGAGGGGGAGAGTATTTTTCAAATGAGTTGAATGATTATTTGTGGAATGCAGGTATAAAGAGAGAAGTTACTTGCAGGTACTCTCCTCAACAAAATGGGGTAGCAGAAAGAAGAAATAGGACTCTTGTTGAGTTTGCAAGGTCCATGATGAAAGAGAAGAATTGCCCAAATTATTTGTGGGCTGAGGCTGTTAATACAGCTACATATTTGGTTAATAGATTGCCTTGTAAAGCTTTGCAGGGTATGACACCATATGAAGCTTGGTGGGGTAAGAAACCTACCTTGGATCATTGCAGAATATTTGGATGCTTGGCATATGCATATGTGCCATCTCAATTGAGGCATAAGTTGGAGCCTAAGGCAGAGAAGTATGTATTCATTGGTTATGATGATAAGCAAATGGGATACAGGTTGTGGAGTCCATCCACAAAGCAATTTATTGTATCCAAGGATGTTACATTTGATGAGCAAGGTACTTGGTATGCAGGTAAATATAATGTACATGCAGATGATGAAGAAGTAGTGGAACAAAGAAAAGGTAAAGCAAAGGTTCAATTACTTGATGAAAGTGAGAGTAATGAAGTGCAGATTGAAGTTGAAGAGAGGCCAAGGTTTGATCCAGAATGTGATGAACCAGAGACCTCAAGAAGTGCAGAAGTTAGGAGATCATCTAGGCACAAATGGCAACCTACAAGGTATAGCTATGACACTTCATTCTTGACTACTAAAGATTATGCTTATTTGGTAAAAGAAGATGAAGACCCTTCTACATATGAAGAAGCCAAAGGGAAGAAGAATTGGGAAGATGCTATGCAAGAGGAGTATGATGCATTGATAGAGAATCAAACATGGGATTTGGTTCCTAAACCTAATAGTCAGAAGATCATTGGATGTAAGTGGGTTTACAAGACTAAAAGATTTGCAGATGGAAGTGTGTCTAGGTACAAAGCTAGACTTGTTGTGAAAGGGTATGCACAGACATATGGAGTGGACTATGATGAGACTTATAGTCCTGTGGCAAAGATGACAACCATCAGGACACTCATTGCAATTGCTGCTTGTAAAGGTTGGAAGTTGTCTCAATTAGATGTTAAAAATGCTTTCTTGAATGGTTACATTTCAGATGAAGTCTACATGGAGCAACCAGATGGATTCAAAGATCAAGTGAGTCCAAATTATGTGTGTAAGCTCAAGAGAGCTTTGTATGGGTTGAAGCAAGCCCCAAGGGCTTGGAATTATAGGCTTGTAAAATTCTTGAATGATCTTGGATTTCAAGCATCAAAGGCAGATAGTAGCTTGCTAGTCAAAGCAAGTGAAGATGGGTTTATTTATGTGTGTATTTATGTTGATGACATAATACTTACAGGAACAGATGATAAGGGGATACAAATGATCAAAAAGCAGATGGAGAAAGAGTTCAAAATTAGTGATTTGGGGAACCTATCATTCTTCTTGGGAATGGAGATCTCTTATACTCAACATGGAGTATATGTGACCCAAGAAAGGTATCTTAAAAATTTGCTAACTAAATTTAAAATGGAAGATTGCAGGGTTGCACCTACACCTTTGGAAGTGAACCATAAATTGTCTAGGTTTGGAGGAGAAGAGTTCAGAGATATGAAACTCTATCAAAGTTTGGTTGGTAGCTTGATTTATGCTACATTGACAAGGCCTGACTTGTCATATGCAGTTGGTGTGCTTTCACAATTCATGCATTGTCCTAGAAAGGAACATTGGATTGCAGGACAAAGAGTACTTAGGTACATCAAGGGTACACTCAAAGAAGGGTTGTACTATGGGTTTACTTCAGATACAAGAATCAAGATATATAGTGATGCAGATTGGGCAGGTAATGTGGATGATAGAAGATCAACACATGGATACTTGTGCTATGTAGGAGACAAATTGATTTCATGGTGTTCCAAGAAGCAACATACAGTTGCTTTGTCATCTACAGAAGCAGAATATAAAGGTATGGTGGAAGCTGCAAAAGAGGTAATATGGCTAAAGACACTTTTGAAAGTTTTTGATGTGATTCAGAGTACTCCTATTATTTGTGGAGACAATATGAGTTCATTATACTTGGCAGCTAATCCTGTATTTCATGCTAGAACTAAGCATATTGAAATACAGTATCATTTTCTGAGAGAGAAGGTCATTGAGAAAGAGATTGAAGTCATACACACTCCCACAAAAGATCAAGTTGCAGATATGATGACTAAAAGTCTAGATGGACCAAAACTACAAAGATTCAAGGATATGGCTGGAGTAAAGAAGATAGAAAAGAACCTCAATTAATGATTGAGGGGGAGCTGTTGGTGCATGACAATCATCAATTGAAGGATTATGGAGAAATGAAGTCAAGGAGTCAAGAAGGAAACAAAGTCAGATAGTTGAAGGAAGGACATTTTCAGAAAACTCAAAGATATGTACACATATGTACATTAGCTGACTTATACCCTTGTTTAAGTCATACACTTGTATATATTCATCTATAAATATGTTTGAAAATGTCGGGCAAGTAGAGCAGAAGAGATTTGAGAATAGGAAGAGAGAAATTAGTGTCATTAAACACATGAAGAGTGAGTGAATTGTCCATCCTCACTTAGATGTAAATTTTCTGAGAAATCGAAAAATTTTGCGCCCGATATTTTGCTGTCTGCTCTCTCTGTGTTTAATCTTTTGAGAAATCCTTTTGCACGTATCTAAGTCCATAGCTAATCCATCTATGGCTAGAATTTGAGAGGTTAATTGTAATCAGGCTGTGAGAATTTTGATTAGGAACATTCATATGTAAGAATGTTCTAACAGTCGAGAAATCTGGCGCACATTTCATCTTCAATGAAATGATCATTGCTCAGTCTACAGTGTAAAGTTTTACACAAATGAGGGCTTAAAATCTAAGTTGGAAGGTAAGCTATCTATGGCTAAAAGATCTTGATCAAACGGGATTTACTTTGGGAGAACCAGTGCTAAGAAGTTGCAGGTGTCAAAGTCGCCATTGCAGAGAAGCACTTTCAGACATAGGTAAAGTGTTTCACACATTTCTCAGTGAGTACTTAATCTTTTTGAGAGATTTAACTTGGCAAAGTTGCGCAACCTTAAGGCGAAGTGTTGTGCAAAGTTTTATCAAAAACTTTACAGGATTGATTAGTCAATGAGTGACTAATCTGCAGCAGACTTTTCTGAAGAAACTGAAATTTTCAGAATAATCAATTTTCTGATAATTTGGTGAAGATTCTCTAAATTAGGTGGAGTCTAAAGTTGATCTTGATATAGAGGTGATATAAATTCAAGGTTAACTTGTTTTTTTGGAGATTAACACTCTCCATCATGTGTATGCATATATGTGTGTGAATGTGTGTGTATATGTGTATGTATGTGTGTATGCATGTGTATGTGTGTGTATGCATCATTATGTGTGTATGTGTGTGTATATGTGTGTGTATGTATGTGTGTGTATATGTGTATGTGTGTGTATCTGTGAGTATGTATGTGTTTATGTGTGTGTATGTGTCTATGTGTGTATGTATCTATGCATGTGCATTATGTATGCATGTAAGTATGTATGTACATTGTATGCATATACATATGCATTATGTATGCATATGTATGCATGTATGTGTATATATGTGTATGTCTCTCTCTATGTGTGTGTGTATGCATATATGTGTGTGTATGTGTATATGTGTCTGTATGTGTGTATGCATGTGTATGTGTGTATGTGTCTATGTGTGCATGTGTGTGTATGTGTGTGTGTCTATGTGTATGTGTGTGTATCTATGATTGTGTATGTGTTTATGTGTGTATGTGTCTATGTGTGTGTATGTGTCTATGTGTGTATGTGTATGCATGTATGTATGCATATGTATGTGTATGCATGTGTATGTGTGTGTATGCATCATTATGTGTGTATGTGTCTATGTGTTTTTGTATATGTGTGTGTGTATGTGTTTATGTGTGTGTATGTGTCTATGTGTGTGTATGTGTCTATGTGTGTATGTGTATGAATGTATGTATGCATAGGTGTGTGTATGCATTATGTATGCATATGTGTGTGTATGCATTATGTATGTGTATGTATGCATGTAAGTATGTATGTATGCATATGCATTATGTATTCATATGTATGCATGTATTTGTATGTGTGTGTATGTCTCTCTATGTGTGTGTATATGCATATATGTGTGTGTATGTGTGTATGTATATGTGTGTCTATGTGTGTATGCATGTGTATGTGTGTGAATGCATCATTATGTGTGTATGTGTCTATGTGTGTATGTGTGTGTGTATATGTGTGTGTATGTGTGTGTATGTGTGTGCACGTCTATGTGTATGTGTGTGTGTGTCTATGAGTGTGTATGTGTTTATGTGTGTGTATGTGTCTATGTGTGTGTATGTGTCTATGTGTATGCATGTATATATGCATATGTGTGTATGCATTATGTATGCATATGTGTGTGTATGCATTATGTATGTGTATGTATGCATGTGCATTATGTATGCATGTGCATTATGTATGCATATGCATTATGTATGTGTATGTATGCATGTGCATTATGCATGCATATGTGTGTGTATGCACAAGAGAATGTACAAAGATAAGTGAACCTTCTAAAGAGGGAAAAAAGTGCCTCGGTGGTCCTAGTGTGTTCAGACACATGACTACCTAAATATAACAACAACATTTTCTCTACGAGGTTTATGTACTATAGAGAAACCAAATTCTTGAAACAAAAGAAGCCACCTTCATACCTTGCGAGTTGCTTATGGCTTATTTAATAAGTACCTAAGTGGTTGATGATCAATTATAATGACAATTTTCACCCCTAGCAAGTAATGGCAGAACTTTTCGATAACAAATATCGTTGCTACGACTTCCCTCTCTGTGGTACTATAATTCTTTTTAGCTTTTGTCAAAATCCGACTAGCATACTCGATAGGCATGTCTAACTTGTATTCTTCACTATGCTAAGCGACGACTACTCCTACTGCATATGCACTTGCATCTACATGTACATGGAAAAATTTTGACAAGTCTAGTGTAATAAGAATTGGAACATCCATTTGGATCTCCATGTCTGATAAGATACTTCCTCCTCTTCATCCCACTTGAAGGGGACTTCCTTACCTGCAATCCTAGCCACATGCCTAGCTATATATGCATACATTTCAATAAATCTCCTATGGTAACCAGTGTGACCCAAAAAACTATGAATTTCAAGAAGTGGCATTTATTAGGATTCAATTTCAATTTTGTCTCCCCACATCTTTTGAAAACCTTTTGCAATTGAACTAGGTGATCATTCAAACAATCCATAGGAGTATTGGTACGAGTACCTGAGAAGGATAAAAAATAATCATAAAAATTCACAAGGCCTCCAAAAGTAAGGATCCAAAGATAAGGTTCATAGTCCTGTTGAAGGTGATTGGGGAATTTCTAAGTCCAAAAGGCATCTTAACATATACATATGTGCCCCATGGTGTATTAAAAGTTGTCTTCTCACGATCCTCAGGATGGATGGATATTTGATTGTATCCACTAAATCCATCCATTAAGCTCTATAGTGTGTTTCCAACCACTTGCTCTATGACTTGCTCTACAAAAGGTATAGGAAATCCATCTGGAATAGTTACCTTGTTCAGTGCTCTAAAGTCCACACATATTCTTATTTTATTTTTATTCTTATTTGGCACAATAACCATGGGTGAGAGCCACTCTGAATGTTCCATGGGAATGATAATTCCAACATCCTCCATTTTTTGTATCTCCAAGTAAACAACTTTAGCATACTTTGGATTCAATCTATAATTTTTAAGTCTTACCAGTTTGGCTCCTTCAATGAGAGGAATTCTATGTCCTACAAAACTGATAGGTACTCCTTCTAGATCTTTATAATGTCAGCCAAATACATTGGCATAAGGTTTCAAAAAAGATGTTACCTTTGAAAGTTGCTCTGGGTAACTCCACAACCAAGTAGCCACTAATATAGGGTGATGATTTTCTTGGGTGCTTAACTGAATTTCCTTGATCGGGTTTTTGTCCATCAATACATCTATAGATTTCTCTCCAACTTTATGATCTTCCAACACTTTCTCCCACATAAACTGAGTGTCGTAAGCAGGTGTACTCTGGATTTCAATTTGCTCTTCTTTTTCTTGCATCTATCCTGCAAGGATTTCTTGAATAGGAAAAGAAATATCTTCACAAGTTTGCTTTACCTTGTCTTTAATCTCTGTAGTTTCCTTTCTAGAAGTTGTAATAGCTTCATCCCAAGTTGCATTTAACACGTGTCTATGGTCTGTTACTGGTTCACCCAATCTAGCAACTTGAATGTTCTCCTCCTTCCCTTTATAAGCTTCTTCTGTACACAAATCATTTAGAAAAATTCCACAACAAGATAAAGAATTCCCTACTTGCAGCCAATCTAGAATGTCTTTGTCCCCATATGACTCAAACGGAAGGTGGTCCAACGTCTCTTGTTCCATGCAGATGCCAATTGATTGCATCATACTAGTATGACCTTGGTGGTTTGGTCCCTCTTCCAAGTATATGTGTTTAAGTTCATGTCCGCCCTGTTCGACCCACATTGTGTACTTGCCCCAATCATGGATGACACTTGCATGCCTTAGCCAAGGTCTTCCAATCAATAGAGGAAAACCTCCCCTGTCTATGGTCTGTTACTGGTTCACCCAATCTAGCAACTTGAATGTTCTCCTCCTTCCCTTTATAAGCTTCTTCTGTACACAAATCATTTAGAAAAATTCCACAACAAGATAAAGAATTCCCTGTCTATGGTTTGTTACTGGTTCACCCAATCTAGCAACTTGAATGTTCTCCTCCTTCCCTTTATAAGCTTCTTCTGTACACAAATCATTTAGAAAAATTCCACAACAAGATAAAGAATTCCCTACTTGCAGCCAATCTAGAATGTCTTTGTCCCCATATGACTCGAACGGCGGGTGGTCCAACGTCTCTTGCTCCATGCAGATGCCAATTGATTGCATCATACTAGTATGACCTTGGTGGTTTGGTCCCTCTTCCAAGTATATGTGTTTAAGTTCATGTCCACCCTGTTCGACCCACATAGTGTACTTGCCCCAATCATGGATGACACTTGCATGCCTTAGCCAAGGTCTTCAAATCAAGAGAGGAAAACCTCCCTCTACCTGTGGCAATCTTAATACAACAAAATCTAAAGTAAAGAGGTTACCCTGTACCTCCATTGGAACTCATGGAATTACTCCTATTGGCCTTACTTTGCTTTGATCTGCCAATGTTATAGTGAAGTTGGCAGGTCTGGATGGTTGAATTCCAAGCTTCTCCATAGTGTGTTTGGGCATCAAGTTAATGTCAGAACTGCCATCCACTACAACTCCTTGCAATTGATATCCCTTAATAGTTATTGTTCAATGTGGACTCTTATTATGTTTGAGGGGGGCTTCCCCTACAATTTTATCCTTAATCATACCAATAGTCTTTGCCACTAAAGTGGTTGAGGAGGCCTCATCAATGATCTGCAAGACCTTTGATCTAAATTTTGCATCCATATTAATTAGCTCAAAAATACTAACCTCTATTTTGATAGATTTGAATAATCTTGAAGTCTCGGATTCTTTAAGATCATGGGCTCTATTTGATTGTTCAAACTCCTCTTGAGCCCTATTGAGTGCATGCCCAATGACATCATTAATACATGTAAGCTCATCTTTTTGTCATGTATCTTCACATGTAGTGGCCTTGTCCTCGGGTGTTCCTTTGCCTTTGTTCATTCCAATAGTACTTGACTCTTGGCCTATGTCTACTTGAGCTTTTCCTTTGCTCCTTGTCTGTGTAACAAAAGAGTCTTTTTTTTCTAATTGCACTACCCTAGCAGATGGTGATGGTACACTGACTTCTTCTGCAACTTTTTCTTTGTTCACAGAGATCATTTGTATGTGAAGCCCAGATGTAGATGCCTTGTTCTTTGGAAAGCAATTGGTATGATGATCTCTAGCTTCTGGCCAGTTTTTGTAGGGAGGGGCATTTTTTGGTAGAGGGCACTTGCTTTGATAATGCCCACATTCCCCACACCTAAAACAAACGATTGCCATCTTAGACTCGTTCCCAAAGTTACCCCTTGGTTGTGGGTTATAAGTGTTACCTTGACTGGGTGTAGCCACCATCACATTAGTTGGTGGTTGGGCTCCTCCTTGTCCCCAATATGTTTGTGCAGGCATCCCTCTTGAGTGACACTCATGAGCTTCATGTATAGCTTTCCTACATAACTCACATGTAATGCTTAGAAGGCAATCACTTACCACGTCCTTATTTGCTGCACATGGTGCACCACAGTCCACTTTTTATGCCCCATCCATGAAGTTCGTGTAGTTCTTGCAGTAGTTGTGCTAACTCCTCTGCTTGGGCCTCTTCTTCTTTTTGTAACTTTAAAGCTTCAATTTCATGCCTCAATTGAGTTACTACATTTTCTTTTTCTTTCTGGGGCTTGTTCTTCCTTAAACTCTCAAGTTCTATCCTCAAGTCCATCACTCGGTCCTCAGGTTCGATATGATATGGTAGACTAGAAGAACTTGTTCCATATTGGTATCTGATTTGCTCTATCCTTGTTGTTGTAGAACTAAATTCATCAATTGTCGCTCTAGGGAGCACCAACTCCTTAATCTTGCATTGTGTTGAAATTGGAAGGGGTTTAGCCAGCCACTTCTTGACAAAGAAGTCATGAGGAGGGTCTGGTAATTTATCCATCAATGCTTTGGCTTTAGTGATAAATTATAGAAATGTCTCCCCAGGACCTACTCATAGATTTTCTAACTCTTCAATTATATTTTCTATTGTATTTCCTTGTTGGAAATGTGTCTTAAAGGCCTCCTTCATTAAGTCCCAAGTGGTGAAATGGTTGTCAGCAAATTGACTCAACCATTTATCAGCTAACCCTTCCAATGTTGCTAGGAAAAGAATAAAAAATGCATTTTCCCTTCCTATTAGCCCCCTTGTTTTGCATAAGGCCAAATATCATCTAATATGTTCATCGAGGTCTTCGTGTGCTAATCCTCTAAAAGAGGAAAATTTGATATTTAACCTTGAAATTAGAATTTCTAGGTCTACCTTAACTGCCATATTTCTTATTGAGGATGTTGATGATAGAGATTTGGTTGACCTTCAAATAGCTTTTCTTCTTGTTGCTTTGCAAGGGACCCTCAAAGTTTGAGACAAGGTTGAAGTCATGAGCTTCACATTCTCCATCTTAGGCTAAGGGAGTTCCAAGTAAAAGAATAATTTTGCACTTCTTCTACACTTTGTAATATCGGTTCTCCTATGCTCAAGCCGCCTTGAGTCCCACTGGCTGTGCCAAATTTTGTTGGGGGATTCTTGAGTGGAAAGGAACTTGAGTATTTGTAGGAGAAGGAAGAAGAAGAAGAAGAAGGAAAACACTTGCATCAAAAGCTTTTGTATCTTGATTACAATGAAAGATACAATGGTTTTGTCTAGAACAAGACAAAATATTCTCTACGCAAAGTGATTAAACCCAAAAAGCGCGCACACACAAGTTTACAAGATACCCATTGATGGAGAATGAGACATGGGATTTGGTTCCTGAACCAAATAATCAGAAAATCATTGGATGCAAATCGATCTACAAGACAAAGAGGTATGTAGATGGAAGTGTGTCTAGGTATAAAGCTAGACTTGTTGTGAAAGGGTATGCTCAAACATATGGTATAGATTATGATGAGACTTATAGTCATGTGGCAAAGATGACAACTATAAGGACTCTCATAGCTATTGTTGCATGTAAAGGTTGGAAGCTATGTCAATTAGATGTGAAGAATGCTTTTCTAAATGGTTACATTTCAAATGATGTTTTCATGGAGCAACCAAAAGGTTTCAAGGAGAAATGTTATCCAAAGTATGCATGTAAGCTCAAGAGAGCTTTGTATGGTTTGAAGCAGGCTCCAAGGGCATGGAATTATAGACTTGTGAGGTTCTTGAAGGAGCTTGGTTTTCAAGTGTCTAAGGCAGATAGTAGCTTGCTTGTTAAAGCAAGTGATGATGGGTTTATTTACATTTGCATATATGTTGATGACATAATTCTTACAGGTATAGATGAGAAGGGCATACAAAGTCTTAAGAAGCAAATGGAGAAAGAGTTCAAGATTAGTGACTTGGGAGACTTGTCATGTTTCTTGGGAATGGAGATTTCATATACTCAACATAGAGTGTATGTGACTCAAGAAAGGTATTTGAAGAATTTGCTAATCAAGTTTAAAATGGAAGATTGCAAGGTAGCACCTACTCCAATGGAGGTGAATCATAAATTGAGCAGATATGGAGGAGAATAATTCAAGGACATGAAGCTGTATCAAAGTTTGGTTGGTAGTCTAATCTATGATACATTGACTAGGCCTAATTTGTCATATGCAGTTGGAGTGTTGTCTCAATTCATGCATTGTCCTAGGAAAGAACATTGGATTCCACGACAAAGGGTGCTAAGATACATTAAGGGTACACTCAAAGAAGGTTTGTATTATGGATTCACATCAAATACAAAAATCAAGATATATAGTGATGCAGATTGGGTAGATAACTCTGATGATAGGAGGTCAACATATGGGTATCTATGTTATGTGGGAGATAAATTAATCTCTTGGTGTTCTAAGAAGCAGCATAAAGTTGCTTTGTTATCTACAAAAGAAAAATATAAAGGTATGGTTGAAGCTGCAAAGGAGGTTATATGGTTGAAGACTCTCATGAAGAGTTTTGACATCAATCAGAGTACACCCATCATTCATGGAGAAAATATGAGTTCATTGTAGCTAGCTACTCACCCTGTGTTTCATGCCAGGACTAAACATATTGAGATCCAATATCATTTCTTGAGAGACAAGGTGATTGATAAAGAAATTGAAGTCATACATACTTCTACAAAAGATCAGATTGCAGACATGTTAACCAAAAGCTTGGATGGACCTAAGTTGCAGAGGTTCAAAGACATGGCAGGTATAAAGAAGATGGAAAAAATCACAATTGATGATTGAGGGGGAGCTGTTGGTGCAGGAAAATCATCAATTGATGATTAGGACAAAGTTTGAAGTCAATAAAAAAAGAAAAGGTCACCATATGATGCTTGAAGATGAGTATGTGATCAGAAGATGGAAACTTGTACATACATGTATATTACTCTTGTAATTAGTTCATGAAAACCTTTGTTTCTATGATGAGTCGGGATGTAAATGTCTATATATACTTGAATATAGATGTAATACAAATGTGGGATGATGAGTGAAAAGTTTTCGAAGTCATTAGAGACTTTAGAGAGTAAGAAGAATATGGATTATCTATTAGATGTATATTTTCTCTGAATAGAAGAAAGTTGCACCTCGATCTTTTGCTCAATGCTCCTTCTGTGTTTATCTTCTTGAGGAATGATTTTGTACAAGTCTAACTTTATAGTTGAGTGACCTCTGTACAAGTTTTGAGAGCCTAATTGTAATCAGAGTGAGAGAATTTTAAGTAGGAACATTTACATGTGTAAAGAGAATAAGTGAAGACAAATACAGGTGCAAATTCGATGGTCAATGTTTTGAGCAGATATCCCTCTAGAGTGTGAAGTTTTAAGCAACTAAGCACTCATTATTTAAGTTCAGAGGTAAGCTACTTGTGGCTAAAAGCATTTGAATAAACATCGTCTAGTTTGGGAGAACCATGCATTAGAAGTTGCAGGTGTCAAAGTCGACTACACAGAAGAATAGTTTCAAACATAGGTACATTGTTTGGATGAAATCTCAAGGTTTACTGATTCTTTGGGAGAGCTTTGAGTGAGACAAGGTGCATAAACATTAGACGACACCTTGTATAAAGTCTCATTGAAAACTTTACACATTTGGTCAATCAATGAGTGGATTAAGTGTCACAGACTTTTTTGTGTAATGAGTTTTTTCATAGTTAACTCAAGTCTTGATAATTTGGCATTAGTTTTCCAAACTTGGTTGAGGTTATGAGTTATTCTTGATATAGAGGTGTTCTAACATCAAGGATAACTTGTTCTTTTGGAGATTAATCATCTCCATCAACATACACACACACACATACACACTTACACACACACATACACACACACATACACACATAGACACATACACACTTACACACACAAATACACACATCCACACACATTTACACACACACATACACATGCATATAGACACATATATAGAGATACACGTATATACACACATAGACATACACATACACACATAGAAACACACACATGCACACATAGACACACACACACATACACACACATACACACACATACACACACATATATGCATACACACACATAGAGACACATACACACACATACACATACATGCATACATATGCATACATAATGCATATGCATATGCATACATACATACTTACATGCATACACACACATATGCACACATGCATACATATGCATACATACATGCTTACATGCTTTCACACATACACACATAGACACATACACGCTTACACACACATCCACACACATTTACACACACACACATGCATATAGACACATATATACAGATACACATGTATATACACACATAGACACACACACATAGACACATACAAACACATATATGCATACACACACACACATAGAGACACATACACACACACATACACATACATGCATAAATATGCATACATAATGCATATGCATATGCATACATACATACTTACATGCATACACACAAATACATACACATACACACACATGCATACATATGCATACATACATGCTTACATGCGTACACACATACACACACTCACATATACACCTACATACACATACACACACATATCCATAGTTACATATACATAAACACATATAGATACACACATATACACACATGCATATACACATACACATGCATACACATACATATGCACACACACATACATATACATACATATATGTATACGCACATCAGGTCACATGCATACCTACCCACAAACATACACACATACATACACATGCATACACATATACATATACATATACATACACATACATATACATGCATACATATGTACATGTACATATATTGATTTCTAACTCATTTGTCTTATATGTATAGATATTATGGATCCTGGTAGAGAGAGAAAGGCGAAACTCACTCTCATAAAAAGTCTTATGAGAGTAAGAGTTCCATCTGATACCTTAGGGATTGTCATGCATGAGTACTCAGAGACACATGATGATGAGCTGGATTTTATGACCCAGATGCTTACCCAATGATCAGAGGAGGGCTCTTCTATGGCTTCACATGTAGGAAGAGAATTATCTGCTCATAGGTATGTTTTTTTTCACTTTTTTTAATGATATTATAACATATATTTTTATTTATTTTTATCTATCTATTTTCAAGACACATATACCACCTCCAGATCATGAGAGCAGAAATAGGTGCCTATGAGGACATGCATAGGCACCCTAGGGTTGGAGTGCGATATAGAGCTATAGGGGAATATAGGGAATGGATTGGAGTTCAAGAGAAGAATGCGAGCATTGTGCGACTCCTACTTGCACCTTATCCACTTGCAGTGGAAGTAAGTATAAGTTTTACATATAAATTGAAATAATTATCTTATGTTTTATTTACATGATTTTTTTTTTTTTACTTTTGTAGTGATGAGAGGGATAAAAAATATGTACTTAGTTCACTTGAGACAGAATTTGGGATTGGGTGGTCACATAAGTGGTGTCTAAAAGAGATGCAAACACTTATGGATCATCGTCGTGATAATGCACGATATACATTGCTTTTATTTGTTATATTTATATGTGTAACTATATATATATATATATATATATATATATATATATATATATATATATATATATATATATATATATATATATATATATATATATATATATATATATATATATATATATATATATATATATATATATATATATATATATATATATATATATATATATAGACACACACACACACACACACATAATATACACATATCTATACACATATATTTACATATATATTTATACACATATTTATATACACACACATATATACACAGATGTACACACACATCAGGTCACATGCATACATGTGTATGTGTATGTGTATATATGTGGATATGCATATGTGTGTTTATGTATGTATGTGTGTATATGAGACAGAGAGAAAGGAGTGCAACCGCAGGTACACCTACATGCATACACACACATATACATCCATACACACACATACATGCACATCTTCACACACATACACATACATGCACATTTATACATCCACACACATACATGCACATTTACACACACACATACACATGCATGTAGTTATACACATATAATGAATACACACATAGACACATACACATACTCACATACACATACACATACACATACATAATCATATTTACATACATATATACACATACACACACACACACACACAACACATGCATACACACACACACACACACACACACATATATATATATATATATATATATATATATATATATATATATATATATATATATATATATATATATATATATATATATATATATATATATATATATATATATATATATATATATATATATCCTAATTCAAAAACCCTAATTTGGAAACACTAATTTTGATATTAGGGTTTTAGAAACCCTAATTCAACCTTTTAGCCATATGGTTGAAGTATATGTACACATTGCATCTATTCCTCTGACCAACTTTATGCCTCTATATATAGCTACTCGAATCAATGAGGATCATAATATATATTAAAATACATACACATCATGTAGATACACATACATAAATATAAAATGATGGAGTAGATACATTATGCATCACACATACATGCCTATTTGCACACATGTATACATATGCATGCATACATATTTACATGTACACATTTACGCATATACACATATACATATACACAGATCACATATACATGCCTACATGCATACATGTATACATATACATGCGTACACAATTATAAACACACTTGCATATGCATACATACATGTGTGCATACTAACACATGTATACATATATCATACACATGCACACACATACATATACATGAAACACACATATGTGCATACTAACACATGTATACATATAATACACATGAATACACACATATATGCATACATACATGAATTTGATCCTCGAAAATAAAGGTATATATAAAATTTTAGGCATACCCCCGAGCTTGATGTTCTAACTTAAAAGAACATGATTTCATCTCTCTAGTAGGGTTCACTGATATTCTAGTTGAATAAAGAAGAATATATTATCTAATATCCATTCGAATGATTCAAGTTATTGATCGATAACTAGAGTAGGATTTACTATCTAATCTACTCATATGTTTTTCATTATTGCCATCATTTTGGTAAGACATCAATATAGTCTCATCTTCATTATCCTTATTGATTTCACTTATTTCTTCTATTGTTAAATCTGTGTTCTCATGAATGACATCATTTATTGATGGAATTATATCGATTTTTGGTAATTCCTCTTCATCATTAGTAGAATTAGCATGTAGAGTATTATCCTCTTCATAAAAAAGATTAGTATCATTATCATGTACAATAATTCTAATTTCTCTTCCAGATGTTGATGTATCAGTATCTGATGGTGAATCATTAGGAGGACTTTCTTCGATCTCTGTAACAATAAACTATTCAAACAATTACCTACCTCTAGGTTGAACATGAATGACTTGCCACCAAGGATGAACATCAAGGTTTTTATAAAAAAATGCTTGTTCAATATGCCTAGGAAGAATATATGGTTCTCTAGTAGATCGCATTACCTTGGAAGAATCAATTGCCCAAAACCCAGATAATTCCTTTCTCAATGTGGAATTACTACCTTTATACTCGCTTCGAAATCAGTGAACCTTCAAAATGACCTATCAAACTATATAAAAACAAACAACCATTATTAGGTGCTTAAAAAAATAATAAACTCTATCATAAAAAATATAAACATTTTTCTATGTGTTTGAATGTACGAAACGATATTTCATAGACACCAACAACAGTTCCCATGTAACCAAGTTCGCCATCTATAAGGTTCATGTCTTTTGAGCTAGCACTTGATAGTTGCTTGAAAGAAGCAACAATGCTAAAATCCTTTGTTTTACATAAAGAATCAATAGCTTTGATTCTAATATGCTCTCCAAAAAGCCACATATTAGTGAACATTTGAGCTTGCAAAAGAAATTAAATTAGTAAATAGAAACTAATACACATATATTCTCTACGAGTGCCAATTTTCCTTTACCTCTCTTCACATTCTAATTATCTTCATCATCACTAAAGATTTCTGATTCTGGATCTATCAGAGATCCATCTGTCCATTTTTCATACCAATCCATAGGTATCATTGTTTTTGGACCCTAACCTGTTGCAAGGTTTCCATTAAAATGTATCGCTTCTCTTTTACATCTTAATGGATGATCATCATGTAAGAATCGTCGATGTTGAAGATAAATATTTTTGTTGAGATTCTTACTATAGATTAAACTCAACCAATCACCACAATGTGGACAAGCTTTATAACCCCTAGTAGATATTCTTGCATCATGAAAACGATAAAAATTATAATAAGATTAACTCAAATTTATTTGTATGCATATTGAATTAAAAAAAATACATCAATACTTGAACAAACACCATATCTTGGAAAATCGTGAATAGTCCAAGCCACAATACCATGAACCATAATATATCTTTCACTGATGCTTTTCAATACATCAATGACATTAATATCTCTCTATAACTCTTGGAGTTCATTGATGAGAGGAGCAAGATATATATTCATATCTTTAACTTGTCTTTTTCCTAGGATTAAAAGTGAAAGCATTAAATGTTCCTTTTTAATGCTAAGATATGGCAAAAGATTGTAGTTTATGACTACCACTGACCATGTCGACCATTTACTAGATTTCATGGAGAATGGATTAACCCCATCTAATGCAACTCCTAACTTTAGATTCTGTGATTTTGTGCGAAATCAGGCCATGTAGAATCAATATGCTCAAAAGAAACACTATCATGAGGAATTCAGATTTTTTCATCAGTACTTTTACGGTAATGTCCCCACGTCAAAAGCTTTGATAATTCGGGGCTTTGAAACATATGTCTAATCCATGGAGCCAATGGAAAATGTCTTAATACCTTTTTTACCTTCTTCATCCTTATATTGAGGAGATTGACCTTTTGGACATTTAAAGAGTCTGCATATTCACCTCTATATAAAATACAATTGTTAGGACATGCATGTATACATTGATAATCTATACCAAGATTGTTGATTATCTTCTTAGTTTCATCATGTGAGGTAGGAAGAATATTCTGACTTGGTAAAAACTTTTTAGATAATAACCTATAAGTTCATGAAAAAAAGACATATTATAAAAATAAATGATTCATGAAAAAAAAAGACATATTATAAAAATAAATGAATAAATATACATATATATGTATATATATGCATATGATTTTGTATATATGTATGCTTATTTGTATGTGTATGTGGATGTGTATATGCATGTGCATGCATATACGTATGCATATGTATATATGTATGTATGTGTGTATATGTGTTTTATATGTGTATGTATATGTATGTATACATATGCGCATGTGTATGCATATATGTGTGTGTGTATGTATGTATATATGTATATGTATGTATGTATGCATGTATGTGTATGTATGTATGTATGTGTATGTATGCATATATAGTTGTGTATATTTGATTTCGTTTTTAATTTTCTTTTTGTTTATTGTGGTTTGCAGACTTTCATATAGATATCTAGACCACTGAAGCATTTGGCTATCTCCCATTTTATTGTCAATCAATTACCTACCTTATTAACTAAGACTTACATATTTATTTACAAATATAAAGTATCAGTTAACTATGGAGGTATTAGGTAGTTTGAAAAATAGGAGAAGCAAATCTATTTGGAAGATTTTTGAAAGATGGATGAATAGTTTTAAAGGATGGGTAGATAGAAAGCATCCATTCAATGCAAGTTCTTGTTCTTACCTTAGCTAAGGTAAAAACAAGAACCTGCATTGAATGGACGCTTTCTTTCTGCCCATCCTTTAAAATTATTCTTCCATGCTTCAAAATCTTCTAGATAGATTTGCTTCTCCCATTTTCCAAATGACCTAATACCTGCATACCTAACTGATACTTAATATTTGTATGCAAAGTTCATATTTGATATGGTTTCAAAATAAAATAATGAATTTAATTTATAGAAAAAATACATATCCAAGCATTATCCCGTTGATCAGGTGGTGGTGCATGCTCAAAAGTACCATACTCTGCCTCATGTTCAATACATTCCAATCCTACCCTTCCATACATGCCATAGCAAGAGTTACACGAACATATAATATGCTCTTGATAGTAAAATTCATCATAATTCCTATTGGAGGACACATGTGAAGTCGTTGCATGGGTAGGAGGTGGTGGAGTGCCCTCTGTTTGATCAAAATCTGATTATAACAAGAAAAAAACATATATCAATTATGTATCTATCAAATATATTTAAAATTAAAAGTTTGATATACTTACAGTATATAGTCTTTGCATGATTACGAGACGGTGGTGGAGTTCCGTCTGATTGATTGGAATCTACAAATAATGGTATTAGAAATTAATAATTTGATTATTCACATACATAAACATTCACATATACACAAATACACATTCTTGTGGGATAAATTCATGTATATTGTATGAATGTGTGTATATGCATGCATGTGTATGTGTATATGTGTTGGGGTTAGACGTCTGCAGAAGCACTCGAACAACACAAGGAAGAAGAAGAAGCTTGGAGCACAACGCACAATACTGAATGTATTACCACTAGAATGTACAAAGATAAGAAGCCCATTAGGTCAATAGGCATATATACAAGCTGGGGAAAAAAACCTCCTAAAGAGGGAAAAAAAGTGCCCCATCTATCTCCTATGTTCACACACATCACTACCAAAATATATCAACAAATCCCCTTGGGAGTGATGCAGTGAACAAGGAGCTAGAACTCATGTATAAAGAAGTGCCAAGCTATGTGGAAATCACTCCACAAAAGGAAGTAAGCCCAAAGCTTTGTGGAAAGCTTCAAACTTCTCCCTAGGCAGAGCCTTCGTGAGAAGGTTTGCAATGTTCTCCTGTGTGGGCACACATGCCAAGCTGATCTCCCCAGCAGAGAACCTCTCCCTGACATAATGATAATGCACCTCAATGTGCTTAGTGCAAGCATGGAACACAGGGTTCCTCGCAACTGCCAATGCGCTCTGACTGTCACTGAAGATGGTGGTGGCAGAAGACTAACCAACACCCAAATCAGCCATAAGGCATCTGAGCCACACACACTCAACCGTCGTTGTGAAAGCTATCCTATACTCAACCTCACAACTGGAAGTGGCCATAGTAGGTTGCTTCTTGCTAAACCAAGATATACATGAGCTACCAAGCACGAAGCAAAAGCCACTAGTGGACACACGAGTGTCATAGCAACTAGCCCAATCAGAGTCAGAAAAAGCATGCAAATCTGGCGGTAGTGATCCCCCCTTGGGATAAAACAACCCAGGTAGCCGTGTACCACTCAAGTAGTGAAAGATGCACTTAACCACCTACCAATGCTTGTCTCCTGGGCAATGCATAAACCTACTCATTTGTGAGACAGCAAATTGAATATCTAGCTAAGTAATGCATAAGTAAATCAAGCATCCAATAGCCTGTTGATAGAGAAAAACATCAAATGCATCTCCAACATCATGAAGACTCAATCATAAACCTGTCTCCATAGGAGTGGCAATAGGCGTACAGTCTTCAAGGCCAAAACGCTGCAATAATGTGTCAATATATTTCGTTTGACACAAAGCCATTCCACCATCAACTTGCATAAACGGAATGCCCAAATAGTGATGCAAATGCCCCAAATCAGACATCTCAAATGAGCCTTAGAATCAGCAATATGCATGTCATGAGGAACAATGAGTAGCATGTCATCAACATATACCACAATGATCACAAGCACATCATTAGCACGATTAACATATAAGGTGCTTTCAGTTGGACTGTTCTCAAAACCATGTGCAATCAGATAGGCATGTATCTTTTCATACCAAGCACGTGGTGCTTGCTTTAAACCATATAATGCCTTCTTTAACCTCCACACCTGGTTTTCATGCCCATTCTACACAAAACCATGGGGCTGAAAAACATACACTTCTTCATGCAATTCACCATTCAAAAATGCTATTTTAATGTCCAACTGATGTACATTCCAACCATGATGAGCTACAAGTGCACAAATGCTATGAATAGTAGTCATTTGGCAACTAGGAGCAAAGGTTTCCTCAAAATCAATGCCTCTTTCCTGCACATAACCCTTTCCAACAAGCCTGGCCTTATACATGTCAACTGTTCCATCAGGTTTACGCTTGAGCTTGTATACCCACTTAGTGCCAATGGCCTTCTTGCCAAGAGGCAAGTCACATAAAGACCAGATACCATTTTTCATGATAGCATCATATTCAGATTGCATTGTAGCCATCTAATGTTCAAAATTTTGTGCTTCATCAAACCAAACAGGTTCAATCTAATCACAGAGACTAGAGGCAGCCATAGCATAGTAATCTGATGCAAAGGAGGCACTATGAGAGCTTGACCAAGTACGATATGATAGAGGTGCATCTAATTTACTATCACGCAAGGTCTGCACCATCCATTTTGGCATAGTTTTTGCCTGCTCAATATAAGCTCTCTCATCAAGTGCATCATGTAAATCTGCATCAGAAATGGAATGATCTATATCATCACATGGAACTTGCAAAGGTGGAGAAGTTGCCTCATTAGGACCAGCACTAGACTGTCCACCTGTAAAAAGAGGAAGCAAAGTGTCATACATGTCTTTGGAGCTAATAGATGGCTCCTTAGTACATGAAAGCAATGGATGAATAACATCTTCCACAAAAACAACATCACAACTAACCAGAATGCGTTTAGTCTGTGGATGATATAGATGATAGCCTTTACCTTCAGAACTGTACCCAACAAAAATACATTTTACTGCTTTATCATTCGATTTTCTGCGATGTTGTTCAGGCACTAATGCATATGCCAAACAACCAAGAACACATAGATGAGCAACAGATGGCTTGCGATCATGCCAAGCCTCATATGGAGTGATATATTGTAGTGCTTTAGTGGGACACCTGTTAAGTACATATGCTGCACACATGACAATCTCAAGCCAAAAACTATGTGGTAAAGCCTGACTCTTGACCATACACCTCGCCATCTCCATGAGTGACATGTTCTTTCATTCAGCAATTCCATTTTGTTGAGGTGTATACGGCACTGTACAATGGTGTTCTATCCCAGGTTCAGCTAGAAATGCATTAAAATCGGAAGACATATATTCCCCCCCTCGATCAGAATGGAGGGTGCCCATTTTACATGCTGATAGATTTTCAACCAAAACCAAAAACTATTTGAAGCACATGAACACTTTGGACTTTGCCTTCAATGGATATACCCATGCATGCCTGGAAAAATCATCTATAAAAGTCATGAAGTAAAGATAATTTCCAAAAGAAGGTGTCTGCATAGGACCACAGACATCACTATGTACAAGCTACAACTTTTTAGTAGCCCGAGCTGAACCATCTTGGAAAGGAGGAACACTGCATTTTGCTTAAAATACGGCCTTCACAAACATGTTTTCCAGGTGCCTCAAGTTTGGGCAAAGAGGGCACCATTCCAGATTTCTACAGGCGTAGAAAACTAGAAAAATTTAGATGACCAAAGCATGCATGCCAAAGCTTTGCATTTGACATAGCCTGAGAATCATGTACTGCACATGCCGAATCATTCATAGATCTTTCATAGTCTATGAGTTTATACAGGCCATGACATAAAATGCCAGAAGCAATAATCGCATTGCCATTTGACAGATCATGAATTGTACACCTCTCATCAACAAATTTCACAACCAAGCCAATCTTGCCTAATGCAAAAATTGATAATAGATTTTTCTTGATCCCTGACACAAACAAAGCATCTGACAAAGTGAAAGGACTACCATCAGCAGTATTCAAAATGATCTTACCAACTCCCATAACAGTATAAGAGGAGTTGGCGCATGTAACAGTACTCCCAGTAGGGACATGCTCAAGTGAAGAGAAGAAATTGCACTGCGAGGTAATATGTTTGGTCGCCCCACTATCAAGGTAACAAACATCTGAGTCTACTGTAGACATGCACTGCTCATGAGAGGATGGGTCAAAACTGCAAACAATAGGAAACACCCATTATTCTTCTTGCACAAGATTAGCAGACTTTGTTTTTGGTGTAGAGGCCTCTACAACAACCATTCAAGCCTCTTTCTTCTTTGCCTCTTTAGCAGCCAGTTTTGGACAGTTCTTTATGATATGATCATTTCCTTTACAGTACTTGCAAAACAATTTCTACTTTTCTGATTTCTTTTCATCTTTGTCTTCCCTCTTCGATTGTGCAGAATTAGCAGATTTCTGCTTACTAGTTGAAGAGCTCCATTTCCCTTTGCCCTTCTGACTAGCCAAGAAAGCTTGATCTGCAACACGCGTAATGGACCTGTTCTGCCTGGACTGATCTTTCTGCAATAGAACAGAGACTAACTCCTCAAATGACAAGTGCATTTGGATTGCCTTTCATCAACAAATGAAGAGTAGAAGCAAAACTCTAATATGAGTCAAGAACATTCAGAACGGTCTGCACAAGTGAGCTATCTGGTATAACCTCGTCGGCAGAAATGCTCCTTCAAGTCTTTGATCTTTGTTAGAAAACTATCAATAGAATCACCTTCATTCATATGCTCACTTTCCAAATGTTTTTGGAGGTAAGAAATACAAGCCTCATTCCTAGCTTGGTACAATGTGCTAAGTGTATCCCAAACATCCTTAGCTGTTCTGCAAGAGTGTATGTGAGGAATAATGGCACGTTTGATAGACAAAGCTATCAATGCATGTGCCTGGGCATCTCTATCATCCCAATGAATTTGCTCTACAGTACATGCAACAGAAACCGCAGCACGAACAAGAATATGCAGAATATCATGATCTTCGACACCTTCTGCATCAGCTTCAGTACCTGTGGTTGTAACAGTTGTAGGTGTGATAGGACGTTTTTCAACACCCTACACAATGTTCCACAATCCTTTTGCAACCAATACATGTCACATCATATAAGCCCATAACGGGTAGTTGGTACCATCCAACTTATCCTCAACAGCCAACATACGGAATACATCACTGCTTTCAGCCATGGCCAATGCCTAAAATACCTTGATGCAGAAAATTGACTATATCTCAAAAAGTTGAACAGAACTGCCAAGACAAATTCTTCTAGACCTATAGCAAACTTCGAGACGCTTATATTGGCGAACCAAAACTGGTATATACCTTTGGCACAAAAAGATGAAATATCTTGCACAAACGCTGCGATTCTGAGACTGCAATCGGAGAGGTGTAGACAACACCCTAGATGAAGCGGCGACATGCTCTGATACCAATTGTTGGAGTTAGACATCTACAAAAGCACCTGAACAACACAAGGAAGAAGAAGAAGCTTGGGGCACAACACACAATACTCAATGTATTACCACTAGAATGTACAAAGATAAGTAGCGCATTAGGGCAATAGGCATATATACGAGCCGGGGGGAAAAAACCTCCTAAAGAGGGAAAAAAGTGCCCCGGCGGTCCTCGTGTGTTCACACACATCACTACCAAAATATATCAACAAATTATTTGTGTATGTATATATGTGGATATGTATATGTGTGTTTATGATATATGTATGTATATGTGTATATGTATGCATGTATGTATGTGTATATGTTTGCATGTATATGTGTATGTGGGTATGTGTATGTGTATGTGTATGTGTATGTGTATGTGTATGTGTATGTGTATGTGTATGTGTATGTGTATGTGTATGTGTATGTGTATGTGTATGTGTATGTGTATGTGTGTGTATGTATGTATGTATAAGTGTATGTGTGTATGTATATATGTTTATGTGTGCATGTATTTTGTATGCATGTATGTGTGTGTGGATATGTGTATGTGTGTGTATGTATGTATAAGTGTATGTGTGTATGTATGTTTATGTGTGCATGTATGTATGTATGTATGTATGTATGTATGTATGTATGTATGTATGTATGTATGTATGTATGTATGTATGTATGTATGTATGTATGTATATATATATATATATATATATATATATATATATATATATATATATATATATGTGTGTGTGTGTGTGTGTGTGTGTGTGTGTGTGTGAGTGTGTGTGTGTGAGTATGTGTATGTGTGCATGTATTTTGTATGTATGTATGTATATATGTATGTGAAAGTGTATGTATATGTGTATGCACATGCTATATGTGTGTATGTATGTGTTCTGATTCTTTTTTTATGTTTGAGATTAAAATAACAAGAGATATTGTATGGTCGAAAAAAATAAGAGGAGACCTAACATACCACCTGCAACGTGGTAGTTTTTTTTGTAGACAACTACGTCTTCAGGAGTCATTTCCTCAGGAGAAGGTATACAAATTAAATTAATAGTTTATATTTATAATTCTCATATGTTATTTTTACATTTAATTTATATATTTGTTTTCTGTTTAAATAAATAGGCTGCTGCAAAGAAGAGAGTTGAGTCGGTCCACGCATCTCACTTAGGCCAAATTGGCCATCATGGTTTTGTAGCTACATTTGTAAGTATATGTGTTATTGTAAGTATATTTTTTTTATTTTAGTTCAAATGCAAGAGACTAATATTTTAATTTGTTTCAATGCAGCGAAAGGATTATGGTCGATATCCTACAAAACATGAGATCGAGTATGATACACTTTTGGATATCAACATTTGAGCAAGTATATGCAAGATCATCCGGATGCGTTTGTGAGTACTATTAAATTTCATATAATTATTTTATTTTTATGGATGTTATGTATGTTTTACTTATTTATGGTTGTTATATGTAATACAAGAGTATTATGGAGAGGGAGATATGGATCAAGTGGAGAGACAGACAGAGGAGGGATGATCTTGATCATCACAGAGTGCTCACACAGATACATCAGATCATGCGGATGATTGTGATGATGAGGGTAAGGATGATGGTGATGATGATGATTAAGATTCTTGATTATGACATTGGATATGTATTTACATTGATATATATATATATATATATATATATATATATATATATATATATATATATATATATATATATATATATATATATATATATATATATATATATATATATATATATATATATATATATATTGTTCATTCCAGTTATGTTTTGAATTGTGTGTATGGTATTAAGTAATGAAAATTCTTGTTCTATTGATTTTTATTATTGTTTATATTTAGCATGTGTTTTATTACTTTAATTATATAATTCATTCATATTTATGTGTGCTTGTGTGTATATAAAATGTATATATGCACATGTAGGTATATATCTATATTTGTGTAAGTGTGTCTATATGCATGTATATGTATGTATCTATGTATATATATGTGCATGTATGTATGTGCATATGTATATGTGTATATGCATGTACCTGCATGTGCATGTGTAAGTGTATGTGTATATGTATGTGTATGTGCATGTGCATGTGTATGTGTGTATATGTATGTATGTGCATGTATATATGTAAGAGTATGTGTATATGTGGGTATGTGCATGTATATGTGTTTATATGTATCTATGTGCATGTGTATGTGTGTATATGTATATATATGCATGTATGAATGTGTATGTGCCTATGTGTGTGTACGTATGTGCATGTATATGTGTGTATGTGTGTGTATGTGTGTGTATATGTAGGTATGTACATATGTATATGTGTATATGCATGTATGTGCATGTGCACATGTAAGTGTATATGTGTATGTGCATGTGCATGTGTATGTGTGTGTATATGTATGTATGTGCATGTGCATGTGTAAGTGTATATGCGTATGTATGTGTATGTGCATGTGCATGTTGTGTCTGTATCTGTATGTATGTGCATGTATATGTGTAAGTGTATGTGTATATGTGTGTATGTGCATGTATATGTGTATATGTATGTATGTGCATGTGTGTGTATGTGCATATGTGTGTGTACGTATGTGCATATATATGTGTATGTGTATGTATATGTACGTATGTGCATATGTATGCATATGTGTATAAACATATACAAGTGTATGTATATGCATGTGTATATGTATAAAACATGCATGTGCATGTGGATGCATTTCCATTTGCATCCATGCGTATATGCATGCATGTGAATGTGCATGCATGTGGATGTGCATATACATGTATTTAAGTATGTGTTAATGTGTGTATGTGTATGTATATATGCAATAATGCATGCATGCAAGTCTTTTTATGTGTTTGTAGAAATGTTTGTGCATATGCATGTGTATGTGTGTGTATGTGTAAGTGTATGTGCACATGTATGTGTGTGTATATATGTGTGTGTATGTGCATGTGTATATGTGTATATGTGTGAACGTGTGTCTTCCTACATAAGTATATATGTGCATATCAATAAGTGTGAGTATGCTAATAAATGGAAATAACACAATTCAAATGATATAGAAAGAATGGAAATTGTACTTACAATAGTTAGCCATATTTTTGCTTGGTTAACTTCTTGTTAAAGAGAGAGAGAGAGAGATATATATATAATTCAAAGAGAGAAAGAGGTAGAAAGAGAGAAACACACAGAAGAGAGAGAGAGACAATAAGATAGAGATTATAGAAAACAACAATTCAACAAGCGATTATTTCAGCTCGTAAGCGCAACGGAATTGTGAATGTTGGAGAGCTCTTTGATCAGATGCATGTAGATGCCGATCGAAGAGCCTCCAACGTTTTTATTTTTTTCGTCAAGAACCCGTCTTGTAATCGATGCTAAAGCATTGTAAACTCATGTCCACATAGCATCGCGTAAGCGACGTTAAATCGTCGCTTTAGCAACACTCAATGTAACCGTCACATTTCCCATCATGCCACACGTCGATGAAAATGTCCAAGTTTTTGTCATTTAACTGACGTTCCATGCTCGATGCTTGTTGTGATGCTTTATGCAATTTTATAGCAACAAAATTGTGTCGCGTTAACTATTGCTATGTGCCCGTATTCCTTGTAGTGTCACTAGAATGCCCCTACAAGGAATACTATAACATGTGCCAAAAAATCCTCTTATCTTGTCATGGGAGTTGGTAAGATCATTCTGACTATTTTTTATGGTAGTTCTCTTACATTGTCAGATGCTTTATTTGTGACAGGGATCAAGAAAATTTTGTTATCAATTTCTACATTGGCTAAGATTGGTTTGGTTGGGAAATTGTTGATGACAAATGTACAGTTCATAATCTCTCAAATGGGTATGTCATTATTGCTTCTGGCATTTTATGTCATGGGTTGTA
This sequence comes from Ceratopteris richardii, assembly GCA_020310875.1. Taxonomy (NCBI): domain Eukaryota; kingdom Viridiplantae; phylum Streptophyta; class Polypodiopsida; order Polypodiales; family Pteridaceae; genus Ceratopteris; species Ceratopteris richardii. Next base: position 116,115,031 of record CM035419.1, on the reverse strand, counting down.
TAAGCTCATAGACTATGAAAAATCTATGAATGATTTAGCATGTGCAATACATGATTCTCAGGCTATGTTAGATCCAAAGCTTTGGCATGCACGCTTTGGTCATCTGAATTTTGCTAGTTTGCTACACTTGCAAAAATCTAAAATGGTGTCCTCTTTGCCCAAACTTGAGGCACCTAGTAAACATGTATGTGAAGGCTGCATTTTGTCAAAATGGAGCATTCCTTCTTCCCAAAAGATGGTTTAGTTCGAGCTAGTTAGAAATTGTAGATTGTTCACAGTGATGTATGTGGTCCTATGTAGGCAACTTCTTGTTGGAACTACCTTTACTTTGTGACTTTCATAGATAATTTTTCCAACCATGCATGGGTGTACCCATTGAAAGAAAAGTCAGAAGTGTTTATGTGCTTCAAACAGTTTTTGGTTTTGGCTCAAAATCTGTCAACATGTAAAATGGGCACCCTTCATTCTAATCAAGGGTGGGAATATATGTCTTCTAATTTTAATGCATTTATGGCTGAACATAGGATAAAACATCAGTGTACAGTGCCATATACACCTCAACAAATTGGACTTGCTGAAAGGAAGAATAGGTCACTCATGGAGATGGTGAGGTGTATGGTCAAAAGTCAGGCTTTACCACACAATTTCTAGCTTGAGGTTGTTATGTGTGCAACATATGTACTTAACATGTGTCCCACCAAAGCATTCGAGTCTATCAATCCATATGAGGCTTGCTATGGTCACCAGCCATCTATTGCTCATTTGCATGTCTTTGGTTGTATGGCATATGCAGTAGTGCCTGAACAACAAATCAAGAAATTGGATTATAAAGTAGTGAAATGTACTTTTCTTGGGTATAGTTCTAAAAGCAAAGGCTATCGTCTATATCATCCACAAACAAAATGCAGTTCGGTTAGCCATGATGTTGTTTTTGTGGAAGATGCTATTCAGCCATTACTTTCATGTAATAAGGAGACATCAGTTAGCTCCAAAGATATGTATGATATTTTGCTGCCTCTTTTTATAGATGGATAGTCTAGTGCTAGTCCAAATGAAGCAATTTCTCAGCCTTTATAGGTTTCATGTGATGATGCAGATCATTCCATTTCTGATGTAGATTTACATGATGCACTTGTTGATGAGAGAACTGATATTGCGGAGGGAAAAACTATGCCAAAATGGCTGGTGCAAAATTGGATGCATCTCTGTCATATCGTACTCATTCAGGCTCTTATGGCTACCTCTAGTCTCTTTGATGAAAATGAGCCTGTTTAGTTTGATTAAGCACAAAATTTTGAAAATTGGATGGCTTCTTTGCAATCAAAATATGATGCTATGATGAAAATGGTACCTGGTCTTTATGTGACTTGCCTCCTAGCAAGAAGGCCATTCACACTAAGTGGGTATACAAGTTGAAGTGTAAGCCTAATGGAAGATTTGACAGGTATAAGGCTAGGCTTGTTGCAAAGGGTTATGCTCAAGAAAGAGGCGTTGATTTTGATGAGACCTTTACTCGTACATGTGGAATGACTACTGTTCATAGCATCTGTGCACTTGCACCTCATCATGGTTGGAATGTACATCAGTTGGACATTAAATGGATTCATGAATGGTGACTTGCATGAAGAAGTGTATGTTTTTAGCCCTATGGCTTTGTGCAAAAAGGGCATGAAAACCATGTGCATGTTGAAAAAGGCATTATATGGTTTGAAGCAAGCATTGCATGCTTGGTATGAAAAGATGCATGCCTACTTGATTGGACATGGTTTTGAGAACAGTTCAAGTGAGAGCACCTTCTATGTTAAGCATGAAAATGATGTGCTTTTGATCATTGTTGTGTATGTTGATGACATGTTGCTCACTAGTCCTCATGAGAAACATATTGCTGATTTGAATGCCTCATTTGAGATGTCTGATTTGGGGCATTTGCATCATTATACAAGATACAACAAAAAAGAACGATTAGACTTTTACAAACTCATTGGAGTAGAATTGAAAGCAAACCGCAATAAGTTGTAGCCAACGTAGTATGGCAGGAAAAGTTGAATAGCGTAGTGTCATCAAGAATTGCAAAAATGTCATGAACATATAGTCAAAGGCCTCCAAAACATAAGACATACATGGAAATTGAGCACCACAACAGCAATATGAGTGGATCAAAATCAAGATGATCAATGAGTTCACCAATACAGGTTTGGAAACACATATGTTAATGTATATCTCGTTCTTATTTGATGGTGGAAATGGTACATGAAAAATAATTTTTTTCAAATTAGGAACTATAGAATATGGATTTTCACAAACAAAATATGATATGGTTCTAAATGTGCTTGTTGAATTTGATCTTGATGTGCATTTCCTGGTGGATATTAAAATATATAACGATAGTTCTATGTTAAGATGTAATGAAAGTCTTGTAAGTAAGTTAAAAAAGGTTAATTCTATGTATTATAAGTACACATTGCATTGTGCATAGGGCGCATTTAGCTATAGTAGATGCATGTAAGAGTTTTCCTTGTTTCACATACATAGATAAAATTGCTAATTGAGTGTATTCATGAATAAGTGCATCTTCCATGTGGCATATACAATTTAGGAAAGTTTTGGAAGAAATGAACTTACAAAGTTTGGAAGTTTTACATATTCATGACATAAGATGGTTGTCAAGAGGTAAGGTTATGGAGCAGCTTATGTCTTTAATGTCAACCTTTTTGACATTTTGGAAGAACGAAGCTCCTTTGTGGTATGAAAAGTTCTATATATATAAGATATTGTTTCTTATTCATTTTATGGTTGACATTTTGCATGGTTTGAACATTTTGAATTTTCGGCTTCAAGAAGAAGATATTGACATATGTTTTGTTAGTGAGCATGTAAATTTTGCTTTATCTTCTTTTCAATGTAAAATTTTTGGAGACATTTTAGCTCAAGATACATTGTTTTTAGGTAAAATTATGTTTGAAATAGAAAATGGACTCATTTGTTATGCCAATGAGGAAAGAGAAGAACATAGGCATATTTTTCATATGTGCAAATTCCAATAAAGGAAAAACCAAGCCTTTTGTTAGATTTTGGAGCGGGTGATATGGAAAGTTATAAGGAATGAGCAATTAAAAATATTGTAAAATTGATTGATTGTATTAATGATAGATTTGCAAACATTTGTTTTTTAATTGCAACAAACTTATTTGCACTTGTGTTTTATCCAAAAGAACCAAAAAGATGAAAATCTTCACAAGTAAGAGAGGCGAAAATGAAATACTGATTTGAAAGATTACTTAGTAGGTTAGAAGATTCTATTGTAAATTTTGATGAGTGTAGAAAATAAGTGTTGGACTCTGTGGCTAGACCCGATATGTATATGTGTATATATCAATGCATGTTTTTTTTTAATCTATATATGCATGTATGTAAGCATGTGATTTCATGCGTATGGCTATGTGGTTAGACTCTGTATGTATATGTGTACATATCAATGCATGTTTATTTATGTATCTATGTATGTATGCATGCGTGGATGTGTATAAGTCTATGGTTTTATGCATGTGGTTGGACTATGTGGCTGAACTCGGTATGTATATGTGTATATGTAAATGCATATTTTTTAATGTATACATGAATGTATGAATGTGTGTAAGTCTATGGCTTTATGCATGTGGTTGGAGTATGTGCCTGGACTATACGGTTGAAGTATGTGGTTAGAATTCGTATGTATATGCGTATATATCAATGCATATTTATGTATGCATGTGTGAATGTGTGTAAGTCTATGGTTTGATGCATGTGGTTTGACTATGTGGTTGGATTTGGTATGTATATGTGTATAGAAATGCATGTTTTTTTACGTATATATGAATGTGTGTAAGTAGGTGGTCTTATGCATGTGGTTGGACTATGTGGCTAAACTATGTGGTTAGACTCTATATGTATATATCAATGCATGTTCCTTTTATGTGTATGTGCATGTATGAATGTTCCTTTTATGTGTATGTGCATGTATGAATTGTGTAAGTATGTGATTTTATGCATGTAGCTGGAACTTACTTTATATGAACATGTAATCATTGGTTTTGGTCAATCAAATGTTTAAAGTTGTATCTGTAGTAGGATTGTGATATTCATTGTATGCAACTTTTCGTGAAGTTGGCTATGAATATGGAACATTTTCATAGTTTGTTGCTTTTTTACAAATACATCATTAACAATAGAGGATATGGCAGTCATGTTGGGATTTCCTTATCTCTTTCTCTTTTTTCCTTTTACCATAATCATAATGCAACTTGGTCAATTGTGCCCTTGAGAGCATAGGTTGGGCTATAGTTTGAATAAAAGAAAAGAGGGTGATGGCCTATAACAAATTTGTAGCACATATGGAAAAAATAAGTGACTTTGGAGAAGAATAGCACTATGATCATAAGAATGGGGAGGAGAGGTAGGTATGGCAACAAGCTACAAGAGGGGGATCTTTTCACAACGTCTTTAATAGCAGATCTTTAGAATCTAATAGCTGAGGTGTGATAGTTGCTGATCAATGGTTTGAATAATGCATTCTTCCATTAGGCTAAGATAGAAGGATATGAATCAAAGTTAAATTTGTTCAATGCACCATGATCAGAATCTATTCAATAAAACATAACAAGACTCTCTCTCTCTCTCTCTCGCTCTCTCTCATTTTCCTTGCTCGCTATAGGCTTCTAAATTTCCTGATATGAAATGAATGTTTGTTTATGGTGTTACTATATTTTTTACTTTTTTTTGCTTTGGTTCTCTTCTTGGCACTTATTGATAATTTTCTTAACCCTTTTTTCTAATTTTCTTCCTTCATTTTATGCAATAATGCTTATTTGGTTGTTCACAAGAGCTTGTGTTGCAGAGCAAAAGGGCATAAGAGTAGAGCCCCAAAATTTTCAAAATGATGGGCATAGTTTTTTCTTCTTCGTGGTCTTCAAGAATTCCCTCAAGCCATGTAAATGCACTAGATGAGTCCTCTAGTTGCATAATCCCAAGTTGTTGTAAAATATCCCTTGTAAAATAGTAGGAAATTAGCCTTTTAGTAAATAAAGTGCCGGTCTCTTGTGTGAAAGGACCAAACTTAAGGCACATGTATATAAGTCACTTTGTGACTCTTTATAAGGGCTTTTTGCCATTGTGAAGAAGGAGCACTCCTGAATTTTCGAATTTGCCTCTTCCTTGCAGATTTTGATCTTCATTTTGATCTTGTATGTGTGTGTGTTGCTTGAAATGTGTGTGTAGGACTATTGTCTACCCCTCCCCATTGATTTTAGGCTAATGTAGTGAGTGTGCGAACTAGTAGGAGTTGTGGCGTGAGTGTGGGTGTTTCCCGCCATTTACTATTTTGGCCATAACTGGAAGCAGAGTTCTCAGAATTGAGTGAAACCACTTACAGTAGATGCGTCTCGTCGAGATCTTCGAAACGAGTACCCTATTGCCTATATTCGGAGTCTGGAGCTGGAAGAAATTCTTGATTTTCTGAAAACTGTTGTAAGAGGTGTCGCGGCAAGCACTTTCAGGATTTCAATGAGTTTGGGAAGTGGATTAGTCTTTTCTCATGCATGCTAGCTTAACCACTTCATTTTCCATCATGTGTGCACATGTCTTCATACACTTGGTTAGGTCGTTTGATCGGATTGACATTTGAATGTGTGTTGATTTCCCACTATATGCACTTGTGTGGCAATCGAGGTACAGTCTCATTGGCACAAGTCCTTGAGTCACTTTGACTTAGGTACACACGTTTTTGGCGCCGTTGCCGGGGAACACTCAACCAAGGTGCCTTCGTGTTGGTTATAGATCGAGTGTGATAGAATCGTACTTGTAGAAGTGAATTCGTCTTGCGGCAAGTAGTCAATTAGTTCAGCACTTGTTACTTCACATCTCAGAGGTGTGTGTGATAAGTTTTAGGTTTAGGGTTCGGAGGAAGGGAGAGAAGGAGGAGTTAGGGTTAGGTTAGAAGAAGGGGAATAGTGAGGAGAAGAGAAGTAGGAGTAGTTAAAATCACCAAAAAAATCCCAAAAATCACCAAGAAAATTTGCAAGATTCAAATTCTGTCAAAAAGTATAAAAACCACAAAAATAGTCTCATTTGACACTTCACAGAGTTCAGGTATCGTCTGAGAGCTACGAGTGGTATCGTGAGCAGTGTATCGCGAGGAGCAGACCTTCAAAGTTAATTTGTGTGCCCAAGGTGCAATCAGGACTACATCAAGGTGAGGTTTTACAAAGAATGCCTGCTAAAAACTCATTAAAACATGCATACACACGTGATTAAACAGGTGCGCATTATCGCGGGGGGGGGAAAACTGATATCGTTACCATCTTTTTGTGTGATACAGAGGCCTAGGAGAGAAGAGGAGAGTAAGGAGAGCAAGGGGGTGTAAAAACTTTAGAATTTTCTTGCATTTTGGCTTGAGTATCGCGATCGGTTGAGGTTTGGTATCGCGATACCAAAACTCCCTTGTATCGCAATACTCGCCGAAGTATCGTATCGCTTGATGCCTGTCTTGGTATCGCGATACCATTTTGGTATTGTGACCCCGAGTTGGTATCGCGATCGCGCCTGAGGACTTGGTATCATATCGTGATCCTATCTGGTATCGTATCGTATCACTTAGCATCGAGTATCGCGACACCACTTCGATATCGTATCGCCCTCTCACCTAGATAGTATCACTTCTGGTATCGTATCGAGGTCAAGGCAGTATCGACTAGTGTGGTATCGCCTGGAAACGGTGTCGGCCAGATTGGCAATAGTATTTTTGCTAGACAATTTGAGGCTTTGGAAGAGCCACTCAAGGAGAATCTCTGGGATTTCTAGAGAGACTTAGGTGTGAACTTGAGGTCAGGAAGAGTGCTAAGCAACCAAAGAAGCGTCATATCTTCTGTTGGAAGTGCTGCCCAGGTTAGTCATCACTCCATCTACTCAGAGACTTCTAGTGATTTAGAGGAGGAAATACCCATGGCTTCGGAAGACATGCAGGGCCCAACACCGAATAGGAATTTCATGTCTACCATTGAAGGAGATTACCGTACCTCCTTACAGTATGTGTCCACTAATGCCCAGGAGATTCCTATCTACCTGGATGGTTTAAATAGATCTGTGGCTAGGATGGTAACTTCCCTGAATGCCACAATTATACCCCGACCTGCTGTCAAATACGAGGGGGGTGCATATGTAGATAAAATTGGTCATATCTACATTGTGACTGAATTTCCTGAGAGGATCAACGAAAGGGGAGAGTTTGTGGACCCAGACAACTCCGAAAGAGCACATCCTGAAGAGTTTGTGACTACCCCTAGGGGCCGGTGTCAAGTATCACGGGTCTTGAGAGGAGACTTGATTCCTCAGGATGACTACTTTTTGGAAGTCTATATGATCCATGGATCAGACCTATTGCTTCAAACCGATTTACCTGCACCAGGAAGAGAAGAAAGTCCCATGACGTTCTATGAGCTGAAAGACCCAGATGATGAAACTAGACTCACTTATTTAGATAAGGATCAAAGGAGATATTGGCGTGTGAGTGCCTTAGACAGGGCTTGGCTGAAATATATGGGTATGCCTGTATTTCCGCAGAGAGATCAGGCAATTACCTCACAAAATCCTTTTGGGAATCTACACGAAACGGAACAGACCACATGAGGACAGACCAGTCAACGAAGTGTGCCCAACCGTACTCATGTACAATTTGCAACTCTAGGAGTGCAAACACACCATCAGACCCACGCAGGGATAGGTAATCAGTACCGACCACCAGTAAGACCACAACCACCGGTAGGAAGACAGCCTGGAGTACCTCCAATAAGACCGGCTGCCCCAGTTTTCCCTGTGATGCCCAGACCGCCTGAACCAATGAGAAGATTAAGACCTATTCAAGTAGCTAAATGTGTGAGAAACCATTATGATGGATTGGGAGAACCCTATGATCATATCGCAGAATTTAAACAAGTTCTAAGAGCGGAGCAAGTAGATGACTTCTTAGTGCAGTATGAGTCTTTTGGGCTCACCCTCACAGGGACAGCTCTAACTTGGTTCCAGCCCTTAGATCCCAATCAATTTGGAAACATGGAACAATTCTTTCAAGAGTTCATTGGAGAATTCACAAAGAGAGGGATTAAACACAATTCCGCGTCTTTAATCCATAGCTTTAAACAAAACCCTAAGGAAACTGTGAAGTCCGCTGCCCGAAGATTCAATTAGTATGTGGATAGATGCCCAGTAGCTGAGAGACCCACTCAACAAAAGATGATTTCAATATTTTTAGATGGACTCGCTAATGGAACCCTAAGAACACTAGTGTATGTGAAGAGGCTACAAACATTGAGTGAGTGTCTTCAAGAGTGCATTGATTTGGAAGACAACCTTGCCGAGGATCTCAAAGGTACAACCGACCTCACTAAATCAGAAGATTTAAGGAGCACTGTCACGTCCAACTCCAGTAACATGGAAGAATTAGCAAAATTATTAGCAAAGAAACTAGGAGTCCAGGGACAAAGAGCTTACCAAAACCCAGGGCAAAGAGTGCCTATGCTACGGAGATGTAATTTATGTGGAGGCGAGCACCCCACACACTTGTGTGTCCGAGGAGGGGCTGGTGCACAACCTATGTATCCATACCCCCGACAGCAACAACAAGGGACTTCTTGGTATTGTCACATAGAACAAAAATATACCAATCACCCTACTGAGAACTGTCCCTTCAATAGGCAAGTACGCCCTTTTCAACCACCACAGTATAGACCTTATGGATACCCGCCTAGGGAACCAGGTAGAGAGATACCAAGATACAACCCGTATCCCACATCAACAGAAGCATCACGGCCATACGAGCAAACACCGTATCCACCACCACAACCGGTGCTAGGACCCCAATTGTCAAAACCACAGCAGGTAGTATCAGTAAAGTATGCTCAACCGGAAGAGAACTTAGAAAGAGCTATAGTCCCAGCATCGACAATGACCAACATAGAATCCACAAACCCTGGATATGAACCTCTCCAGGAGGGTACTACTCATACGAAGACAACATGATGGAATATGAAACGGCATACGATGCTGCTTACTTTGGATATGAGGGCTATGATCAGACTTATGGAGCAGAAACGACCACCTTAATGTATACGGCTCCTAAAGCACAACCAACAATGAGACCACCTATCAGACCACCCATACAGAGAGGACCATGCTATAGATGCGGAGGAGACCATTTCATTAGAGAATGCCCTCGACCTTACAACCCTCCACCACCTAGAATCTGGGAAGGATATTGCAGTGATTGCGGAAAAGAACATCTTTTTAGAGATTGCCCTAAGAATCCGGCCAAAGCTCAAGATACTGCACCCATTAACGTAATTGAGGTCATAGAAGGATCGAGGAGTGATAAGGAGTACGTACCACTAAAGGCTATTACTAGAGCCCAAGCGAAGCAACAAAAAGGAAAACAACCAGAGGAGAAACAAGAGAGCAATAAAACTGTAGGCTCTGAAATTCAGGTAGTCGAGGATTCTAAGAACCCACGTGAGAACTCACAAAATACCAGAGTACAAAGATGGAAGGAAAGAAGAGAAAAACTCAAAGAAAAATGGGCAAGAAATAAGAGTCAAGACAGTAAGAAACTAACGAAGGGCTTGAAGGAGCATAAAGAACAAGAAACACGTAAGGAGATCTCTGAGCCACCACGGATTTGCTCAGAAAAAGAGAAGCCAGAATCAATTCTAGCTGACCCAAAGCCAGACGACTTGGACATGTGGTTGAAAGCTTACCAAGCTAGAATCAAAATAGTCCCAAATATAGAGCAACATGAAAAATTCTATCCTCAATGGGAATTAGAAAAAGAAAGATTGGCAATATGCAGGAGACTTATCGAGGTAGCACAAGCAACCCTAGAAAAGACTATCCCAATTTTACCAGAGACAAGGATTGCACATGGTCTGTATGAAGAATGCATCAAATCCAAGGATGAAGAACCTAGAAAGGAAGACGACCAAGATGAACGAAGAAAAGAACAAGATGAACAGGTGTCTATGATACCAGACCTAGAGGCTGATTGGCCAGAAGATTTGTGGAATAGAATCAGAGAAGAGCAATGGAGGAAGAATGGAGTTAGTCCGCCTCCTTTTGATGAAATTAATGTGGAAGATTGTCAACCCCATCCCAACCTGGAGGAAGCATATGAGGAAGTATCGAGACTCGATAGAGATAGAGAGGAAACCCTAAGCATTTCGACATTGCCGAATTACATGGGAGAATATGAAAGAGAGTCTCTAATAATACGAGCACCCACAATGCATGGGAAGGAGAAAGGAAATGCAGAAGAGAGTTCACACAATCTAACAGAACTTAAGAAAACAAAGGTGCAATGCAAATTGACAGTGGAAGAGTTGCTTCAACTTAAACCACACTTATGGAGGCAGTTAGCGAACCAATTAGAACCACCACCAGAGAAAGAAGAAACAAAAGGAAATGAAAAGGAAAGGAAATCAACGATACAAATCCCAGTTGATAAAGTGGGAGAATTTAGTGAAGGAGACGAAGGTAATACGTGTTTACCTGTCACCCATAATGGATACATGACCAAGGCTATTCTAGATACGGGTAATTAGCAGACGGTCATGTGGAAAGACCCTTAGGAATACTGGAACGAATTAAACTAACCACCTGCGGAGTAGAATTTGAACATACATTAGCCATTTGTAAGTTCGAGAAAGCAAACAACTATGAAATGATATTGGGACGACCCTTTATGAGACAAATGAGGGTAGTACAAGATTGGGGAAGAGATTCATTATACCTGCAACATCAAGGAAACACCACCAAGATAAATTTGCACACGTTTGCTTATCGAGATGTCCCTCCACTACAATGGAATCCAGTCCACAAAGAAGAAGATGACCTATCCATTCACAGTACTGGATCAAGTGATCAATCTTGGATGCATGAAGATGCCCAGTTATGGATGTGTAAAGAAGCGAAAAGAGAAGAGAGGAAAAAACAACTGTGGCCGATAGGACACTCTAACTATCAATCAGTAGAAGACCCAGACTACATGCCTCAAGTCTTTCCTGATGAGATTTTCCAAGCCGCATGGATGGATGGAAATCTTAGCAACCTTAGATGTGTGCGTAAACGAAGAAGTGTTGACGATGAACGAGTGTATAGACGACGAAGGCTATGATGTAAATCTATATATGGTTGTTCTTCAAGAAGTTGAAGAAGGGGAGATCCTGGAAAAAGAATGGAAAGAGGAATATGAAAGCATAGAAATGGAACCAGAATTTGACTCCGAAGAAAGCTACTTAAACACTATTCAAAACAAGAAGGAACAAGAACCAACAAAAATCTTAGCAATTGAAGCTGCTCCGGCAATGCACCGGCAGAAGGAAGACATGAGTAAGGTAGAACCGGACCCAGATCTTTTTGAAGTTCCTGAACACTTTAAAAAATACGAAGTAGAAGAGAGAAAAGTAGCCATTCAAATGCCTAGACGAGAGGCACGAGACGGAGAAGCATACGACAACAAAGAACAAACCAAAAAAATTGTGGTAACAATAGAAGACGGAGAAGAGCGGTGCACATATATTGGAAAAGATGTATCTGAAGAGGAGGAAGAGGAACTCATCAACCTCATCAGAGAGTACCGAGACGTGTTCGCATGGACCTATAAGGATCTCAAAGGCGTAGAGCCCACCATTTGTTCCCATCGAATACCAATGACAACCGACGCAAAACCATCCAAACAACGCCCTTATACGTACAATGAAGTTTATGCAGCAAAAATTAAGGAAGAAATAGACAAACTACTAGCGGCAGGATTCATATATGAGATAGAACACACTAAGTGGGTATCGCCATTAGTAGTTGTGCCTAAGAAAAATGGAAAATTGAGAGTGTGCATAAATTTGAAGAAGGTGAATGCGGCTACCATACGTGACAGCTACCCATTACCCATTACGGACCATCTGTTGGAGAGGGTAGCCGGAAAAGAGGTCTATAGTTTCCTGGATGGATTCTCCGGATACAATCAAGTAGCTATTGCGACCGAGGATCAACATAAGACAGCATTCGCCACCGAATGGGGTGTGTATGCTTTCCGAGTGATGCCTTTTGGACTCACTAATGCACCTGCTACTTTCCAACGATTAATGTGTCATGTTTTCAAGGAGTTTTTGAAAAAAAGCATGGAAGTATATGTGGATGACCTCTGCACATACTACAGTCAAAGAAACGAGCACATCCCCGAGTTGAGGAAGATATTCAACAAATGTAGACAGTATAGAGTCTGTTTAAACCCGGAAAAATGTGTCTTCATGGTAAGACAAGGAAAAATCCTGGGACACATAGTCTCAAAAAATGGAATATCTACGGATGAGGACAAAATTAAAGTCATCTTAGACCTACCAAGACCTAAGAATGCGAAGGAAGTGCAAGCTTTTATGGGGCATTGTGGATATTACGGTAGGTTTATTCACATGTATGCCATAATAGCAAAACCCTTGTATGGTCTCTTAACTCAATTTACTTGGACAGAAGAGTGCGAGAAGGCATTCAACGAGTTGAAAACGAGGCTTAGTACAGCCCCAATTCTGAAATCACCAAACTAGAGCAAGCCATTTCATATTCATGTTGATGCTTCTAACTATGCCATTGGATGTATCCTCGCCCAACCGGCTGATGAAGGTAAGCTTGATCATCCAATTGCCTATGCTAGTAGACAACTGAATCAAGCGGAACGAAATTATACCACTACGGAACGAGAAGGCTTAGGAATGGTATACGCAGTGAAGAAATTCAGACATTATCTTTTAGCCAACAAGTTCAAAATTCTTCATAGACCATCAAGCTTTGTTGTACTTAGTCAATAAGCCTTGTAACACGGGAAGGTTGGTACGATGGTTTCTACTACTAATGGAGTTTGATTTTGAAGTAATAGTGAAAAAAGGAAACACACATGTGAGAGCAGACCACCTTTCTAGGCTGACACACGGAGAGCCACCAAACGGAGTGCCCGATGACCTGCCAGATACATATCTGTTTAATCTAGAAGTTTGCCCAAAGTGGGCAGAAAAATTGATTCCTATACTCACCCATGGCCCTCAACACTCAATCAATAGGAATAGCAAGAAAGAAATTCTTCAATCGAGGAACTTACACATTGTGGCAGGAAGTGTATACTACAAGGAACCCAATGGAGTGTTACTCAGATGTGTTGACGAGGATGAACAAAAGCAACTAATTGAGCAAGCACATGTGAACAAATGGAGAACACACCAAGGGACTCATGGAACAATCCGAGAACTAAAGAGGTTAGGAGTATACTGGCCTGACATGCCCAAGAATGTTCACGACCACGTAAGTAATTGTGCAGAATGCCAAGAGACGATCCCAGAAGATCATATGTCTCTACCTTTTTCGACCATGGCACCCAATTGGAGTACAACATTAGTGAAATTCTTAAAAACTAAAGAACATGAGGTAGGAGCTAGTTTAGCAAGAAAACGATCCTTAGAGGAAATGAGCAAGGATTACATTCTCATGGGAAGACAATTCTTTAGGTGAGGTAAAGACAACCAACTCAGATTATGTGTGCATGAAGGAGAATATTTACCCATATTAGAAATGGCACATGCAAGTGCTGCAGGAGGTCATTTTTCAGCGGAGAGAACTGTCAAAATGATTCTCTTTGCAGGCTTGTGGTGGCCAACTCTACATATGGATGCTGAAACATATGTACGAAGCTGTGAAGCCTGTCAGAGAGCTAAATACCCAATTCGGAGAGATGACATGCCATTAAGACCCATGGTCTGTGCAAGGGCATTCACAAAATGGGGTATTGACTTCATAGGACCTATCAATCCACCTGCCAAAGGATCACATGCGGAGTACATCATCGTAGCCACTGATTACTTGACCAAATGGGTAGAAGCAAAAGCCACTAGAAAGAATGATGCTCAAACTACTGCCAAGTTCCTTTTTGAGCATATTTTCACCCGATTTGGATTACCCATAGAGATTGTGAGTGATCGGGGAACGCATTTCCTCAATGAAGTAATCGAGTCACTAATGAATGAGTTTTTAGTGATTCATAAAAAATCAGCCCCATATCATCCCCAAGCAAATGGACAAGCGGAGAGTTCTAATAAGGTACTGTGTACATTATTGACAAAGATTGTCAATAATGGAAGGTCAGATTGGGACAAACAATTGCATCATGCAATTTGGGCCTTCCGAGTTGCATATAAAACGGCTATTGGAACTACCCCATTCAACTTAGTGTATGGATAAAATGCATGCCAATTGACTTTTTAGTCCCAACACTGAAAGTGGCCCAACGGTATGAATGGAATGGACATGAACTATCCCAACAACTAGACCAAATCGAGAAATTACAGGAGACTAGGTTACAAGCTGTGGCAGGAATTTATGCAGCTAAAAGGAGACAAAAAGCATATTATGATGCACATATAAAAGACAAGGGACTTAAAGAAGGTGACTTATTCTTAGTGTACACCTTAAAACAACACGCCAAGAAGTTGCAAAAACGCGGTTATGGACCTTTGATCATAAATCGAATCTCGAATGGTGGAGCAGTCAATCTAGCCACCCTCGATGGTGACATTCTTCCCAACTACATTAGTGGATGTAGGGTGAGACGATTCATGGAGCCTTTGACCGATCAAATGCTAGCACGATTACTAGGTGCCCAAAATAGGAAGAGGGAAGAGGAATGGATTAGAGAGGAAGCTCGACAAGAAGCACTGGAGCGCATTAGGAAACGGAAAGAATGGATTAGGCAACGAGATGAACGCTATCTACAAGGAGAAGAGCCTATCCCTATGGCTAATTATCAAGTCGATAATCATGCTCCCACGGGTGTGTGTACGACGCAACCTTACCTAAACTTAGGGATCGACAAGACGGAGTACAAGTTGATAGACACATTGATAGACTCAGGAGCAGGACTTAGTTGCATACGAGATAGAATCGTAAAAGATCTGCAATTGATTTTGAATCCCACAAATGCTCGATTGATCGGGATTGGAGGTCAAACCCTAGAATGTATTGGAACAACAAATGTATCTCTCCACCTAGGCAATTCCTCCATGGAACAGAGAGTCTTAGTGTGGAAAGATGAGGATCTAATAGAAGACTTAGTGCTAGGACAAGACTGGATCATGGAAAACGAGGTGTGTATCCATCTAGCTCAAGGCTACATTTCAGCCAAGATAGGGCATAAGGAAATTTTCAGTTTATTAGGAGAAAAACCTTTACTCTCACCCAACACAATAGCGAGTTCAGAGACCTGCCAGGAAAAGAAGTTGGAGAACGATTCCAGTCTCAATATCTCTGAAACAAACCTAGATGAAACGGGAGGTCCCTACTACACGAGGTCCACAAAAGAGTCGCACTCACCACATTCTGTTGAGAAACAGCTACTCACTAAGGAAACCAACGGTGAGGGACCTCTTTAACAAGCCGAAAAACAGCAATATTGGAAAACCACAAGCGAACACTCATATGAAGGACGACACAAATACAAATCAGTACGCAAGGATCAGATGCAGAACTAGGCAAAATCAGAACCCAATCTTGAAAAGGAAGCAAAGATAAAGACAACTACGCCGGAATCCACATCAAAAGGACATTTGCAGATATGGATACCCAAACCATTAATGGAAGCCCAAAGATCGCAACAGCATATATGGATTCCTAAAAAGGTAACACAAGCAGCTAAATAGGCTATAAGGACTCAGGAAGAAGCAGTACATCAGACAAAGCGCATGACAAAACCACATGACAGTCATCCAAACAACTGGAGAAGCAAGACCAAGATCACGCGAATAATGGAGAAAGCCAAGAGAACACATGAAGCAGAAAGGATCAAAGTGGTCACGAAATGGATCTGGAAACCCAAGCAACTGCAAGGATTGGACGATCGAAGAAACAAAGATTTCCATTGCACTCATGAAATCTTTAATGCACCTAAAGTATGCATAATAGGGCCACATTACATGGCCAAGCATTTGGCACATGATGTACATTATAAAACTAGTGGTGCATGTTCTCCACGTGAGATTACATCTTAGCTTCACTTTGATAGGAATGGACTTACTATGTACATAAATAAATGCTTCGGCTATACTAACAATTGTCTTCTTTCAGGAAAAGTTATAAAAAGAGGTGGTAAGAGACCTCACTCAATGATGGGGAAACGGAGTGAAAAACGATAATAATCACAACAATGCATTGAACAGTTGCATACTTTCCTTTGAAACTAATGCACTTTTCGCTACAAGTGCAGATGGCTTCTGAGGATTCTAAAGCAACAGTACAAGAGGAGGTGCAAGAATTTCCTCCCCAAAGTCTCAAGAAAGCAAAGGGACATTGGTTTAGAGATGAGCAACCAGTTGGAGACTATTTATTCTTGGCAAACATGAAAATTATGGATACAGAGCATCATTTTCCGATTATGTCCCAGGATTTCAGGGTCTTACATGAGATACCATCCACCATTGACATAATGAAGAAAGCAAGAATTCACAAGTATTTTGAATTACCCATCTATAAACCTGATTTCCAAAGATGCACGCAAGTCATGAACACCCTACAGCCTGCACTACATGATCCACTGGTGCCAGAAGTAGAGTTATGGATAAAGGAGGAGAGTGGGTTATCATTCAATTCACACATGAATTGATTAAAGAAGCATTCGGATGGGAGAAAGACGGGGTCACGATGATAAAAGAAGAGAGTCCTGGAGCAAAGACATGCACCTTTGTTGACATTAACAGAGTGGATATAGAA
Source organism: Ceratopteris richardii (assembly GCA_020310875.1). Classification (NCBI taxonomy): domain Eukaryota; kingdom Viridiplantae; phylum Streptophyta; class Polypodiopsida; order Polypodiales; family Pteridaceae; genus Ceratopteris; species Ceratopteris richardii. The sequence continues at coordinate 116,098,213 of CM035419.1, read as the reverse complement.
GAGGAAGTCAGACTGATCCACCAACATTTCTGCTTCCCCAACATGAATCGATACACGGCCCCACAAAAACTCATTGTTCAATTATTATCTCATGCCATTAAACAAATCGGAAATCAAGTGAATTTGACTCCCTATGTGCAAGAAGGACTATTCGAGGCAAAGAAGCAATGGAATAATAAGAAGTTCCTCAATGGTACCACGGCCCTAACAATTCTAATCTACCATGCTCTGGGCATGAGAGAACATTTACAGGAAATGCCATCTTCAACTGTTCTTGCACAATACGCCAAGATCGCCACTGTGCCAAAAAAGAAAAAAGGAGCAAAAATTGTGGAAGTGGCAGAACCCAGCTCTCAACCCAAAATGAGAGGCACAAAAAGACTCCGGGAAGCCAAGCAAGCTGAAGAGGATGCACCAACAACAAAAAGGACACATGTACTCCCAAAAACTACTATTGAAGGACTGAAGAAAATAATAGAAGAAGACTTAGCTAAAGCCCTGGAAGAGACTCATCAATATACAGGAGGGCAAATCAACCTGCCAGTACAAGGTCATCATTATCGGCAGTCAGAACAAGCAATAGAAACAAAGAGCAAACTCACAAAAGTCCATAGATATAGAGAGATTGGCTTGGATAACTCGAGTTCTGTATCGGAGGGCCATGAAGAGCAAAATACTTCATTGTTGGACGTCGACATTCAAAGTGAATCTAAAGATGATGGACAATGGGAAGAACTGAATGAAGTAGACTACAACAAGGAAGTAGAAGACCCTAAGGCGGAAGATCAACCCACCGGTGTTGATCAAAGCATCATAAGTGAGAAGGAAGACATGGAAGGAAAGCATACTATAACAGTTAATGAAACTTCAAACATCCCAGTCAAGGAGACCCAGGAAAACACAATCGAAGAAGAAGAACCTTTCACGCCTATCAGAGTAGTGGCAGAACCCTCCCCAATGGATATCACATATCAAGGGAGTGCCACAAAAGCTAATAAGTGTGATGAGCAAACAAATGTCCAAAACATACAATTACAGATTCGACAACCACACAATGAAACTATCTATGTGGAACAAGGGAGAGATGTACAAACAAGAGAAACCCCAAGCATTCCAAAGACTTGGTTGAATGTGGATATCGCTTAGCTCAAGCCTGTGGTACAAGACATGATTAGAACCGCTCTAGATACGCAGCAACTCATGAGTGAAGCTGATGAAGATTATGAGAAGGCCATGCAAGACAAAAACGAACTTCAAAAATTGGGTAATAATCTCTCTACTGAATTAAAGACAGTAAAGGAACAGGTTTTAGGAAAAGAAAATGAACTTCAACAAATCAGAAACAAATACACCATGCTAGAGACGGAGAATGAAAACTTGAAAGAACAACTTCAGGAAGTCACAAGGAAACTGCAAGCCAATGAGACTGAAAAGGCACGAATAAATTCAAGAAGCAAAATCTTGGAATCTCAATTAAAAGTGTACATGGAAGAAGCGGAAAGCTTACGCCAACGAAATAAGGAACTAATGACAGCTATTCTAAGTGATCAACCCGTCGAAGTGCAAGCCAGATCAGAAACAAATATCCAAGCATTGGAAGAAAAGGCAGCTGTGTATGAAGATCAACTCATAAAGGAGCAAGCAAAAGTTGCCGAATGGGAAAGAAGGTACATGGAAGACACTGCAGCTCTACGAGCTAAATGGAAAAAAGCAGAAAATAGATACCTATTACATTGTAAAGAAGATGCCGATCAGCTCGCCATTGTAGCTGAGGAAATTGAAAAAAATAAATCAACAATTTTGCAGGCTAAAGACGAAATCAAGCAAAAGAAAGAGATGATCAAACAGCTACAAGATCAATTAGAACAAACGAGAAACGAGGGGACACCAGTAGTTCCGAACTCCGCAGAGGCTACTGTGGAGAATGAGGTACGTCCTCTCTCTCCCCCCTCATATCATTCACCGATAAGGGAGGAAAAGGAGGTTCAAATTGAACCTAATGATCGAGAAATTGCAAAACTGAGCCGACCGGAACGGGCACTACTGGTGTCCCAACTCACTGCTGAGTTTGAAGATAAGATCATAAAGATCATGAAGGAAGCTCAAATCGACAATAAACAATTAGAGCAAATTTTGAAGCCATTCAATGTACCATACGGCCTACTTAAAGAACAAACGCGAATTTATATAAGGTCTACGACAAATAAAGATCCGGATCACAACCTCCAATTCAGGCATGATACTTTCAGATATACACAGGAGGAATTTGAGAAGGCGGATCCCATCTCGAGGAGGAAAATTTTGGAAAAGAATCCCACATTGCGGGTACAGTGGGAGGCATCACCTTATGAGCTTCAAGTAAATCCATCTTTTTGTCCTGTACCCCGCAGACGCTCCTGGACGCAATTTTGGGAAGGCCAGCGCCAGGGCAGCATTAATAGTTAGTGGCTCAATTATCCACTATTACCTAGTCCGCCACATAATTACTTACCGACCGAGGAATACATGGTAAAATCTATGGAATTTTGGATTGCCAGATATGCTACAGTACCAGATTTAGCGGTAAAAATGACCAATAAAATTTTCAGCATGCTACTCACAGTGCTTAAAGTTTTCCAACACGCGAAATATACTTTTTTGAATTTCATTGGCATTACGCAAGGTTCAGAAGCCTTAATTTTTTATTTATCTACTATTCCCAGCCGACTCACTATTATGGCATATTATTGTCGCCTTATGTTTTTGCCATCGACATATATGCAAACCTTCGAAGAAGCATTCTTCACCGGCTTTTTCGAAATCGATTCAGAAATTTTTGTCAAAATGACTTCCAACTTGAATGCGCGACTGGTGGCCTATGAAACAAGCTTCTTTGCTGATCATCGACAGGTGCCAGAAGACGGAGTAAAGTCTCAGCAATGGAAGGAATTCATGCTGTGTCACACGAATTTGCTAAATCAAAGAGAGCAACAAGCCATACAAACATACACACGTCGCCACAAAAAGCCTGTCGAGGACGACAGAGTTCAGGAGGAGGGACGTGTAGAGGGACAATCAAGCAAAACGAAAAGAAGAAGAATATCAAAGTCTAAAACAGCTCAATAGAGATAAGGGTAAAAAGAACAAGTTCTTGCAAGAAGCCCCGCAGGGGCGCATCACCCATCTCTGCACAGAGCCCCGCAGGGGCACACACACCAAGGAAAAGCACGCAGCTGAGAGGAGGAACCAAGGCCAACAAGTATTCCATATGAGGGTGCTTCAACCTCTTGAGTTACAGAGGATTCAGATCAAGGCTTACGAGCTACATCCTCATATGTGCACTGATGGCGTGCGTGGCAAACCGAATTAACAGGCTTTAAGTGATCAAAACGCCTCTAAAACGTAATGCAAGATCAAGAATCAGGCAGAACTGACCAAAGGATGCGGGTGCGGATCGAGACAAACAACAAGTAAAGCCTGTCAAGGGACAACAGAGACAAAGAGGGGGAGGGTGTTGCAGAGCAAAAGGGCATAAGAGTAGAGCCCCAAAATTTTCAAAATGATGGGCATAGTTTTTTCTTCTTCGAGGTCTTCAAGAATTCCCTCAAGCCATGTAAATGCACTAGAGGAGTCCTCTAGTTGCATAATCCCAAGTTGTTGTAAAATATCCCTTGTAAAATAGTAGGAAATTAGTCTTTTAGTAAATAAAGTGCCGGTCTCTTGTGTGAAAGGACCAAACTTAGGGCACATGTATATAAGTCATTTTGTGACTCTTTGTAAGGACTTTTTGCCATTGTGAAGAAGGAGCACTCCTGAATTTTCGAATTTGCCTCTTCCTTGCAGATTTTGATCTTCATTTTGATCCTGTATGTGTGTGTGTTGCTTGAAATGTGTGTGTAGGACTGTTGTCTACCCCTCCCCATTGATTTTAGGCTACTGTAGTGAGTGTGCGAACTAGTAGGAGTTGTGGCGTGAGTGTGGGTGTTTCCCGCCATTTACTATTTTGGCCATAACTGGAAGCAGAGTTCTCAGAATTGAGTGAAACCACTTCCAGTAGATGCGTCTCGTCGAGAGCTTCGAAATGAGTACCCTATTGCCTATATTCGGAGTCTGGAGCTGGGAGAAATCCTTGATTTTCTGAAAACTACTGTAAGAGGTGTCGCGGCAAGCACTTTCAGGATTTCAATGAGTTTGGGAAGTGGATTAGTCTTTTCTCATGCATGCTAGCTTAACCACTTCATTTTCCATCATGTGTGCACATGTCTTTATACACTTGGTTAGGTCGTTTGATCGGATTGACATTTGAATGTGTGTTGATTTCCCACTATATGCACTTGTGTGGCAATCGAGGTACAGTCTCATTGGCACAAGTCCTTGAGCCACTTTGACTTAGGTACACACATTTTTTGTGTAGAGGGACAATCAAGCAAAAAGAAAAGAAGAAGAAAATCAAAGTCTAAAACAGCTCAATAGAGATAAGAGTAAAAAGAACAAGTTCTTGCAAGAAGCCCCGCAGGGGCGCATCACCCATCTCTGCACAGAGCCCCGTAGGGGCACACACACCAAGGAAAAGCACGCAACTGAGAGGAGGAACCAGGGCCAACAAGTATTCCATATGAGGGTGTAGCTCGTAAGCCTTGATCTGAATCCTCTGTAACTCAAGAGGTTGAAGCACCCTCATATGGAATACTTGTTGGCCCTGGTTCCTCCTCTCAGCTGCGTGCTTTTCCTTGGTGTGTGTGCCCCTGCGGGGCTCTGTGCAGAGATGGGTGATGCGCCCCTGCGGGGCTTCTTGCAGGAACTTGTTCTTTTTACCCTTATCTCTATTGAGCTGTTTTAGACTTTGATTTTCTTCTTCTTTTCTTTTTGCTTGATTGTCCCTCTACAGCTTGTATAAAGATGATAGAACTCACATGACTAGAAAGGTCATTGATCTATTGAAGAGAATGCTCTCAAATGATTATTGGCCTGAACACTTTGATGATATATTGGGAAGTATCAAACTTGGTCTATTGCAGGCTATCTTGTAGACAAAATGATGTTGGAGGATCTCTCTCACCATGGTATGATATACATAGAGGCTGATAGAAAGAATAAATCTCTAGCATAACAATGTTGCACCCTCAATTTTCTAAGCTGGCATATTCAAGCAATTGCCTACAAATTCGAGGATTCTACTCTAAACTTTGCGGGATTCGAAAATATGATTGAATGACTAGCTTTAAACCTACAAGGCAAGCAGTGCAACTCTGAGAAGTCTATCTGCAGATTCTACATACAAATGTTCCTATTGATCATTCTCATAGTAGGAAAGGAATTAGATCATAAAACTCTAAACATAGCTTCATTAGCTTCCAGATTAGATGTGTACAAAAGGATTTCTGATCCACATGATCAGACTGAGAGAAATCTACGAAATGTTTGTCGCTATTTTCTGAAGATGACCCTCTTCACATCTATCTCTAAGACACTTATCTTCTAATGACTCTCCTCATGTATTTCTTTACATCATTCACTTATATACATATGATTCTAGACTTATCCCGTGTTTATTACATTACTCCTTATCTTCCTAAGGATTATCTCTACTTAGATTACAAGAATTTCCACCTGTACTGTACATATGTATACAAACTTCACTTCTGAGATCTCTTCACTTTCTCAAGTGTCTTCTTCCACTTCAATTTGATCATAAGCTTGCTTCAAGCTCTTTGTAATCACCAATTTGTGATTGGTTTGTTCCAACAGCTCCCCCTCAATCACTAATTGTGATTATTCCATTCTTCTTTGTTGGAGCAGAACAATCAACAATTAGTGATTACATAAAATCCAGAAGTGGAAAGATGAATGAAAGATTGAAGATTAGTTTCAAGGAAAAGAGGAGATTCAGAAACAAAGTTCTTTTGTACATTAGTATTGTAAATATTTCAATGTATTTGGAACAATTACGAGTTAGACTCGTATATATATATAAAGAGATACATGCTCATAGAGGGAGAGAGATATAGAAGAGATAGAGAAGACAATAGATTTGAAGAATAGAAGAATAGGAGAGAATGAGATGAACATTATGTATGTCACCTATCAGATGTATGAAAATTTATGAAAAGAAAAAGTTTTCAAAGAATTGCGCGTCGATCTTTTCTCTGATTCTCCTTCTGTGTTTTATCTTTTGAGAAATCCTTTTGTACATGTCTAAATCCATAGTCAATCTATCTATGGTTAAAGTTTGAGAGTTCAATTGCAAACAGGCTGAGAGAATTTTGAATAGGAACATTCATATGTAAGAAAGTTCTGAGTGTCTTCTGAAATAGACGCAGATTCGATGGTCAAAGAAATGGACAGTGCTCAGTGTATAGTGTAAAGTTTTACACAAATGAGGATTCAAAATTTAAGTTGAGAGGTAAGCCATCTATGTTGGAAGTGAGGTAGGCCCTTAGCTCATGTCATATGTCCATGGTTCCATAGGTCCAGTATATATACAACATTAATTCTAGCAATCTTCCATATTGACAAAACATGAACATACAACAACTTAATCATACAAATGATGAGACAAAGATAGAGAAAGAATAGACAACATGTGTAAGGTGTTACGTAAGCCATCGCTTACTCATAGTATCATATATACCAATGTTCAATGTACAATGTGGGAGCAAAACTCTCAACCACTCTATGTGATGAGAAATAGATGAATGAGTGAATGTACAATGTAACAAACATATTCAGATGTATGGGCAGTAATCTGAATATACATGAGATGTGTGACCTTATAGGTTATAGAAGAGTGAATATGAGTGACTGAAAGAGGAAGGATCAGTATGAACGGAAATCCTCAAACTCATGTGAACACACCTTCTCAAACACCTCATAAAAATATGCATAAAGCATATACGTACTGATTCTCTTGTACCTATGCCGAATAGGACTCCTCCTGATATGAACGCCACAGCCTCCATAAACTTCAAGTAGTACCTGTGTGCATAAAGAGAATATGTACCTGAATACTTTAACATAAGATGTGAATCTTATGTTAAACTCCATCCAATGTCTTTGAAGTAGCCAGATATCTTCTTGTAGAAGACAATCTTCAACCTAACATCTTCGTGTAGAAGATGATCTTCAAATACGCCATGTAGATGGTCCCGTCCAATGTCTTTGAAGTAGCCAGACATCTTCTTGTAGAAGAGAATCTTCAACCTAATATCTTCCTGTAGAAGATAATCTTCAAAGGCATTATGTAGATGGGCGATCCTCACCATCAAGCTGCTAATGACCAAGTCTTCTTGCCATGAACAAGAGATGACCTCCTCTCCATGAGCTAGAGTGTGAGCACACCCTTCATCTTCTCCAAGAAGAATCACCAAGAAGAACTCCATAGCTGCTCCTCAACATGCTTCAAGTTAGCACCATGGCTGCCCCATGTGCTAGAAGAAACACCACCTCTACTGAGGTCCAAGCTCTAGAAAGCTTGTGTTGATCCTAGGTGAAGGATGATTACAATGAGCCCAAGACTCTTGTTTTATAGTGTTTGATTGTCCTTGAAAAGCACCCCTCCAAAAGCAATCGCTTCTAATAAAGCTACGAACGAACAACGATCGCAATTCGTAGACAAAGAAAATCTTTCTCCGTCGGAATTCGTCAAAAGCATGATAAAATAAAAGCTTCGCGCTGCCGTCTGCTCGCCGTGGGATTTGAACTCGCGTGGGCACGTTAGGAGGCTTTTGCCATATCCACAGCGCCTAAGCGCTTTTTCTGTTAGAAGGACTAGTAAAATAGACTACTTATGCTATAGTCTCTTGACAAAATGGATCAATAGGAACATTGTTTTCCAACAATCCCCCCTGCAATGTCATATTGGTACAATCTGAACTGAATCTGCAAACTTTATAATCTGCAAATTACCACAAGCTTCAAGCTTGTACTTCCGATCCTTCAGAAAAAGTCTTCTTCAAAACTGAAATTGACTTTCCTTCAAAAAAACCTGAACTTGCTGAATATGAACCATAATACTTGAGAAAATATGCAAACTAGATATCCAATAGTGTACTTATCAAGCAATCACTGCTTGACAACAAATATAGCATGAACTGTCTCTGCACCTGCTATCTCCTGTCTTCAAAAACCTGAAAACTTACACTAGGATCCATATATTTGCATTTACCTTCCAAAAAGGTTTCTCAACGTACTTCTGCTGTGTCATGTAAATACACTAAACAAAATCAAGAACTGAATCCTGGAACCTGTGACTGTCAACTCACAACTTAGTGTATTATGAACACTGCTGGTTCATCTCTGACTGTACTCAACTCAATATGAGTCAAAAAATCTATGATGTCATAATGTCTTCATCCTTTAAATCCTTCATACCTCTTTCCTTCAGAACTTGGTATAAACATATATGTGCGCACTTTTGAAATATACCTCTCTGAAATATCAAGTTTCTCTTCAAATAGAACTCTGGAACCTTCTCCTGAACAGGAACATCCTAACAGGAACTTTCTCCAAACATTCTTCTTCTTCCTTCTTCTTTCAAAGCTGGAACATAAAGAGAACCTGACAAAGGAAATATAGGAATACCTGAAATAGGAATACCTGTAGGTATGACTCTGTATTCTTTTACATATGGCTGAAAATAAGTCTTCATGTTTCATCACCCCCCTGGATGATTTAACACTAGTGTCCAGTATTCTTCAAATATATCAGACTTTATGAAATGTGGAACGTCTTCCTTCATAAATCTGATGTTCAGTGATCAATACCTGTATCTGAAACAAAATCTCTGAACCCTTTTTATTAGCATTCTGCACATGCCAATAGCTTTCCATGTCATTCTTCAGCTTTCCAAAATCTAGAATAAGGTTAGCTGAACCTAACATAATAAAACCTTGTTGAAAGCTTTATAGGATTCATAACCTTCTGCAACATAACAAGTATTTCTATCTCTTTACAACACAAATCTGATAGAATCTGAATCTTTGACTTACTTCTTCCAATGTTAAGAATCTTCACAAACAAAGGATAGACAACTGAATCATAAATACTCAAGATCATACAATATCATTCAAGTTCAATGATCTCTCTTGTGTAGAATCTGCTGTCATCAAACCTTCATGACTGAATGTTTGATTTACTTCCTGAATGTCTCTAAGTGTCCATGCTTCTCAAAAAGCTGTAAAACTTTTCTTCAAACAAATCCTTTCCAAGAATCTGCAATTCTTACTTGAAACATAAGTGGACAAAACTTCTCACCTTGAGAACTCCAAAAGCTGCAAGTTGATACTTCATAACTTTCATATTTTACCCGGGTGAAATGTGATAGTACCTGCTTGATTTTCTTTTGGCTAACTCCACTTTTCAATCAAGTGATAGGATCTGATGGAACACCTTTTTGAATACAAACATGTATCCAAAAATCAAGACAATCATAAAAAGTAGATTCTCCAACTGATTTGTACAGCAACAAGATTCTGAATTTTCTGAAGTTTCTGAAAATATTGAATATGAGGTAACCTTTTCCAAACATAAAACCTCAACCCAAGTCTTCAACATCTGCTACAAAAAACTCTTTTACCTCAAGAGTTAGATAAAGAAGAAATATTTTTCTTTGCAACTTGTCATATACCAAGTAGCTCTGTATTGACACTCCAAGAATTCTTTGAGGGAACATATAAGCTGCCTGCTTAAAAGCTTCATAACTCATATACATATGAGTCAAAACATATATCTGCTGCTTTTCTTTCTCTCAATGCAATTCTTTGTCAAATCTACTAAATCATGACCAAGTGTAATGCAAAACAAGAAACTGCTTCTTCTTTAAACAAGATGTTCTCGTAGACTTGTCTTTGGGTGTAGAGGATAAAATAGGAAAAGTATATGGAAAATAAATGAGAAAAGGAAGCCTTACTTTTCTTTTAGAAATGATGGACTTTCTTCTTCTGCATCTTTCTTCCACCTGACGATAATGTCGACATCTTCAAACTTCTCTTCCATACCTTTTGTTCTCTTGATCTTGAAGTAGCAAACACTCTTGACTTCTTCAAACGAACTTTTCTCTTCCTCTAATGTAAGAGTAAGAGATAAAAAAAACATGGTATACAAATGGAAGTGAATATAGAATCATGTTTTATCATCTCCTCATATCTCTGAAAAAAACTCTGCTTCAAATGTCTGAAACGACTAAATTCACCAATCGTTGTCTGAATGATGAATTGCCCTTCTAGAGTTACCTTCTCTAGATACATTTGTACCTTGATATCCAACCAACTTACAACAGAAAATTGGCTGAAAAAACTCATCTCATCTCTGCACTTGTCTTCTTAGATGAACTTTCTTGCCATGAAAGAGATCTCTCAAAACTCGCTAGAAAAACCTCTAGATACCTGTTTTGATGTAGCCTTTAACTTTCAAATAATGAAAGTGTATAAAAGTACTCCTTGAATTTCTTCAAATCTCTTCATAACTGCTCTTCTAAGATATGACCTGCAAATGATAATCTGATAGTAGAAACTGATACCTATGATTTGATGTTGATCTGATTCCTTCATCTTCTCTAAACCATTGTTCTTCCTTGAATTTGAAGTAGCCTTCTCTTCATCAAGTCTGGGTCTTCAAACAATACTTTTGTAAAGTATTTGCATACTCTTCAAAAATATTCGGCTGCTAACAGATCATCAACTTCATACTCCACACTGATGAATACACATGTAGCTGAATTGTCTAATTCTCAAATCTCTACTCATCTAGATTAAGTGTGTATGTCAAATGTCAAATATTAGAAGATGCCTTTAAATTATATGTTGTAAATCTGGAAGTCTAGGAACCTGGGATTATGAATGAGCCTTAATGCATTGATGCCAAAGATCTAAAGTTCTGTAACCAAAACCTTAGTGCTCTGATACCAAATGTTGGAAGTGAGGTAGGCCCTTAGCTCATGTCATATGTCCATGGTTCCATAGGTCCAGTATATATACAACATTAATTCTAGCAATCTTCCATATTGACAAAACATGAACATACAACAACTTAATCATACAAATGATGAGACAAAGATAGAGAAAGAATAGACAACATGTGTAAGGTGTTACGTAAGCCATCGCTTACTCATAGTATCATATATACCAATGTTCAATGTACAATGTGGGAGCAAAACTCTCAACCACTCTATGTGATGAGAAATAGATGAATGAGTGAATGTACAATGTAACAAACATATTCAGATGTATGGGCAGTAATCTGAATATACATGAGATGTGTGACCTTATAGGTTATAGAAGAGTGAATATGAGTGACTGAAAGAGGAAGGATCAGTATGAACGGAAATCCTCAAACTCATGTGAACACACCTTCTCAAACACCTCATAAAAATATGCATAAAGCATATACGTACTGATTCTCTTGTACCTATGCCGAATAGGACTCCTCCTGATATGAACGCCACAGCCTCCATAAACTTCAAGTAGTACCTGTGTGCATAAAGAGAATATGTACCTGAATACTTTAACATAAGATGTGAATCTTATGTTAAACTCCATCCAATGTCTTTGAAGTAGCCAGATATCTTCTTGTAGAAGACAATCTTCAACCTAACATCTTCGTGTAGAAGATGATCTTCAAATACGCCATGTAGATGGTCCCGTCCAATGTCTTTGAAGTAGCCAGACATCTTCTTGTAGAAGAGAATCTTCAACCTAATATCTTCCTGTAGAAGATAATCTTCAAAGGCATTATGTAGATGGGCGATCCTCACCATCAAGCTGCTAATGACCAAGTCTTCTTGCCATGAACAAGAGATGACCTCCTCTCCATGAGCTAGAGTGTGAGCACACCCTTCATCTTCTCCAAGAAGAATCACCAAGAAGAACTCCATAGCTGCTCCTCAACATGCTTCAAGTTAGCACCATGGCTGCCCCATGTGCTAGAAGAAACACCACCTCTACTGAGGTCCAAGCTCTAGAAAGCTTGTGTTGATCCTAGGTGAAGGATGATTACAATGAGCCCAAGACTCTTGTTTTATAGTGTTTGATTGTCCTTGAAAAGCACCCCTCCAAAAGCAATCGCTTCTAATAAAGCTACGAACGAACAACGATCGCAATTCGTAGACAAAGAAAATCTTTCTCCGTCGGAATTCGTCAAAAGCATGATAAAATAAAAGCTTCGCGCTGCCGTCTGCTCGCCGTGGGATTTGAACTCGCGTGGGCACGTTAGGAGGCTTTTGCCATATCCACAGCGCCTAAGCGCTTTTTCTGTTAGAAGGACTAGTAAAATAGACTACTTATGCTATAGTCTCTTGACAAAATGGATCAATAGGAACATTGTTTTCCAACAATCTATGGCTAAAATCATTTGCTTAAACGGGTTCTAGTTTTGGAGAATCATGTCTTAGAAGTTGCAGGTGTCAAAGTCAACATTATAGAGAGACAGTTTTAGACATAGGTAAACTGTTTGAGTCATTTCTCACAATCTACTTGAGCATTTGAAGTATTTTTACTTGGAGAAGGTGCGCAAGCTCTAAATGACACATTCTACAAAGTTTCATCAGAAACTTTACACAAATGATTAGTCAATGATTGATTAATGTGCAGCAGACTTTCCTGAGAAACAAGTTTCTTCACAGTTAGCTACTTTCTTGATAATTTGGTACTTGTCTTCCAAAATTGGTTGGAGTTTATAGTTGTTATTGATATTGAGGTGGTCTGACATCAAGAATAGCTTGTTCTTTTGGAGATTAACACTCTCCATTAGTGGTATCAGAGCAGGTTGTATCAAAATTGAGGAAAGGAAGACCCCGACTGCTGCAGACATACAGATTTCACATCTTTGAGGTACAAAAGGATAAAGTGTGAAAGAAAGATTGAAGGAAGACACATAAAGGTTATCAAAAAGATCAGAAGGAGTAATACTCGAAGTCAAGGTACATTCATTCCTTATAAGGATTAAAGATTTGAGATTACAGGTGAAGCAAGGATGGGAGATAGTCTCCAAATTGAAAAGTTGGATAGAGAGAACTATCCAGCTTGGTCTATGAGAATGGAAGCTCATCTTATGAGCAAAGATCTGAGGCATATGTGCCATCTCAATTGAGGCATAAATTGGAACCTAAAGCAAAAAAGTATGTATTCATTGGTTATGATGACAAATAGATGGGTTATAGGTTGTGGAATCCATCTACAAAGCAATTTCTTGTGTCTAAGGATGTTACATTTGATGAGCAAGGTACTTGGTATGCAGGTACACTTAATAATCATGCAGATGTTGAAGAAATTGTGAATCAAAGGAAAGGTAAATCAAAAGTTTGAATATTTGATGAAGATGAGAATAGTGAAGTACAGGTTGAAGTTGAAGAAATGCCAAGATTTGATCCAGAATGTGATGAACCAGAAACTTCAAGAAGTGGAGAAGTCAGAAGGTCATCTAGGCACAAATGGCAACCTACTAGGTATAGCTATGATACTTCATTCTTGACTACTAAAGACTATGCTTATATGTTAAAAGCAGATGAAGATCCATCCACATATGATGAAGCCAAAGGGAAGAAGAATTGGGAAAAAGCTATGCAAGAGGAATATGATGCATTGATGGAAAATGAGACTTGGGATTTGGTTCCTAAGCCAAATAGTCAAAAGATCATTGGATGTAAATGGGTATACAAAACAAAAAGGTTTGCAGATGGAAGTGTGTCTAGGTACAAAGCTAGACTTGTTGTGAAGGGATATGCACAAACATATGGTGTGGACTATGATGAAACTTATAGTCCTGTTGCAAAGATGACAACCATAAGGACTCTCATAGCAATTGCTGCTTGCAAAGGTTGGAAATTATCTCAATTAGATGTTAAAAATGCATTTTTGAATGGTTATATTTCAAATGAAGTTTACATGGAGCAACCAGATGGTTTCAAAGATCAAGTGTATCCAAATTATGTGTGTAAGCTCGAGAGAGCTTTGTATGGGTTGAAGCAGGCCCCAAAGGCTTGGAATTACAGGCTTGTAAAGTTCTTAAAGGAACTTGGATTTCAAGCATCAAAGCCAGATAGTAGCTTGTTAGTCAAAGCAAGTGAGGATGGATTTATTTATGTTTGTATTTATGTTGATGACATAATACTTACAGGAACAGATGACAAAGGCATACACATGATTAAGAAATAGATGGAGAAAGAATTCAAAATCAGTGATTTGGGAAATTTGTCATTCTTCTTGGGAATGGAGATTTCATATACTCAGAATGGAGTATATGTAACTCAAGAAAGGTATCTGAAAAATTTGCTAACCAAATTTAAAATGGAAGATTGCATGATAGCACCAACTCCAATGGAAGTAAATCATAGGTTGACTAGATATGGAGGAGAAGAATTCAAAGATATGAAGCTCTATCAGAGTTTGGTGGGTAGCTTGATTTATGCTACATTAACAAGGCTTGATTTATCATATGCAGTTGGAGTTCTATCTCAATTCATGCATTGTCCTAGAAAGGAACATTGGATTGCAGGACAAAGAGTACTTAGGTACATCAAGGGCACACTTAAAGAAGGTTTGTATTATGGATATACTTCATATACAAGAGTCAAAATATACAGTGATGCAGATTGGGCAGGTAATTCTGATGATAGAAGATCAACACATGGATATTTGTGTTATGTGGGAGACAAGCTAATTTCATGGTGCTCTAAGAAGCAACATATAGTTGCTCTATCATCTACAGAAGCAGAATACAAAGGTATGGTGGAAGCTGCAAAGGAAGTAATATGGCTAAAGACACTTATGAAGAGTTTTGATGTTGTTCATAGTACTCCTATCATTTGTGGAGACAATATGAGTTCTTTATACTTGGCAGCAAATCCTCTATTTCATGCTAGAACTAAACATATTGAAATCCAGTATCATTTTTTGAGAGAGAAGGTTATTGATAAAGAAATTGAAGTCATGCATACTCCTACAAAAGATCAACTTGCAGATATGATGACAAAAAGTTTGGATGGACCAAAGTTGCAGAGATTTAAAGATATGGAAGGGATAAAGAAGATGCAGGTAATCACAATTGATGATTGAGGGGGAGCTGTTGGAGCAGAACAATCAACAATTAGTGATTACATAAAATCCAGAAGTGGAAAGATGAATGAAAGATTGAAGATTAGTTTCAAGGAAAAGAGGAGATTCAGAAACAAAGTTCTTTTGTACATTAGTATTGTAAATATTTCAATGTATTTGGAAAAATGACGAGTTAGACTCGTATATATATATATATATATAGAGATACATGCTCATAGAGGGAGAGAGATATAGAAGAGATAGAGAAGATAATAGATGTGAAGAATAGAAGAATAGGAGAGAATGAGATGAACATTATGTATGTCACCTATCAGATGTATGAAAATTTATGAGAAGAAAAAGTTTTCAGAGAATTGCGCGTCGATCTTTTCTTTGATTCTCCTTCTATGTTTTATCTTTTGAGAAATCCTTTTGTACATGTCTAAATCCATAGTTAATCTATATATGGTTAAAGTTTGAGAGTTCAATTGCAAACAGGCTGAGAGAATTTTGAATAGGAACATTCATATGTAAGAAAGTTTTGAGTGTCTTCTGAAATAGACGCAGATTCGATGGTCAAAGAAATGGACAGTGCTCAGTGTATAGTGTAAAGTTTTACACAAATGAGGATTCAAAATTTAAGTTGAGAGGTAAGCCATCTATGGCTAAAATTATTTGCTTAAACGGGTTCTAGTTTTGGAGAACCATGTCTTAGAAGTTGCAGGTGTCAAAGTCGACATTACAGAGAGACAGTTTTAGACATAGGTAAACTGCTTGAGTCATTTCTCATAATCTACTTGAGCATTTGAAGTATTTTAACTTGGAGAAGGTGCGCAAGCTCTAGGCAACACATTCTACAAAGTTTCATCAGAAACTTTACACAAATGATTAGTCAATGATTGATTAATGTGCAGCAGACTTTCCTGAGAAACAAGTTTCTTCACAGTTAGCTACTTTCCTGATAATGTGGTACTTGTCTTCCAAAATTGGTTGGAGTTTATAGTTGTTCTTGATATAGAGGTGGTCTAACATCAAGAATAGCTTGTTCTTTTGGAGATTAACACTCTCCATCATTCTTCACTCCTACCATCTCTTTGAATCTCTGTAGCTTAGGTCCATCCAAGCTTTTTGTCATCATATATGCAACTTGTTCTTTGTTGAAGTATACATCACTTCAATCTCTTTATCAAGTACCTTTTCCCTCAAGAAATGATACTGAATCTCTATATGCTTAGTCCTGGCATGAAAAACAAGGTTAGCTGCCAAATACAATGAACTCATATTATCTCCAAAAATAATTGGAGTACTCTAATCAGTTCCAAAACTCTTCAACAAGGTCTTTAACCATATCACTTCTTTTGCAGCTTCTACCATTCCTTTATACTCAGCTTCTGTAGATGACAAAGCAACTGTATGTTGCTTCTTTGAGCACCAAGAAACTAACTTATCTCCAATATAACAGAGATACCCATGAGTAGACCTTCTATCATCTGAATCACCTGCCCAATCTGCATCACTAAATACTTTGATTCTTGTATCAGAAGTAAATCCATAATATAGACCTTCACTTAGGGTTCCTTTGATATATATGAGTACCCTTTGAGATGCAATCCAATGAGTCTTCTTTGGACAATGCATAAATTGTGATAACACACCTACTGCATATGATAGATCTGGCCTTGTGAAGGTAGCATAAATTAAACTACCTACCAAACTCTGATATTTCTTCATGTCATTGAATTCTTCACCTCCATACCTGCTCAACTTATGATTTACCTCCAATGGTGTGCTTGAAGGCCTGCAATCCTCCATGTCAAATTTGACCAAAAGATTCTTCAAGTACCTCTCTTGTGTAACATATACTCCATGTTGAGTATACACAATCTGCATTCCTAAGAAATAAGATAAGTTTCCCCAATCACTTATCTTAAACTCCTTCTCTATTTGTTTCTTAAGCTCATTGATTCCTTGAGCATCTGTACCTATGACAATGATATCGTCAACATAAATACACATATATGTGTATCCATTTTCACTTGCCTTCACTAGCAAGCTACTATCTGCCTTTGATGCTTGAAATCCACATTCATTCAAGAACTTAACAAGCCTGTAATTCCATGCTCTTGGAGCCTGCTTCAACCCATACAAAGCTCTCTTGAGCTTACACATATAATCTGATCCAATTGAATCCATTAAACCTTCTGGTTGTTCCATGTACACTTCTTCTGCGATATACCCATTCAGAAATGCATTCTTCACATCTAATTGTGATAGCTTCCATTCTTTATAAGCAGCAATAGCAATCAATGATCTAATTGTAGACATCTTAGCAACAGGACTAAAGGTTTCATCATAATCTACTGTTGATATATTTAGGTAGTGATGTGTGTGAACACACTAGGACCGCTGGGGCACTTTTTTCCCTCTTTAGGAGGTTTTTTTCCCCTGGCTTGTATATACACCTATTGCCCTAATGGGCTACTTATCTTGTACATTCTCTAGTAATACATTCAATATTGTGTGTTTGTGCTCCAAGCTTCTTCTTCTTCCTTGTGTTGTTCGCATGCTTCCGCGGACGTCTAACTCCAACAATTGGTATCAGAGCAGGTCGTCGCTTCATCTAGAGCACCGTCGACACTCCTCCGTTTGTAGTCTCAGAATTGTACGAATTTTGGTGAGCATACTCAGGGTGTTTCCGAGATCAAAACAACTTTGCTATGTGGTGCCGAAATCGCGATCTGAGCTCGTTTCAGCCTCCGAACGCACTATCGTAGCGCTTGTGCAGGCTATTTCTTTTTGAGCCAAAGGTATATACCAGTTTTTATTCGCCAGTTTAAGCGTCTCGAAGTCTGCTATAGGTCTAGCAAAACTCGTCTCGGCAGTTCTGTTCAACTTTTTGAGATACAGTCAATTTTCTGCATCAAGGTATTTTAGTCACCGGCCATGGCTGAAAGCAGTGATGTATTCCGTATGTTGGCTGTTGAGGATAAGTTGGATGGTACCAACTACCCATTATGGGCTTATATGATGCGACATGTATTGGTTGCAAAAGGGTTGTGGAACATTGTGCAGGGTGTTGAAAGACGTCTTGTTACACCTGTGATGACAGGTACTGCAAATACAGGTGCTGGAGCTGATGAAGATGGTGTCGAAGATGATATTCCGTAGATTCCTGTTCGTGCTGCTGTTTTTGTTGCACCTACTATAGAGCAGATTCGATGGGATGGCAAAGATGCCCATGCACATGCATTGATAGCTTTGTCTGTCAAACGTGCCATTATTCCTCACATTCGCTCTTGCAAAAAAGCTAAGGATGCTTGGGATACACTTACCACATTGTACCAAGCTAGGAATGAGGCTCGCGTTGCTTACCTCCGAAAACAGTTGGAGAGTGAGCACATGAATGAAGGTGATTCTATGGACAGTTTCCTAACGAAGATCAAAGATTTGAAGGAACAGTTGATTTCTGCTGATGAGGTTATACCAGATAGCTCACCTGTGCAGACCGTTCTAAATGATCTTCCTGATTCATATCAGAGTTTTGCTTCTACTCTTTGGTTGATGATGAAAAGCAATCCAAATGCCCTATCATTTGAGGAGTTAGTCTTTGTTCTGTTGCAGGAAGATCAGTCGAGGCAGAACAGGTCCATTATGCGAGTTGCAGATCAAGCTTTCCTGGCTAGTCAGAAGGGCAAAGGAAAATGGAGCTCTTCAACTAGTAAGCAAAAATCAGCTAATTCTGCATATTCGAAGAAGGAAGATAAAGATGAGAAGAAATCAGAAAAGCAGAAATTGTTTTGTAAGTATTGTAAAGGCAATGATCATATCATAAAGAACTATCCAAAATTGGCTGCAAAAGAGGCAAAGAAGAAAGAGGCTGGAATGGTTGTTGCAGAGGCCTCTACACCAAAAGCAGAGTCTGCTAATCTTGTGCAGGAAGAAGAATGGGCGTTTACTACTGTCTGCAATTTTGACCCATCTTCTCATGATGAGTGCATGTCTGTAGTAGACTCAGATGTTTGGTATTTTGATAGTGGGGCGACCAAACATATTACCTCACAGCGCAGTTTCTTCTCTTCACTCGAGCCTGCCCCTACAGGGAATACTGTTACATGCACCAACAACTCCTCTTATCCTGTTATGGGAGTTGGTAAGATCATTTTGACTACTGCTGATGGTAGTTCTTTCACTTTGTAAGATGCTTTATTTGTGCCAGGGATCAAGGAGAATCTGTTATCAGTTTCTGCATTAGCAAAGATTGGCTTGGTTGTGAAATTTGTTGATGACAGATGTATAGTTCATGATCTGTCAAATGGCAATGTTATTATTGCTTCTGGCATTTTATGTTGTGGGCTGTATAAGCTCATAGACTATGAAAGATCTGAAAATGATTTGGCATGTGCAGTAAATGATTCTCAGGCTATGTCAGATGCAAAGTTTTGGCATGCACGCTTTGGTCATCTGAATTTTGGTAGTTTGCTACGCCTGTAGAAATCTGAAATGGTTTCCTCTTTGCCCAAACTTGAGGCACCTAGAAAACATGTTTGTGAAGGCTGTATTTTGGGCAAAATGCAGCGTTCCTCCTTTCCAAAAGATGGTTCAGTTCGGGGTACACAAAAATTGCAGCTTGTACATAGTGATGTCTATGGTCCTATGTAGACACCCTCTTTTGGAAATTACCTTTACTTCGTGACTTTCATTGATGATTTTTCCAGGCATGCATGGGTATATCCACTCAAAGCAAAGTCCAAAGTGTTCATGTGCTTCAAACAGTTTTTGGTATTGGCTGAAAATCTGTCAGCATGTAAAATGGGCACCCTCCGTTCTGATCAAGGGGCGGAATATATGTCTTCTGATTTTAATGCATTTTTGGCTGAACGTGGGATAAAACACCAGTGTACAGTTCCGTATACACCTCAACAGAATGGAGTTGCTGAACGAAAGAACAGGTCACTCATGGGGCGAGGTGCATGGTCAAGAGTTAGGCTTTACCACATAGTTTCTGGCTTGAGGCTGTCATGTGTGCAGCATATGTGTTGAACAGGTGTCCCACTAAAGCGCTACAGTCTATCACTCCATATGAGGCTTGGCATGACCGCAAGCCATTTGTTGCTCATCTGCATGTTTTTTGTTGTTTGGCCTATGCACTAGTGCCTGAACAACATCGCAGAAAATTGGATGATAAGGTAGTAAAATGTATTTTTGTTGGGTACAGTTGTGAAAGTAAAGGCTATCGTCTGTATCATCCACATACTAAACGCATTCTGGTTAGCCGTGATGTTGTCTTTGTGGAAGATGCTATTCAACCATTACTTTCATGTACTAAGGAAACATCTGTTAGCTCCAAAGACATGTATGATACCTTGATGCCTCTTTTTACAGGTGGACAATCTAGTGCTGGTCCTAATGAGGCAACTTTTCAGCCTTTGCAGGTTTCGTATGATGATGCAAATCATTCCATTTCTGATGCAGATTTACATGATGCACTTGTTGATGAAAGAGCTGATATTGACCAGGCAAAAACTATGCCAAAATGGTTGGTGCAGACTTTGCGTGACAGCAAATTAGATGCACCTTTGTCATATAGTACTTGTTCAGGCTCTCATAGTGCCTCCTTTGCATCAGATTGCTATGCTATGGCTGCGTCTAGTCTTTGTGATGAGAATGAGCTTGTTTCTTTTGATGAAGCATAGAATTTAGAAAATTGGATGGCTGCTATGCAATCTGAATATGATGCTATAATGAAGAATGATACATGGTCTTTATGTGACTTGCCTCCTTGCAAGAAGGCCATTGCACTAAGTGGGTATACAAGCTGAAGCGTAAACCTGATGGTACAGTTGACAGGTATAAGGCTAGGCTTGTTGCAAAGGGTTATGCGCAGGAAAGAGGCATTGATTTTGATGAGACCTTTGCACCTACATGCCGTATGACTACTGTTCGGAGCATTTGTGCACTTGCAGCCCATCATGGTTGGAATGTACATCAGTTGGACATTAAAACATCATTTCTGAATGGTGACTTGCATGAAGAAGTGTATGTTTTTCAGCCCCGTGGCTTTGTGCAGAAAGGGCATGAAAACCAGGTTTGCAGGTTAAAAAAGGCATTATATGGTTTAAAGCAAGCACCACGTGCTTGGTATGAGAAGATACATGCCTATCTGGTTGCACATGGTTTTGAGAACAGTCCAACTGAAAGCACCTTATATGTTAAGCGTGCTAATGATGTGCTTCTGATCATTGTTGTCTATGTTGATAACATGCTACTCACTGGTCCTATTGAGAAGCATATTGCTGATTTCAAGGCTGATTTGCATGCCTCATTTGAGATGTCTGATTTGGGGCATTTGCATCACTATTTGGGCATTCAATTTATGCAAGTTGATGGTGGAATGGCTTTGTGTCAAATGAAATATATTGACACATTATTGTAGCGTTTTGGCCTTGAAGACTGTAAGCCTATTGCCACTCCTATGGAGACAGGTTTACAATTGAGTCTTCATGATGTTGGAGATGCATTTGATGCTGTTCTTTATCAGCAGGCTGTTGGATGCTTGATTTACTTATGCATTACTCGGCTAGATATTCAGTTTGCTGTCTCACAGATGAGCAGGTTTATGCATTGCCCAGGAGTCACGCATTGGAAGGCAGTTAAGCGCATCTTTCGCTACTTGAGGTACTCAGCTACTTGGGTTGTTTTATCCCAAGGGGGGATCACTACCGCCAGATTTGCATGCTTTTTCTAACTCAGATTGGGTTGGTTGCTATGACACTTGTGTGTCCACCAGTGGTTTTTTCTTCATGCTTGGTAGATCATGTATATCTTGGTTGAGCAAGAAGCAGCCTACTGTGGTCACTTCCAGCTATGAGGCTGAGTATAGGGCAACTTTCACAGCGACTGTTGAGTGTGTTTGGCTCAGATGCCTTGTGGCTGATTTGGGTGTTGGCCAGTCTTCTGCCACCACCATCTTCATTGATAGTCAGAGCGCATTGGCAGTTGCGAGGAACCCTGTGTTTTATGCTCGCACTAAGCACATTGAGGTGCATTATCACTATGTCAGGGAGAGGTTCTCTGCTGGGGAGATCAGCCTGGCATATGTGCCCACACAGGAGAACATAGCAGACCTTTTCACGAAGGCTCTGCCTAGGGAGAAGTTTGAAGCTTTCCGCAAAGCTTTGGGCTTACTTCCTTTTGTGGAGTGATTTCCACATAGCTTGGCACTTCCTTATACATGAGTGCTAGCTCCTTGTTCACCGCATCACTCCCAGGGGGGATTTGTTGATATATTTAGGTAGTGATGTGTGTGAACACATTAGGACCGCCGGGGCACTTTTTTCCCTCTTTAGGAGGTTTTTTTCCCCCGGCTTGTATATATGCCTATTGCCCTAATGGGCTACTTATCTTTCTACATTCTCTAGTAATACATTCAGTATTGTGTGTTTGTGCTCCAAGCTTCTTCTTCTTCCTTGTGCTGTTCGCGTGCTTCCGCATACGTCTAACTCCAACATCTACCCCATAAGTTTGGGCATAACCTTTGACCACAAGTCTAGCTCTGTATCTAGACACCTTACCATCTGCAAACCTTTTTGTTTTATACACCCACTTACATCCAATGACCTTCTGATTCTTTGTTCTTGGCACCAATTCCCATGTTTCATTTTCAAGTAGAGCATCATACTCTTCTTGCATTGCCTTCTCCCAATTCTGTTTACCTTTAGCTTCTTCATATGTAATTGGATCTTCTTCTATCTTCACAATGTAAGCATAATCTTTTGTTGTTAAGAAAGATGTGTCATAGCTATACCTTATAGGCTCTTTCCTTTCCCTTGAGGATCTTCTGACCTGTGCACTTTTTGAAGTCTCGGCCATATTTGATCCTGGATCAAATCTTGGCCCATCTTCAACATTATCCTGCAATTTACTTTTACAATCAACATCATCAATATCTTCTTCATACACACTTACTTTTGTCTTCCCTTTTCTTTGTATTTCTTTGTCATCTGCATAACCATTTGTTGACCCTGTATACCATGTGCTTTGCTCATCAAATGTAACATCTTTGGTAACAAGAAATTGCTTTGTAGATGGACTCCACAATCTGTAACCCATCTGTCTATCATCATACCCAATAAACACATACTTCTCTGCTTCGGGTTCTAGCTTATGTCTCAATTGTGAAGGAACATAAGCATATGCTAAACATCCAAATACCTTACAATGATCAAGAGTAGGTTTCTTACCCCACCATGCTTCATAAGGAGTTCTTCCCTCCAATGCTTTACAAGGTAACCTATTCACAAGGTATGTTGTAGTGTTAATAGCTTCTGCCCATAAGTAATTTGGACAATTCTTTTCCTTCATCATTGCTCTTGCAAACTCTACAGAGTTCGATTTCTTCTTTCTGCAATTCCATTTTGTTGAGGGGAGTACCTACAAGTTACTTCTCTTTTTATACCTGCATTCCACAAAAAATCATCAAACTCTTTAGAAAAATACTCTCCCCCTCCATCTGATCTCAACCTCTTGAGCTCTTGTCCTGTAATCCTTTCTGCATAAGCATGAGAAATGCTTGAATGTCTTGAACACTTCTGATTTGTCCTTGGTTACATATAAAGTAATCCATCTAGTTGCATCATCAACAAACAACACATAATATCTGGATCCATTTATGCTATAGTCCCTTGAAGGACCCCACACATGTGTATGAACCAATTCAAGCATATGTGAATACTTATATCCTGATTTATTGTATGAACTCTTGTGTGCTTTACCTAATTGACAAGCTTCACACTTGTACACCATATGTTGCCCTTCAACTTTTGGCAAACCAAGCACCACATCATTCCTTTACATTTCCTTAATGGCTCTCTCATTGAAATGACCTAATCTTTTATGCCATAGGTCTAACTTAGACATCTTTTGAATTCCATAAGTAAATAGAGCATGTCCCACATTACCTTGGACTTTGAGAGTAAACAACCTTCCTTCCTTTTTACCTGCAATTATGATTCTATATCCCTGATTTGGATCTTGCACATAGACACCATCATTTGTGAATCTGACTTCATATCCCTTCTCCACAATTTACCCTACACTTATCAGGTTTTTAGGAATAGTAGGAACATAAAGTACCTTGCTCAAGAGTGTACTTCCATTCTTTGTCTTCACTGATCCAATACTTTCCACCTTATGCTTGGTATTGTCACCTGTTTGAACTCTATGTCCATTCACCTTTGCTTCCATATCAGTCATCAAGGATATATTGCCACTCAGATGATTGCTACATCCTGAGTCAATATAAAACACCCTTTGATCTTCTCCTACTGATTCATGAGTTGCATTCAAGATAAGAGTCATATCATCCTTCTGATCTGATGCATAATTATAATAATTGTTGTTGTAGGACTGAGGTTGAAAGCTTCTTCCACCTCCTCTAGTATATAATGTCCTACCACCTCTTCCTCTGAAATTGCCTCTTTGATTTCTGCCTCCTCTACCTCTTTGATTGAAACTCTAGTTATTACTTCCACCATTTTGATTGTTATACCAACAATCATTTGCCAAATGATTAGTTCTGCCACAAATCCAACAAGCTTTAGTATTATCTTTATTCTTACCTCCTCTTCCTTTACCTCTGAAGTTCATCTTTCCTTTTGTTAAGTTAGCTTGACTTGAAAATCCTTCATCATCAGTTGACTGCTTCCCTTTGCCATTCTTTCTCTTATCCTTGGAGTACATAGCTTGACTCGCACTCCTATCATTGTCTCCTTTAATGTCCTGCTCAAAAGTTAGCATGTGTCCTAGCAATTGATTAAGATCAGGAGTAAAGTGATCAAGTGACAATTCTATGGACAATATGAAGGGCTTCCACTTCTCGTCTCCTCTCAAACCTATAAGTATTTGCCTTACCAACTTATCCTCTTCAATGTCTTCATCTACAGCTCCCAAGCTATCTGCAATACCCTTCATCCTTACCACATAATCAAAAATCGATTGTGAACTCTTCTTCTTAAAAGTTGTAAACTCTGCCCATAATGAAGACTTCCTTGACTTGGTTGTATTTTGAAAATGCTCTTCCAAAGCATTCCACACATCTGTTGCACTTTCCAAACCTCTGATGTGAGGTAGAAGATAATCATTTACAGCCATGTAAATGATCCAAGTCTTCAAATCTACAAGATCTTCCCTAGTTGGAATACTAGGATCTGCAAACTCAGGCTTTTCTTCTTCTCCTGTAATGAATGCCATCAAATCTTTGCTCATGAGGTGTGCCTCCATCCTCATGGACCAAGCTGGATAGTTCTCCCTGTCTAGATTATCAATTTGCAAGCTTTCTCCCATCTTTGATCTTCTGTATCAGCAATTACTATGATTTATGATAGTAAAGTGTACCTTTGATATGAAACTTCAATCCTTTTTTGATTCTTCAAACTCGTGCTTTATACTTCTGCAGGTTATCTTCAAGAATTTGTCCTTGTCCACCTTCAATTAGAAGAAACTTCAATATCTGTAGCAGTCGGGACTTCCAATGCATTTACGTCACTTGTATTGCACCTTCAGCTCTAATACCACTATTGGAGACCTCTTAATCTCCAAAGGTTTGATCTATACTGATCTAAGAACACTTCTATATCAGTTATGGATCAACCTTTACACAAAACTTCCATTAACACTTCTCTGAGTGAAGAAATTCCTTCTTTAGAAAGTCTGCTCCAGAATTAGACTTCATTGTCTGCACATATCTTCAAATTTCTTCAAATCAATGATGCACATACCTCCACACTACCTTTGCGCAATCATATCAATTATTATTTCATCAAAAGAATCATTAAAACTTTAATTTGATCCTTAAGATCAAAAGTATGTCAGAAACTGTCTTTCTGAACAAGCGACTTTGACATGGTCAACTTCTTAAGTTGATTTCTCACAGCACAGATCCCGTTTTGCTAAATACTTTTAGCCATAGCTTCCTTACCTTCTAATTTAGATTTTGAATGTTCACTCATTAACATTTTATGATGGAGAGTGTTAATCTCCAAAAGAACAAGCTATCCTTGATATTAGACCACCTCTAGACCAAGAATAACTTTGGATTCCACATAATTTTGGAAATATACTCACACATTACCAAGATTTTGACTAACTATGAAGAAATCACTT
Organism: Ceratopteris richardii; assembly: GCA_020310875.1. NCBI lineage: Eukaryota > Viridiplantae > Streptophyta > Polypodiopsida > Polypodiales > Pteridaceae > Ceratopteris > Ceratopteris richardii. The sequence continues at coordinate 116,072,048 of CM035419.1, read as the reverse complement.
TCCTGAAAAGTCTGCTGCAGATTAATCACTCATTGACTAATCAATCCTATAAAGTTTTTGATAAAACTTTGTACAATACTTCTCCTAAAGATTGCGCAACCTTTCCAAGTTAAATTTCTCAAAATGATTGAGTACACACTGAGAAATGTGTGAAACACTTTACCTATGTCTGAAACAGCTTCTCTGTAATGGCGACTTTGACACCTACAACTTCTTAGCTACAGTTCTCCCAATGTCGAACCCGTTTGATCAAGATCTTTTAGCCATAGATGGCTTACCTTCCAACTTAGATTTTAAGCCCTCACTTGTGTAAAACTTTACACCACACACTGAGTAATGTTCATTTCTCTGAACATGAAATCTGCGCCAGTTTTGTCGACTCTCAGAACATCATTACATATGAATGTTCCTAAACTAAATTCTCTCAACCTGATTACAATTAGCCTCTCAAATTCTAACCACAGATAGATTAGCTATGGACTTAGACACGTGCAGAAGGATTTCTCAAAAGATTAAACATAGAAGGAGCAGACAGCAAAACATCGGGCGCAAGTTTTTTCTTGATTTCTCAGAAAACTACAATTGAGTGAAGTTGATGAATTCAACTCACTTCTCATGTGTCTAATGACACTCTCTACTATTCATTTCTCTCTTCCTATTCTCTATTCTTCTTCTGCTCTATTTGCCCCGACATTTCAACAAATATTTATAAGCAAATATATACAAGCTTATGACTAATCAAAAGTATGAGTCAGCTATATCTAAATTAATGTACATATGTGTACATATCTTTGGGTTTCTGAATATGTCCTTCCTTCAACCTTCTGAATTTGTTCTCTTCTTGACTCCTTGACTTCATTCCTTCATAATCCTTCAATTGATGATTGTCATGCACCAACAGCTCCCCCTCAATCATTAATTGAGGTTCTTCTCTATCTTTTTGATTCCTGCCATATCCTTGAATCTTTGTAGCTTTGGTCCATCTAGACTTTTTGTCATCATATCTGCAAGTTGATCTTTTGTAGGTGTATGCATAACTTCAATTTCTTTATCAATAACCTTCTCTCTCAGAAAATGATATTGTATTTCAATATGCTTAGTTCTAGCATGAAACACAGGATTAGTTGCCAAGTATAGAGAACTCATATTGTCTCCACAAACAATAGGAGTACTTTGAGTCACATCAAACACCTTCATAAGTGTCTTTAGCCATATTACCTCCTTTGCAGCTTCCACCATACCTTTGTATTCTGCTTCTATAGATGACAAAGCAACTGTATGTTGCTTTTTAGAACACCATGAAATCAACTTGTCTCCTACATAGCACAAATATCCATGGGTTGATCTCCTATCATCCACATTACCTGCCCAATCTGCATCACTATATATCTTCACTCTTGCATCAGAAGTAAATCCATAGTACAACCCTTTTCTGAGTGTACCCTTGATGTACCTAAGTACTCTTTGTCCTGCAATCCATTGTTCCTTTCTAGGACAATGCATAAATTGTGAAAGCACACCAACTGCATATGACAAATCAGGCCTTGTTAATGTAGCATAAATCAAGCTACCAACCAAACTTTGATAGAGCTTCATGTCTCTGAATTCTTCTCCTCCAAATCTAGACAATTTATGGTTCACTTCCAAAGGTGTGGGTGCAACCCTGCAATCTTCCATTTTAAATTTGGTTAGCAAATTTTTAAGATACCTTTCTTGGGTCACATATACTCCATGTTGAGCATAAGAAACCTCCATTCCCAAGAAGAATGACAAGTTCCCCAAATCACTGATTTTGAACTCTTTCTCCATCTGCTTCTTGATCATTTGTATTCCTTTATCATCTGTTCCTGTAAGTATTATGTCATCAACATAAATACAAACATAAATGAATCCATCTTCACTTGCTTTGACTAGCAAGCTACTATCTGCCTTTGATGCTTGAAATCCAAGATCATTCAAGAACTTTACAAGTCTATAATTCCATGCCCTTGGGGCCTGCTTTAATCCATACAAAGCTCTCTTGAGCTTACACACATAATTTGGATTCACTTGATCTTTGAATCCATCTGGTTGCTCCATGTAAACTTCATCTGAAATATAACCATTCAAAAAAGCATTTTTAACATCTAATTGAGACAACTTCCAACCTTTGCAAGCAGCAATTGCTATGAGGGTTCTGATTGTTGTCATCTTTGCCACAGAACTATAAGTCTCATCATAGTCCACTCCATATGTCTGTGCATACCCTTTCACAACAAGTCTAGCTTTGTACCTGGACACACTTCCATCTGCAAATCTTTTTGTTTTGTAAACCCGCTTACATCCAATAATTTTCTGGCTATTAGGTTTAGGAACCAGATCCCAAGTCTGATTATCTATCAATGCATCATACTCCTCTTGCATAGCTTCTTCCCAATTTCTCTTGCCTTTGGCTTCATCATATGTAGATGGATCTTCATCTGCTTTTACCAAATAAGCATAATCTTTAGTAGTCAAGAATGATGTGTCATAGCTATACCTTGTAGGTTGCCATTTGTGCCTAGATGACCTCCTAACTTCTGCACTTCTTGAAGTCTCTGGTTCATCACATTCTGGATCAAACCTTGGCCTCTCTTCAACTTCAACCTGTACTTCATTATTTTCATTTTCATCAAGTAATTGAATCTTTGCTTTACCTTTCCTTTGATCCACTACTTCTTCATCATCTGCATGTACATTATATTTACCTGCATACCAAGTACCTTGCTCATCAAATGTAACATCCTTGGATACAAGAAATTGCTTTGTGGATGGACTCCACAACCTGTATCCCATTTGCTTATCATCATAACCAATGAATACATACTTTTCTGCCTTAGGCTCCAACTTATGCCTCAATTGAGATGGCACATATGCATATGCCAAACATCCAAATATTCTGCAATGATCCAAGGTAGGTTTCTTACCCCACCAAGCTTCATATGGTGTCATACCTTGCAAAGCTTTACAAGGCAATCTATTGACCAAATATGTAGCTGTATTTACAGCCTCTGCCCACAAATAATTTGGGCAATTCTTCTCTTTCATCATGGACCTTGCAAACTCAACAAGAGTCCTATTTCTTCTTTCTGCTACCCCATTTTGTTGAGGAGAGTACCTGCAAGTAACTTCTCTCTTTATACCTGCATTCCACAAGTAATCATTGAATTCATTTGAAAAATACTCTCCCCCTCCATCTGACCTTAGTCTCTTCAATTTTTGACCTGTAATCCTTTCTGCATATGCATGATAGTGTTTAAATGTATTAAACACTTCTGACTTTTCTTTAATCACATAAATTGTGATCCATCTGGTAGCATCATCAACATAAATGACATAATATCTTGAACCATTTATACTAAAGTCCTTTGAAGGACCCCACACATCTGTATGCACTAATTCAAGTCTTTCTGAATACATAAACCCATGCTTGGAATAGGATTGCTTATGAGCCTTACCTAATTGACATGCCTCACATCTGTATGTCATGTGTTGACCTGCAATGTTAGGCAACCCAAGCACTGAATCATTGTTAATCATTTCTTTGATACCTCTTTCATTGAAGTGTCCAAGTCTTTTATGCCAAAGATCCAATTCTGACACCTTCTGCTCTCCATATGTGAACATAGCATGTCCAACATTTCCTTGTACCTTCAATGTGAAGAGCCTTCCTTCTTTCTTTCCTGTAACAACCTGTTTATACCCTTGACTAGGGTCTTCAACATAAACTCCATCATTGGTGAACCTTACCTCATATCCTTTTTCCACAATTTGACCTACACTGATCAAATTCTTTGGGATTGTGGGAACATAAAGAACCTTACTCAGAAGAGTGCTCCCATCTTTAGCTTTGACTGAACCAATTGACTTTACCTTATGCTTTGTATTATCACCTGTCTGAACTGTATGATTAATTGCATTATGATCTAAATCAGTCATCAAAGCAATATTTCCACTTAAATGATTACTACATCCTGAATCAATGTAAAACACTCTCATGTCCTCATGTGAGGTTTCATATGTTGCATTCATAATGAGAGTCGAATCCTCCTTCTGATCTGATGCATAGTTGTAGTAGGTGTTATTATAGGATTGATTTTGGAAGTTTCTTCCTCCACCTCTTCCAAAAGAATTCCTACCACCTCTACCTCTGAAATTTCCTCTCTGAAATCTACCACCTCTTGCTCTTTGATTAAAGTTCTGATAATTACTATTATTCTGATTATTGTGCCAACAATCATGAGATAAATGATTGGTCTTACCACATATCCAACAAGCTCTTGCATTGTCTTTGTTGTTTCTGCCTCTTCCTCTACTTCTGCCATTTCCTTTCCCTCTTATAAAATTTGCTTGAAGTACCTTCTTCTTCACCTGATTGTTGCTTCCCTTTGTTAGCTTTCTTCTTGTCTTTAGAGTACATTGCATGACCTGCACTCTTATCAACATCTCCTTTGATATCATCCTCAAAAGTTAGCATATGACCTAACAATTGATTCAAATCAGGAGTAAAGTGATCTAATGAAAGTTCTGTAGATAAAATGAAAGGCTTCCACTTCTCATCTCCTCTTAGCCCTGTGAGAATTTGTCTTACCAATTTATCTTCTTCAATATCTTCATCCACTGCACCTAAAGAATCTGCAATGTCCTTCATCTTTGTCACATAATCAGAGATTGATTGTGAGGCCTTCTTCTTGAAGGTAGTAAATTCTGCCCATAGTGAAGCCTTCCTTGATTTGGTTGTGTTTTGGAAATGTTCTTCCAAAGCATTCCAAATGTCACATGCACTTTCAAGTCCTCTAATGTGAGGAAGCAAATAGTCATTGATTGCCATGTAGATTATGCTCCTTGCTTGAGCATCCTTCTTCATCCAATTCTTCAAGTCTGCAAGCTCCTCTCTAGTTGGAACACTAGGATCTCTGAATTCTGGCTTTTCTTCATCTCCTGTGATGTATCCTATCAGATCTTTGCTCATAAGATGAGCTTCCATCCTCATAGACCAAGCTGGATAGTTCTCTCTATCCAACTTTTCAATTTGGAGACTATCTCCCATCCTTGCTCCACCTGTAGTCTCAAAACTTTAGACTTTACAAGGAATAAATGTACCTTAACTTCGAGTATTGCTTCTTCTGATCCTTTTGATAATCTTTGTGTGTCTCCCTTCAATCTTTCTTCAACACTTTATCCTTCTGAACCTTTGAAATGTAGAACTTGTATGTCTGCAGTAGTCGGAGTCTTCCTTTTCCTTAATTTTGACACAACCTGCTCTGATACCACTGATGGAGAGTGTTAATCTCCAAAAGAACAAGCTATCCTTGATATTAGACCACCTCTAGACCAAGAATAACTTTGGATTCCACATAATTTTGGAAATATACTCACACATTACCAAGATTTTGACTAACTATGAAGAAATCACTTTCCTGAAAAGTCTACTGCAGATTAATCACTCATTGACTAATCAATCCTGTAAAGTTTTTGATAAAACTTTGTACAATACTTCTCCTAGAGATTGCGCAACCTTTCAAAGTTAAATTTCTCAAAATGATTGAGTACACACTGAGAAATGTGTGAAACACTTTACCTATGTTTGAAACAGCTTCTCTGTAATGGCGACTTTGACACCTGCAACTTCTTAGCTACAGTTCTCCCAATGTCGAACCCGTTTGATCAAGATCTTTTAGCCATAGATGGCTTACCTTCCAACTTAGATTTTAAGCCCTCACTTGTGTAAAACTTTACACCACACACTGAGTAATGTTCATTTCTCTGAACATGAAATCTGCGCCAGTTTTGTCGACTCTCAGAACATCATTACATATGAATGTTCCTAAACTAAATTCTCTCATCCTGATTACAATTAGCCTCTCAAATTCTAACCACAGATAGATTAGCTATGGACTTAGACACGTGCAGAAGGATTTCTCAAAAGATTAAACACAGAAGGAGCAGACAGCAAAACATCGGGCGCAAGTTTTTTCTTGATTTCTCAGGAAACTACAATTGAGTGAAGTTGATGAATTCAACTCACTTCTCATGTGTCTAATGACACTCTCTACTATTCATTTCTCTCTTCCTATTATCTATTCTTCTTCTGCTCTATTTGCCTCGACATTTCAACAAATATTTATAAGCAAATATATACAAGCTTATGACTAATCAAAAGTACGAGTCAGCTATATCTAAATTAATGTACATATGTGTACATATCTTTGGGTTTCTGAATATGTCCTTCCTTCAACCTTCTGAATTTGTTCTCTTCTTGACTCCTTGACTTCATTCCTTCATAATCCTTCAATTGATGATTGTCATGCACCAACATTTTACACTATGCACTGAGATCTAAGCAAAACATTGACACGGAAAAGTGCGCAACTCTGAGAAGTCTATCTGCAGATTCTACATACAAATGTTCCTATTGATCATTCTCATAGTAGGAAAGGAATTATATCATAAAACAGTGAACATAGCTTCATTAGCTTCCAGATTAGATGTGTACAAAAGGATTTCTGATCCACATGATCAGACTGAGAGAAATCTACGAAATGCTTGTCGCTATTTTCTGAAGATGACCCTCTTCACATCTATCTCTAAGACACTTATCTTCTAATGACTCTCCTCATGTATTTCTTTACATCATTCACTTATATACATATGATTCTAGACTTATCCCATGTTTATTACATTAGTCCTCATCTTCCTAAGGATTATCTCTACTTAGATTACAAGAATTTCCACCTGTAATGTACATATGTATACAAACTTCACTTTTGAGATCTCTTCACTTTCTCAAGTGTCTTCTTCCACTTCAATCTGATCATAAGCTTGCTTCAAGCTCTTTGTAATCACCAATTTGTGATTGGTTTGTTCCAACACTATTTTGGGGAGTCGTTGTACATCCAATTCTAGGGATTGATAGATCCATCGATTGGAGAGGTTTCCAACGGAAGATAGCTATCTCAAGAGCTTGCAAGAGAATGCTGAAGAGCCAAGCTTGCAACCACAAATTTCTTCTACAATCAAAGAGGTCGATTTTTTTTGTCTGCTTTTTAGTTGAAGTTTTTAGGTCGATTTTCTGGGTCTAAATTTTTAGGCCAACTTTTTAGGTCGATTTTTTTTGTCAAATTTTATTAGTCTAATTTTTAGTTGAAGTTTTTAGGTCGATTTTTTTGGGTCAAAATTTTTAGGCTAACTTCTTAGGTCGATTTTTTTGGTCAAATGAATAGGACAAATTTTTGAAGAAAAAAGTCGACTTTTTTGGTCAAATGAATAGGACGTTTTTTTTTTAAAGAAAAAAGTCGATTTTTTGGTCAAATAAATCGGACGATTTTCTGGAGTTCATTAAAAAAAAAAAGTCGATTTTTTGTCAAAGCAATATGTCGATTTGTTTTTCCATCTCCATACGATAGTCGACTCATCACTTAGTTGAGTTTTTCCAAAACCATCCAATTGGGCAGTCAAGAGTCAATTTTCTTCATCATCTACTTGAAGAGTCACCCATCCATGATCGCCATTTAAGCCGACTGTTGGAGTGGTTGGTTATTCTTACAACAGTAATGCTACAATTTACAACAAGAGAAAAACTGCTCTTCAAACTTGCCGTACCCATCAACCAAGATCAGGAGATTTAAGTATGGGGCAGTGGGACATTGGTGGCTATGGGGCTGGACTTGGTAGGCGGGGATTGAGTAACCTTGTGTGTTATGCCCCAGATGTCTTGTCGTCTATATCTAGTTCTATAATAAGCAATTATGCATGCTCTTCTGCCACTGATGCTCTTTCTTCTGCCCCAAACTCACTTACTGGTACAATCTATCTCCCTTCTAGAAAGAGTTCAAAAACATTGAGCATGCTGGATGATGAAGAAGCTGAGAGAAGTTACCACTTTCTTAACACCATGTTTGGCATGAAAGAAGAAAATGACAGCCAAATTGTGCGAGCTCAGGATCAAATTCATGGGTATGGCTTGACCACTCTTCAGTCAACTCAAGCATCATACAATCCTCAAAGCAGATCAGAGCTGCTCAGAATAGATGCTATGACTAATGAAATGTCCCTTCCTAATGTACATTCACTGCTACCTACTGACGGTCAATGGGGAAGGAATACACCAACACCAAGAAGTGGAGGTTGTGAAGGATCTATATATAGGTCAAGGCATACATTTGATTCAAGCATATCGATTGGAGATGAAGTGTCCAATCATCGGCCTACAAGGAGAAGCTTGTATGGACGTCACTCTGATCCAGTGAATAGAGACAGACAATCTTCAGGTAGAAACTTGTCTTAGGCGAGGCGCTCGAGCAGTAGCTGTAGTATCTTGCAACATGCACACAATTCTCAAACTAGATTGGCAGCAGTGTCTCCACGACGACATCCACCTCCACCATTAGCAGTTTCAATAAGGAGGGCTATCCTTGAATGTAATTCTTCTGCATCTAGGATTATGAATTCTGAATTCATCCAAGCATCTTGGTCAACCAATTCCGGTGTTTCAAGCCACCCCATCCACTCTGGGGGCTGCCAAAACTCCATCCTCTGTCGTAAAAAAAAGGAAAGAGAGAGAAAAAGAGAGAAAAAAAATATTTTTCTCCAAGGACGGAGAATGTCTAAGTGGTGGGCAACCTGTAGCGGGTTACTTTGATACACCCTTAAAATAATGTATTTTTTTGTTTTGCTTTTCAAGATGCAGAAGCCAAGCACAAGGCAAGTACCTCGATTTCAAACAAAAGGAGAAGCAGAAGAAGCGAAGAGCAAGAAAAGGGAGAAAGGGAGATCCAGCACATGAAGAATGCCAAATTTCCCATTTCACCTATTTTCGCAAGGTCCCTAATTCCCCTTTCACCTATTTTCCCAAGTTGCCTATTTTCCCATTTCACCTATTTTCCCAAGTTGCCTAAATTCCCATTTCACCTATTTTCCCAAGTTGTCTAAATTCCCATTTCAAATATTTTCCCAAGTTGCCTAATTCCTATTTCACCTATTTTCCTAAGTTGTCTAATTCTCCCAGTTCACCAATAATTTCTCAAACTAGTCTATCTTTTTAGTCAAATTTTACAAGTTAGTCGACTTACTCAAAAGTTCACCATTTTTTTATGAAGTTAGTCTACTTACTTCAAGAGTAGACTATTTTTTAAGAAAAGGGTGTACTTTTGATTTAGTCTACTTTGTCACTTGAAAAAAGCGACGAAATTTTCCAGATTTCCATATGGTCTAAATTTTCAGCCACTTGCACGCAGAGAACTCATGGACAGTGGATGGCGCCGAATACCAGAATTTGGAAGATAGGTGACGGTGCAAGAAAAGTGGACCAAGAAGGAAGCTTCTAGAGTACTAAAACTGCTAGAGAGCTTGCCAAAGAAGAAACTAATTTTGTCCCCTTTTGCTATCCTTCACTTCCATAAAAACTATATAAGTAGACCTCTCCTTCAACCAAGGACAACCGCAGAGAGAAGCTCATAGATAGACAGAGACAGAGACACAAGACCTCTACATAGTGTGTAGGGGGGGGGAATCCCTTCTTGCTTCTCCTAGGGATGGATGGCAGATTGAAGCATGGAATTGGGAACTTTGTGAAGGAGGAGTGGGTCGGGAAACCACTTGCGATATGGAGTAACATGAAAACTAGTTAATGCATCAAGAAACCAAGCCACATGTGTGCTATCCAATGAACAAGAGGAATCTCAAGATGAACCATAGGAGAAAGTGATATCATCATCATTAGCATAATCAACTGCCATAGATTTTCTTGAAACCATTCCCTGACTGGCACCATGTGCATATCTCTGACGTCATCACCGCATCCACCTAAAGCAACATCATCGAGTACGGCCCTTGTGGCCACAATGTCAACATCAAAGTTGTAGATGTGATCTATGTCTCACATGAGTCAATGGACTCACATACATATCATGTAGTCTCTTCCATAATGCACTACCTGTCTCCTCATACATCATAGACTCATATATAGAATCCACAAGTTGTAATTGAATAGCGGAGCTGACTAATGCATCCATATCCATCAATACGTGGTCGAGCATGTCATGAGGCCTTAGTGCATCTATATGCACATACATATGTAACACTGCACGAACCAATTTATGCCACATCTGATCTTTTCATCTCAGAAAGTTAGTGCCATCAAACCGAGAAGACACCATGCTAACAATCCAAGAGACTAGAAGTAATTCTCTATCACCAATAGGATCACACTTGTATATCCATATGCATAACTCACTTCACAAATTTCTCTATGGAGAAGAAAACCATGTGAATAAACTATCACACAACCATGCATCTAGCATGCACATAAAACCATGAGCATAAGCTTGCTCACCAAGTCTATGAAATAATCGTGGAAAAAGTTCGACAGAGTATCCCTTGTAAATTGAGCAATCAAAACAAGATAACCAATAGCAAAAGAACAATTAGTAACCTATCACCACTTATTGTTGATCTGTCCAAGCAAAAGAATCTACTAGAGTACTCTTCTAGCACAAAAGCCGACAAAATTTTGGCAACATCTCCTCAGTAAAATGGACTTTGAACCAAAAGAGCCATGTGGGAATATACCATCCACTAAGACCAAGAATCACACTAGGAGATAAAATATCAAGTCAATGATCATGTGCTAATAGAATAGCCAATCAAGGGGACAAGTGGATGTGCAACTAAGTCTTCAATTAGGACATGTACCTACAAATAAAACAAGAATACAAGTATAACCAAGATCCAAAATCAACTCTCATAAATTGTGTGCAACTGGCAGTTAAGTCATATCCAAGTGGCATAAACAAGATAGAGACCAAAATGCCACTATACATCCATTGACAATACTTTGAGCAAACTTGTGATGGCATAAACCTGAAAGGTATATTGCAATGCCATCTCACATGTCAAACACTTGCCAAGATCATGCTCTACTCTCATACGGAGGAGCTACCACAATGATCATACATGGTCAAATAGAAACCAAGTCCAAAAGACAAGCTCTCACATACTTCTACCAACTATCTTTGCACCAATTAATCTCTAAACCAAGAACTCATAAGAGATTTGAAGATAGTTTGGATCTTCAATTATCTTTCAGGTTGCATAGGAAAAATATGAAAATCTCTATATTGTAGTTTTGATGTTGCAAACTTCAAGATTTGCCTCTAATCTCTTTAGCAAACTTGAAGATCTCTTTCTTGAATAGGTAACGATACTTAGAACACCTCAATTGGAGGTTTGTAGCTCAAGATATACACAAAACAAGCATCTACTATCAATTTCACCTTCACCTGTAGCACTGGTGCTCTATATTCTGCATTTTCAGAGACCTAGAACTCAAAATTTGGACATGTCTTCTTCTAGAAATTGTAGATGCTTTCTAGCAAGTCGAATTGCTTCAATCCAACCTCCAAACTCAAGTTACAACAAAAAAACTAACATCTTTTCAAAGTGATTGTAGATTCGACTTCTACATCACTTTGAGTTTTTTGAATTTTCGACAGACTAAAACTCCGAGTTAGATTTTGTGTTCTTTTGTGAAGTTGTATCTCTTTATGTTATTTACAAAGAGAACTTTAAAACACACCAATCCAAGCTTCTTTGCTCAAGTTATGACCAAAATACTGAGTAGCTAGAAAAAGGGTGTAGACCTACACATTCACCTCTTCTACCCTAAACTTTCATTGAAGCTCCTTGCACACCAATCTTCAACAAGCTCTCATACCAATGAAGGGATTCAGAGTGTTGAACAAGAGGATCAAGGGGGAGATGAAGGGAGAGAGAGGAGAGGTGCACACATGTGTAGGAGCTTCAAATGCCACATAATGATCTGTATGAGGCAATGCTCTATAAATGATATATGTATATGAATATAGGGATAACGTCACATGAACCTTATATCCCCAACAATTTCTATGTGTTTTCATGCATGTGTATCTATTTGTGTATGCATAATTACATGTGTGCCACTATGTAGATATATTTGTGCATTTTGTAATCATATTTATGTGTAGATATGTTTTTATACATGTATATGTGACAATGCATGTGTGCAAGTATGTGTATGCAAACATTGGTATGAGTAGTTAACCATATGTTACATTGTGGATTTGCAAAACTGATTTCATACACTATGTGGACACATGGTTTGAGGCATTTAGAAATCATGTGAAATATTCAATTTTCAAATCGCAATGAATGTCATTGGTTCTTGCCCATGCAAGAGCAGTGGACCTTTATAGAATTAAGTCTCATGTGTTTTTTTTTTTGTTTATCTCATTGAAAATAGGACTTTCTACTACCTCGAGTGGAAGATGAATGTCGCTAGTATAAAGTTCCTACTTGTTATATAAACTTTGCTGATTATCATCCTTCAACCATCTACATTAACGTAGTATACATGTGAAGGTTTTGGAGTCGTGCATGTGTACACTAGAGTGGTTACATCTATACATTCTCCAATTTTGCATATACCCAAATGTCACTAGATGTGCATTTTCTTTTTCATTGTATGCATGCATGTATTTATGCATTTGCATGCATGTATTGAAGGTTATGTATAGATGTTACCTGTATTTTCCATTTTTAATGTAATTTTTAAAGGTCTAATAATATTTACGATCTTATTTTACGGTCTAAAATGGCCAAAATGAGCAATACGATCTTCAAAAATCAACATTGGTTGGAAGGGATGGAAGCCCCCATGCTCAAGAGACAAAGGTTTGGTTTTATACTTTGAATCTCACAATCGAGAGTTTAATGTACATCATTACTCCATACAAGAAAAGTTTTTTTAGTTACTTTAAACTCACTAGTACCCAACCTCCATTTGGTTTTTGTTTCATAAATCTGTGGTCAGTTAAAAAAAAAAAATGGAGGTTCAGCCAAAGCTTACTCCCTCGAGTTTTAACTTTGAAGTGAAACTATACAAGTGAATGAGCTTAATACCTGCGGGACGCTTCGTATCTCACATAGCAACGGTTAGACAAGATGACAACTTGGTTAAAATTGATTCAACTGTAAATGGGCTTAATACCCCCGAAATGCCCCGTATCCCACATAGCAAAAGTTAGACAAGATGACAACTTGGTTACAATTGGTTCAACTTGCCAAAACCACTATATGTCTAGTACAATTTTTTTTAAATGGAAGTTCGGCCGAGGCCTACTCCTCCAGGCTTTAACTTTGAAATTGTAAATGTACAAGGAAGTGCATAGTATCCATGGAACCACCCTTATCCCACAAGAACATGGATTTATATAGCTTGATTAAACTGCAGTCACAACTACTACGAGGCAAGACAAACGGTGGAACATCAACTACAAAATACAACTTTCCATTTTAAACATGTCTCTTACACGATGCCGGTGAGAGTTACACCCTCGCTCCCACCGTGCCTCAAGAGGCGAGAGGCTAAAGGCTCAACCACCCGAAGAAGCGACTTGGAACTTGTCGAGTACAATGTTGAACTTTTTTTTTAAAATGGAGGTTCGGCCGAGGCCTACTCCCCCTGACTTTAACTTTGAAATGAACAACTGTACAAGGAAGGGCATAGTACCCATGGGACCCCCCTTATCCCACAAGAACAGGGGCAGACGAGGTAGACGGCCCGAAGGCGCATACAACGGGGAAGACGGCCCGAAGGCCCAGCGGATTTATCGCCCGAAGGTCGGTTTCAATGCCCGAAGGCAGTTTTACAGTATCCCGCAGCGCAGGGGGGTTGAACCCTCGCCCCCGCCTCAAGAGGCGAGGGACCCAACCACTCGACCTGGCGTCTTGGGATACAATGTTGAACTTTGGATCTCTGGCCAAAACCAAATCAATTCCCATACGGGACGTGGACATATCTCAATTCTGTTGAAAAATTGGGATTCACGAATGAAGAACTTCCGCTTAAAGAAAAGGGAGTATGGTTATAAAAATGACGTTAACAGTTGTCAGCAGCAACTCACGAACTTGCAAGTAGCAAGTCTACAGCAAAAATCTGCGGCTACTCATCAGTCCCAGACTCCAGTCATTTCGCACTGCGTCTGTCTGTGCCTGCTTCCCCTCCCCTGTCTGTCTATCTCTGTGGGCGCAAACTGGAACCGCGGAGCAGCGCCATTTTACTTCCCTTCACGATTCTCACGCTTTGAGGATCTCATCGGCCCTATATGCTCTTCTGTCTACTGGCACCTTGAGTTTGCTTATATCTGAACAAAGTATCGCTTTCTCAAGCTCTCTGATGATGGCCATTTCACTGTCGACATCGTCTACTGCAGCCACGGGCAGCCATTACATATCTAAGAAGTGTACCGCAGATTCACTCTCCTCACATAGTCAAGCCGTGCGTTTTCAAAGAATTGTGTACAATAGAAATCAAGGTAATAAACGGCTTAACAAGGGAATTCTTCGAATCGAAGCATCCACGCATGCATCTATCGGTGTGCATCCGGGCAAGGAAATCGGTGTTGATGACCTCGGTCCCCCGGTGCTTGAAGACGTTCCTCACCTCACTGATTACCTGCATGATCTACCTGTAATTTCTCTCTTACATGTCTGTGCATAAAGGAAAATGAGAGAGAGAGAGAGAGAGAGAGAGAGAGAGAGAGAGAGAGAGAGAGAGAGAGAGAGAGAGAGAGAGAGAGAGAGAGAGAGAGAGAGAGAGAGAGAGAGAGAGAGAGAGAGAGAGAGAGAGAATGTTTACACAATCGTCATTGTCGGTAAGAAAGCAATTGATAGCGGTAATTTTTGAAATGGAGTTGTAATTCAGATGGAATTACTAGAAAGGTGACGCGAATTGGATATCTTTTCGATTTTACAGACATATCAAAGTCCGTTAATCAGCAATCCAGCTTTCTCGGGCGGAAAGTAAGAACAATTTCATCAATCATCTTTCTTATTCTGTACCTCGTTCTTACTCTCGAAGGCTTGGTAATTCTCCCTAACTCGTATGTCTTGATTTTGTCTTATAGTTATTCTTTCTTAGGTCCCGATGAAGTGGTCGCAAGGAATGTAAGTATATACGTTTAAATAAATAATAGATGCGTTTCTTACGAATATCGATTCCGATATTTAATTACTAAAAATCATAGGAGTTAAATGCTCCATTGCTTCGTTATACGTCCTTTCAAGTCTCAGTTGCGACAGAGGCCTCGGTTTAGAGTGAAATACGGGACCTCGAATGATGTCTGGGAATCAATCAGATGGTAACCTAAGGTGAAAACTACACATGCATGTAGGTGATTGTCAGAATCAGGATAGGGAGGATCATATGCATGTACACAAAATGGGAATCAAGAAGAAGAGATCATGTGCTCTTGAAGCCCTTATCATTACGTCTGTCTACTTTGCAGTGTGCTCTAGTACATCTTTATCGAGTCAAGAGGAAAAGTGACCACATCATTCTCTTCAGGGTTCTCAATGCAGTAACTTCTTCCTTATTATGTTCTACAGATACACTTGAACATTAATTAGTAGACCTTTTAACCCATGAGAAGCACGTCATTGGCCTTTAGCTCAGCACCAACAAAGATGCTTCCATTGCTCAGTGTTGAAAATTTGCAACATCCCGCTACATAGGGCGCTCATAAAGAGAATTGAGACTCACTTCATTGGCACTTCACAATTATTTTTATTTCCACAGTTTTGATCAAGTTTCTCAATGTGTACATATCTGAAGGTTGTCACATCATGGGAATCTCCAGGGGATGGGATTCAATTTCGCCGAGCTGGCCCAAGAGAGAAGGTATCCAACTTTTGCACCTAATGTTGTTTTACAAATCGTAAACACACCCTGTATATCTCAGAGAATATATTTATTGATATAGGTTTACTTCAAGGGGGAGGAGGTTAATGCTTGCATTGTTACTTGTGGCGGGTTATGCCCAGGGTTGAATACTGTTATTCGAGAAATAGTGTGCGGCTTATGGAACCAGTATGGAGTTCGCAACATTATTGGCATTGAAGTGAGCTGCATCTTATTTTCCACCTGCTCTTTGAATCATCTTTTATACCTCTTCACAATTTGGTTGATTAATGCAGTTAATCTAGCTGTAAGAATTTTGATCAATATTGGGGTTTCTGCATCCTTATGCATTGGAAGAGCACAGTAAAAAAGTAATTTATGACTTTCATGGTGTCTCCAAGGACTTTTGGGTATCTAAGGACTTAGGATTTATCTCATCTTTGTGAGCATATTGTTTATTGTGCTGAGTACTACATTAGAAAGGGTAGCTTAATCAATTCTGCAAAGCTGAATAACAGGAATGGCAATTGAACCAAGCTTGCAAGGCTTATGATTAGAATGGGTAAATTGACCAAGTCCTTGAAGTTTTAGAAAGGTTGTGCGTGATTGATCAGAGATAATCCCTATTACACACCTAGATCCAAGACTGAAAAAGGTTAACCAAATGTCATTTGCGGTCGTTTTCAATTGGAAAAAGGTAATGTTTATTCTCGTTTATTTAGATTTTATGGTTCATTTGGCAATCCCGCAATGCACTGATCTTTGAGAAGTAGCCACTGTTTAGGGATCACATTCCTCCTGCGATGCTACGAGAAAGACTCCTATTTGCATCATCAGAGCTGAACAGACCCCTCTGCACCTCCACTTCGCTGATAATTCAGACATTCTTGTAGTGCGCTCTTGCGAGCCCTGTAAATACAATGCATTCGGGCTGCTTGTACATTTCATTTGAATCAATGCAGCACTCTTTCTCTGAAAAAATAAAAAAGAAGAACTGCTGTGGAGAGCCTCTAATGTGGAATGATCGTGTGCCAAGAGGTAAGACACATAACATCAACATTTATTTCATCTTCATGAAAGGGCTGTTACTCAAGAAGGGTGCATCAGCTATCATTGAGAGTGTAATCTGGAGCAAGGGTATATGACTCTCTGCATTCACATTAGGGAACATAAGCCTCATAGGCATTGCCTTCTTTGTGTAGACTACAAAAGTTTCTGTGGTCTTGGCAGAAAGTAAGTCTTCTGTTAATAAGAGAGGTGAAGCAAAGCATGATATGATCCTGTCAAATGATGTGGCTTTGCATCCTAACAATGTGCACCTGAAACTTGAAGAAATATAAAATAAATAAGGCCTTCATTGTGGCAAAAAAATGATAAAACAAAAAGAAAGGCCCTTTTACTCATCATATTCGAGGAGAAGAAAATAGAGACAAGATTGAAGGGAAAAAAATGCTTGTATAACTTTTAGAAGTGAAATATAATGACTTTTGAAGGTGAGGTTTACAACTAATCTTTCTTTTAAGGGATACTGATTCATAACTAGCATACAAAAGAAAGGACGACTTTTTTGGTTATCTCTGGCATTGGTTTGTATTTTAGCAGTATTTTTTCTTGTTCCTGCCCTGTGAGCATTCCATTGGATATTAGACTTTTTCCTCTATCAGGAATCAGGATGAAGATGGGTGATAGTTGTTACTTCAGTGGGACTTGATTCTTCATGTATTATTGGAAGCAATGAAATATTGATACATTTACACCAGAGGCCTGAGGACATTTCTTTCATTCTTCATTATTTTCATCTTGCAGTGATTGTTCTGGCACTATACCACAAGAATGTAAGGAGTGTTTTTGTGCAGTCATTCTTGCATTCAGACACGGCATCTCTGATCAATCATAGCCCTTAAATGTGCAAAAGAATTTAGTAACCTGGCAACATGGTACCTTCTGGAATAAGCAACTCTCTGCTATTTTACACATGGTGGGTTTTCTCCTTCTATCAAAGAGAAAAGGAATTCAAAATTGAAGTATACAGGCTTTTGATTTTAGATGGCAATTTAAGCATTCTCAAATGAATAAACTTAGGTGTTGGCCATCTCTAGATGGCCCTTCTGGAAGCATGGGCTTTTGTTGATCTTGCTGCATAAGGCAACAAATGCATACGTATCAGTGATATGTTGGTATAGTTTCTTTGTATATAAGATGTTTGTTTTGTTCACAAATGCATGTGAGATATGTTGGTATAGTTTCTTTGTATATAAGATGTTTGTTTTGTTCACAAATGCACTTATCAATAGTTAAAAGTTTGGTGCTGTAGAGTGATGCTATGTGTATAGAGGTCCTTCGAAAAGTTCCAAGTTTCTATTGAAAATAAGTTGAGCCACCCGTAATAGGCTTGTAGTACATTCTCCTTATTTGAGGGCTTTCACATTACCAACATTCTTGACTATTAAAGCCCTCATTAACATTGAGGGCCGAGGCTATTATAACTTTGCATATTTGTGGGTTCCCCATAGTAAAGAGAATCTGAATGTATTTGAAATTTTCCATCAAGCAATGGAAGAGAGAATTTCCTCACTATGGAGGTGACACAAATATGTTTGATGCACGGAATCTGAATGGACAGCCACACTCTTTGAAACATTATAACTTTGCCTCTATGCTGTTGCAAATATAAAAAAATGGTAAAAATACTAAAAGCAGAATATTTACAGGGAACGTCATAGTCAAAGTGGCTTGCCATTGTCATCTGCATCCATTCACATGTACATGGTGCAATTATGCATGTAATTGTTGGTTGGCTGTTGACATGATATTCATAATATGGATGTAAATATTAGATGTCACTGGTCTCTGTTATCTTGTTTCGACACACATTTTCTCTTTTTTTTTAATGAGTAATTTTTCTTGAATAATAGTACATTATCATCATTGTTATAATAAAAAAAAAAATCTAAATAAAGGCAAGCAGAGCTAATTTCTTTGAATTGTTTCCATCTTTTTGAATAATCAGGATGGTTACAGAGGATTTTATTCTCGAAATACGCTAGAGTTGAATCCAAAGGTTGTCAATGATATCCACAAACGTGGGGGCACTATGCTTGGAACTTCTAGGGGTGGCCATGACACCGCTAAGATAGTGGACAGTATTCAGGACCGTGGCATCAATCAAGTAATTTAGGGTTAGAATTTCAGAAAGTTTCGAGAAATGCATAACAACTCCGTTCAGCTCATCAGTGAAAACAAGGATTACTTTGAACAGGTGTATATCATTGGTGGTGATGGAACTCAAAGAGGTGCTGCTGCTATATATGAGGTTGGAAAAATTCATTATTTTATGTTTTTGAACAGATGTCAATAGTTTATAATTTTAATGTTCACTTGTATATGTGTAGGAAATAAGGAAGCGAGGTATGAAGGTAGCTGTTGTTGGTATACCCAAGACTATTGACAATGACATTGCAGTAAGCAATCCTACCAAACATTTTTATTCAATTATATTTCTAAATTTACAGTTGAAAAATATCATCACATATCTTGCATTAGGTGATTGATAGGTCTTTTGGTTTTACTACTGCTGTGGAGGAAGCTCAAAGGGCCATCAGTGCAGCTCATACAGAGGCTGAAAGTACAGAAAATGGAATTGGTCTCGTCAAGTTGATGGGCCGTTACAGTGGTAAGCATTACAAATAAATATTTACTTGTCAAATCAAACAAACTTTTGGGTTTCTAGTGAAGATCCATGAGTATTTAATTATCTTTCATGAGCTTCAATGCAGCATGCTGTATCACAGACAGAGATTTGAACAGTTCCATTTGAACTTGATTGATCTTCATGTATACAATAACACATGCTTCAATGATAGGATGTGGTTTTCCCAGCGTGACCAGAGAAAGGACTGCCCGGACGTTGTCCCCTCCTTGCTTGAAATACATCAGGGGTATCTTTCCCAAGGGGGGAAGAATGTTATAAAATAAAGTCCATGATCTGAGCGTTCGGCCGGTTCAGACAGATATGAAATCGGACACCTTTTGGTCTCTCCTATGCATGGCCAAAGATCTTGAGACTAGACATAAGGATATATTCATGTGCTCTAAAACAAGCAATCCACTTAGCCTAGTGGTTAAGTCTCTAGGATGGGAAGGGAGGGGGTCTTAGGTTCAACCCTAATGGGGTGCATGGGAAGAGAGTTTTGCCCAAAGAGCTTGAGAGCCTTCTAACTCAAGTTAACACGAGTTAACTTGAGTCCAAAGAGATTTAACTTTGAGTGCCAAGTAGGCCTACCACTATGGACTTTAGTGGAAGGTGCGAAAACAGTGGTGGAGATCACACATGCACTTGTGGACTCCAATTACATTTGTGGTCCACATTGATTCGAGTAGCTATATATAGAGGCATAGGGTTGGAAGGAGAGTCATCTCTCTAGCACATGGTGGTCATAATAGTCTAGTTGATTACAATTCCCTACCTTCACTAAGGAGTGAGCTTATCCACTCCCTGGGCCCCTATCACATGTGCCCCCTAGGCCCCCTATGAGACTCTAGTGAAGATATCACGATCTTCATTTATGTGGAAATGAATATAATCATCTCTCATCAAGCAAAGAAAAACATTGGATATCAAATGATATTCCAAACTTAACAAGTGTATACTACTCTTTTATTTTCCTTGGTTTCTTAAAAATCAGCATACCATGAATAATGTTACCATGATGCATTAAAGTGAATATGAATGTAGTAACATTTGTATAAATTAATTCTCCTTTATCAGAATCAGAATTATATACCCCAACAAAATTTTGAATTCAATAATATTAAGGGGGAAAAAAGTAAAGGGCACAATAAAAGCGGGTATCTTTTCACCCGCCCTTCTTTCAATGAAGATGAATGAAACTTTGATTATGCTAAACAAAAGAATTTCAACATTCCTATATTTCATCTTCCTTTACATGCATATGTGCTAATATGTATGCATGATGAACCAAAATGATATAAGGGAACATATAAAGTGAAGGGAGCTTCCTTGAGATGATCCATTGGTCCTTGCTATCTTCTTCCATGTTTTGAAAAGTAGCTTTCCCTCAAGCCTTCAATCATCTTGTATCTGAGGAAGCGTTGAAATCCACTTGCATCCGTACACCTTTCCTTTCACTTTCTCAAACACAAATAAAATGTTTCTCCTCAACATTGGGACATCATAAAAATATTCCAAGAGAGTGAAGTAGGATTTCCCTACTTTTACCAACTAACAATGATACATTTAATAAGTCTAAGCACTTGAATGCACGGTGATCTTTTCTTTGCTAGGTTCTGAATTGTAATTTGACATATTCTGTTGGTTTTGGCACACTTTATAAACCAAGAAAACGATCAAAATGTTTCAAAAACCTTCTTGAAATGAAGCAAATAAATTTCGAGCACCTGCAAATGCTTGATTTCTCTACCTCAAAAATTCTCGCCAAATGTACAAATAGCTCAAAAACATGCTTCTCAAGTAGATTGATTAGTAGGAAGTGAAATCATATCATCTGGACATTAAGCGGTGAAGTTATGCATCCCGGAATGTTAGGTAGAGGTCTTGGTAAAATTGCCAGATTGAAGTAGAAAATTCAAATCTTCTTGCAATCTAAATATTTCTCTAGATTTGCGCACTTTCCCTCTTTGAAAAAACCCATTAAGCACTAAAATCCGAGCTTGGATGAGAAAGATATGACCAAAAAAGTATTGGCATGTACACAATTTTTGAGAGAGGGGGAGTGAAATTGGGTGGATGAGGGGTCTTTCAGAGTCCAAAATACCTAGCTAATAAAGATTTTCTTAAAATTTCTTTCCTCTTAATGAGAGTCTATATGGGTACTATACATATACATGGTTTTCCCTGAAATTCCTTATCTAAACCTCTTCCTTCGACTCTCCAAAAATGGAGGTTTGCTAAAATCATGTCTTGTAATATCCCAAAAAAAGTGATGAAAGGTGGAATCCAGAGGCGAAGAATGCCTCTAGTACTCATCGGTTTCATGAAGCTAATGGTTCCATAAGGAAGTTCATGCTCTGTCCTCTATGTGCGCCAAAATTCTTCCCCAAACCCTTACGTATGCCCCCTTTTTAACTCTCCAAAGATGAGAGTTTGTAAAGAAAATGCTTTTTGTACCTATTTGTAGAGCTTCATATCTTCTTCCTAGAGGTCCACGCAAGCTTGTGACAATGTCGACGGAGAGAAATTTATCTCACATGCATCATTTCTTTCGGATAAACAACCTATAAGAGCGCAATTGTGCTTCTTGGTTATTTCATCAGCTATAAGGAGAAGACTAAGTTCCTTCCTCCCTCAACGCTCACGGGTGGCTGTCTGGCAACGGTCTTTACTCTGACGGATATTCGTTAGTCTGAAAGCTTCCCTCTGTTTGCATGCGTTCTAGTGTTGGCCAAGGATCGATACCCTGATGCCAAATATAACAACCTTTTTGTTGAAGGAGTCCATAGAAGCTCGCGATGGCAGCTTGATGAACACACAAAGAGTTGTTTCTTCCAAACCACTTGACCATGCTTGCATAATCATCTCTCATGAGTCTCATAAGATCCTATCCTTTCTTCTACCTTAGAAAAGCAATAACCCCCATGCCTTGTCAAGTGGCATGAGCTTTCTACTTGCCCTTTATATAAGGAGTGATTCCTATCCCAAGGTCATGACGTACCCCTTTCTAGGGAGACTCCAAGACAAAGGGCATTGACACTGGTGGCTACAAGGAAGATGATGTGACCCTAACGATCGTGCACTTGCACCTGACACCTATGGCAAGGTGCAACTACCGAGGCCAAGATAACTACAACTCCCCTATCCAAGCCACCACTCCTTGTATAACACTTTTCCTAAATATTTGTTGCCTCCTTGCTCTATATAAAGGAACCATTCAAGGCACACAAAGAGACCATTGAGAGGCCTAAGACAGAGAGGTATAGAGAGGATCCCTATCTCTCTTCTAAGAGCTCTGCTAAGTTAGTTACTCTTATTGTGGAGGTGACAAGACCTTCTAACATTACTTCTTCCCTTGCAAGGAAATCTGTGCTAGTTGGTGCTAGCCAGATGGTAACCTTGAGGGGCACTTAGGGAGGTACACTAGTTGTATTCACTCCATCTTGTAAGTGATGTAGTGGTTTCCATACTTGTCTCGTAGCATTCTTGAAGTGATCATTCTAGGAGAAGTGCATTTGCATTCCTTACACCTATACACATAGTTTCACCACCTACAGACACTTGGAACATCACTTGTGGAAACTCTTTTCATATGCTTGCTAGTGTTGGAGGTATGGGCTTTTTCAACTTGGAGGAGGCATCCCCATCAACTTCAAGGTGTTCAGACATATACTTCTTGTGAGTATACTTGCTTGATGGAGACTATATTTAGCCTTTGGAGATTATAGGAGTTATTTGACAACTTGTGCTCAACTCCTTATATATCAAGCACATCTTCTATGCTATCTTGTAACTTTTATCTTGTAGTGTAATGATAAATTTGGAGCATGACTCCTTTCATCTCTTTCATATGCATTCTTCTCTTCATATTATTGTCTCTATTTTCTCTATCTCTCTCCGTTCAATTGTTGCATATTTGCTAACACTTTGGTATCAAAGTGGGAAAATATAGAGTACAATAGAATATGGACACATGTAGGAAGATAAAATCTTCATGACATGTTCAAATCAAAAAGCTCAGCTGCATATTCAGCAATGGGTATCAAGTCATTAACCTATATGAAGAAGCTGAATACTATTTTGAAGAGTTCACTCCAACAAGGTTGATATTGAAGAAGAATAAGATTTTAGCTATTACAGAAGCAACAAAATTGTGGACATCTCATATATCGAGAAAAGTGCAGGAAATTTAACAAAGTCACATGGGGATGCGTCCCGGGGTCCGAGGGATGTCGGGACGCCATCCCCTAAAGCTAAGATATGGGGATGCCTAACTGGGACGTATTTTTTGCCAAAAAATATCAATTTTTTTTTCCTCTCTTGGAATTTTAGAGTCCACTCTAGGGGTTTCTCTAGAACCATGTTGAGGGCCATAAACAACCATAAATAGAGGCCATTGGTCCCTCAAAACACAAGCTTATCTTCAGTTTTAAGTTTTTCTCCGTGGATCTCACGTGTATGGCTTAGCTACCATCAACCTTGCATATTCAGCAACCCTCTTTAGTCTTCACCCTCTTAGCTCTTTCTTCATCTTTCTTCTCTTTTCTCCATAGTTATTACATTTATATTGTAGTCTCTAGATTTTTTTGATTCTACTTTTTAGAATCTACACTGGTTCTTTTTCTTGATGCATAGTATGATGTAACATCTTTTTGCTCGCATGATAATGTGATATCATAACTATGTCACATGATCATTGACTCTTGAGTCTTAGTTCTTTTTATGAATATGATATGTTTATATGATGATGATGATGATGTAGAATCTTTTTTCTATAATGATAAATATATATATGGAAACTTCGAATGTTCAAATTTCAACATGCTTCATATATGTTTCTACTCGGAACCCTTTAAAAAAATAATAATAATAATAATATAGTTTTGTTGTTATTGGTCATTTCATATATAAGCACATTCATTGTACATTACCTCCATTTGATATTTTTTTTTTAAAATCAGCATTTTTCTAGTGTAGTCCCAGGAATGCATCCACGGGCACCTTAGGCTCCAGCCTTGTCTCGAGGACACCACCGTTCCTGTCCCCATCCTCGTCCCCGTCCGCGTCCCCTGGTGACTTTGAAATTTAAGCATAATGCTGGAATTTCCTATCTATTTTCTGGAATTTTTATTTTATTCACGAACAGACATATATAGATTACAAAATCAACCTTCTCATGCTCCTTGAAGTTAGTCAACCTTGTATGGGGGTTGGCAAACATGTCTCGGTGTTCATGAAGGAAGATTTTTACGCAAAAAGCAAGGAGTTTTGTCTTGTACATGAGAAATTTTACAAAGAGGATCAACATGTGGTTGGTTTGTATGTAACACCTTCTTGTATGTGTGTATGTGTGTAATAGGTGTAGATGAAAGCATACAACCTTGATTTTAAAAGACTTTACCAACCTTGATATTCTTGGAAGTATGTTCGAGTCTATATTCTATCTCAACAATAACATCCCTTTATCGTCTCTATCCTTCTAGGTACTTGTTTGAGAAGAGTGAGGGATGTGTGAGTACTACTTGGTTGAGAAGAGTGGGGGATATGTGAGTGCTCTTTGTGATGTATGTTTGGAGAGTGCGCTTCATGTCAAAGGTCCTTGAAAATTATACAGGTACCAATGCTTTCGATGACTACAACAAATATACCTATCTGACATATGCCCTGAGTGTCAAGTTAGGAGGGGAATTGTTAGCAAATCATCAATAATGTGTCAAATGGGCAAACCTTTCACTAGGGGAGCCCTATGTGCAGGTCTATATTATGAATAAAGATTGCTCAAATTTTGCATAGAAATGGTTACTGTCTTTGAGGAATGGTCAAGTTTATGGTCAAAATTTTTATCACATATTCTTGTAATGCTCTTTGAGAGCTATCCAACCATATATAACACTTGTGTGTTTGGCACCAATATCAAGGTCAAATCTCAAACCCTAATTTCAGATTGTATAAGAAAAGGACTTTAAAAAGTGAAAAGCAACTATGGCACATGTCATTAGTAGATTAAACCTAGCATATTAAATCCAATGGTCAATAACAATCCACACTATAAAAAAAGCTTGCGGCAGCTTTTTTCTAGAAATCCCGAAAATACACATCACCCAAGATAGTTCTGGCGTGAGATTTTTTGCCAGCTTTTATGGAAAAGCAGCCGATGACTGTAGTCTATATAATGCCTAAGTCATGAACACTTGGAGCATCATTTGTGCCATGTGGAAGCTCTCTTCATATGCTTAAGCTAGCGTTGGAGGTGTCGTCTTCTTCAACTTGGAGGAGGTGGGATCTTCATCAACTTCAAGGTATGCAGCCATATACTTCTTGTGAGTATACTTGCTTGAAGGAGGTTCTCTTGAAGGAGATCATATTTAGCCTTTGGATATTATAGGAGATATTGGACAGCTTGTGCTCTGCAGCTTGTATAGCAAGAACATATTCTATGCCATCTTGTAACTTCTATCTTGCAATGTAATGATAAATCTAGAGCATGGCTCCCTCCATCTCTTTCATGCGCAGTCTTCTCTTCATTTTGTCT
Organism: Ceratopteris richardii; assembly: GCA_020310875.1. Classification (NCBI taxonomy): domain Eukaryota; kingdom Viridiplantae; phylum Streptophyta; class Polypodiopsida; order Polypodiales; family Pteridaceae; genus Ceratopteris; species Ceratopteris richardii. Next base: position 116,046,092 of record CM035419.1, on the reverse strand, counting down.
CTATTTTCTGTATCCCTCCTTATCAATTGTTGCATATTTGCTGATAGACTTCGTATTGCAGGATGGAACTTGGAGTAGATGACGCCTTACCTGACCTATATAGAGAGTATCTTGGTGTAGGGAGCACCTCAATGTAGCCATGAATCCACATTATGTGAGCCCAACACTCTTGCCTCCACTCATGAATTGTCATGGTACTCTCTCCACCATAGTTGTAAGGAACATTTTTGCAGCAGGAAAGGCAATGGGTTGGCAACATAGCAACATTTGGAGAGGGCATTACAGTTTTATTTATTTATTTTTTTAAAATTTTTCTTGGGCTCGATATTTAGGATTCTAGCACACATGTGTGAGATATAGTTGATATATCATGTAATTCACTCAGGAGTCAGTACATATTAGAATCTAGATGTCATATAGTATATTAGAGTCTAGACATCATATAGTTACTAGTATGTAGTGCATCAAATGATACTTTGTAAACGGCTACCAGTTATGACTCATGAGTCATGTCTCGTGACATGTTACATGTACAAATTGATCAAAGTCATGAAAAACATAAGTCATTGAAATTATGATTCTTTGATTGTTTATAGGGTTTTTGCACGTGAACAAGAGAGGAAATGGAAAGCATGTGAAATGCATCGTGTTTCATTGCAACTATGCTCTCTATAGAGTGCTATTTGACACTATCATTTCTTACATGTCCTCATTAAGCGTTCTGAGTGTTCTGAGTCCTGGACTCTAAGCCCTTATATCACATTGCATATCTCAGAGACTTGATCTTTCGGGGACCTCTGTGATGCTTGCATATTCACGACTTCATATGAAATGATGGAGAGCTTCAGTATAGATTTCATGCCGTATGGTCTTGAGATCTATGATCATATGACCTGCCATGGAGATTACCTGGTTAAAATGCGATCCTGGTTCCAAGAGCATGATGAGCAAGCCTTGTCCTTCTATGATAGTGAAGGGCAAGGAGCTGCACTTAGGAGGCTTTCTGAATCGAGCCAATCTCTTTGCACCAAGAAAGCAGTTTACTGGATGCAAGAGAGGAGGGAAAATCCTGGGAGTAAAACAACTGCTGATGAACTTGACACATGACAGCCTCCACTTATAGGTGCTCAGCCTGCCAAGACCTAGTGATGATATAGCCCAGCCCCGAAGCAGCTGTAGCATTAAGCAGGAATGCGTGGGGTAGTTCCTTGATAAAGAGACGAAAAATGGTAAGGAGATCTGGCTGCATGGGTAGGAAGATATCTTCTTTGCAATATAGGATTTGTCAATCCTAGTTCTATGCTGTCAATCACTAAAAGTGTGACATGTTGAAGAATACTGGTAGAGCACGTGATGCTTGTGTTGTGGTTAATAGAAGAAATCATATCAGAGCACTAGGATCAATTCATCATATAATATGTCGACCTTGGGTTTGTGCCAAAGAAAACTTTGCTATATGGTATATAGATTCCTCAATACTGGCCACAAGAATGTATATTTAGAGCATTTTCTATATTGTGCATATAAACCAATACTCCTGTGAAAGATTGTGAAGGAAAAGAAACTGATTGTCTCTCATATTGGATTGAACAATCGCAATGACTTTTACTTATTTTTGTCTCTAAATTTCTTTGCCTAAAATCAGTTAAATGTTTTTATGATTATTGTAGGTTACATCGCAATGTATGCTACTTTAGCGAGTCGTGATGTGGTAAGTCGTGAAGTTAGGAACTTAAGTAGCTCATACAACAGAGTCCGGACTCGAGAAAATGATTATCGGTTTCTGTCTTGGCAGGATCTATGCCTGATACCAGAGGTGCCCTTTTATTTGGAAGGCGAAGGCGGGATTAATGAATTTGTTCTGAAGCGTCTGAAAGAGAATGGTCACATGGTAATAGTTGTTGCAGAAGGAGCAGGACAAGAACTTCTAGGAATAGAAAAAAATACAAGTACTCGTGATGCATCAGGAAATCAATTATTGCATGATGTAGGGCTGTGGTTGTCTGCGAAGCTGAAGGTGACTAAATGGTTTTGCTGATTATTAAAATAGTGGCATTTTTCCTTCACACTTTTATCGTTGAAATTTAGTGACGGATGTATAAATGCAGGAGCATTTTTGTGCAACAAAGGGAGAGGGCCTGAATTTGAAATACATTGGTAGTACCAAGTTGAATCACAAATGTCTCATATATATGTTGCCATCCAACAGTCTTATTTTCATTTTTCTAACCATATGCACTTGCAGATCCTACCTATATGATACGTGCAATACCTAGCAATGGTTCAGACAATGTTTATTGCACTTTGCTGGCCCAAAGCGGCATCCATGGGGCTATGGCTGGATATACTGGCTATACAGTTGGTCCTATCAATGGACGGCATGCATACATACCAATCTGGGTAAGGCATAATCCCCTCAGAAAGTTTACTTTGTGTTATTTTAATAGAGTGTGTGATGATATCAATGTGCATAATCCCCTCAGAAAGTTTACTTTGTGTTATTTTAATAGAGTGTGTGATGATATCAATGTGTTGCAGAGGGTAACCGAGAAACAGAATCAAGTAAATATTGCTGATCGAATGTGGGCAAGGCTATTGTCTTCCACACATCAGCCAGCCTTCATAAAGCCACACAAGGATGATAATGAACCTCAACAAAGAGCTTCTGATTAAGCTCAAAACCAGCCATGTTAAAGATCCCAGTCGAGAATGGAGATCTGTCGTTTAGGTCAATTATCTTTATACTAGATTTTTCACAGCTTCTGTAATAAAAGACCCAGAATCCATTCTCTTACTCATGACCCTCAAAATTTTCCATGCTGCACTGTTGAGTCAATGATGTTTATACTAGATTTGGCTCTGCTTCTGTGATAAACAAAACCATTCTGTATCCATTTTCCAATGCAATAAAGAGAAAGATATAGCCAACCCATCTTCAAGTGCTTGTTTCTGTTAACACTTACACCACAACTGAGTATTGATGCATCTTACTCTTTCAATCATTTAACTTCACAGTCTGTACAAGATTATGGGGATATGCTGCATGCTGAGGTCAATACTGAGGTCCACATGTGCAATTATGTTGGGGTCACAATCCTCCAATTCTCTGATGCCTTCCAGTTGGCCTACCATCGGAGTGCAGATTTATGCACAAACGTCATGGGTTTCTCCTGTAAAGAGCTTTCGCTGCTCCAGGTTCTCTTAGTTCTTTTGTGAGCAATTCCTTTATGTATGAATCTTTCTGCACGATCTTCTCGGCAGTGCAACAAAATGCTAGGTGTGTAACTGAGAATGGCGCGCGCGCACGCGCGCGCACGCACACACACACACACACACACACACACACACACACACACACACACACACACACACACACGCGAGGCACATGCAGGATGTGTTTTCAAGAGGATCAGAGTAAATTGAATGCAGTTACTCTCGTGTGAATATCAGAAAAATATTTGGTATCCTTCATACAACTCTGCCCCCTCTAGTATAAGACAAGTGGCACAATAAGTTAGGTATCACATGTACAATACATATATTTTATATTATTTTGAGGTTAAGTGTCCTGTGTTACGTCATATGTATCATATATACAATATGATGACATAAATATACATGTCAAAACATACAAAGATTACAATTTATGGTAAAATTTAGTACTATCATTCATGATATGTATAGGCATACGTGTATGTATAATGTTTGTGTATATTTTACCCTTTTTACTATTTTTTTTTTCGTAAAGGAACATTGCATTAACAACTTTCACAACCGTAGAAGAGGTTCGCAGGTACAATAGTTACAAGGCTCTATGGAGCCATCTAAGAATGTATGGGTAATGATCTCAATAGAAGCTCAGATGTCGTTTGACAATAGTGAGCTAGTTAAGAGCAAATCATTCCCATAGGATTCTTCCTAGATCATCATTTTCAAACAGGAGCCTCTAAAAAATTAAGATATCATGATTGCCAAATAAACCATAGGATCTAGAAGCACAATTGATATGAAATTCTATGTGAGCTTTGGACGGTAAAAGAGTAAAGTTTGAAGGTGAATTTGAACACTGATAGTCTCCTAATAATAGAAATCAAAGCGTTGCACTCTCAAGTCCCCACATTGTGAGTAAGGAAAACAAATTTACGAATGATTATCCTGAAAATAATCATATGTGAGTCCTCCCACAACTATTCTCTAGAGGAGTACTCTATAATGCAATGTCAAGTGAATTTCTAGATGTCTCTGCACCTCTTAGTCCACCATCCTAATTCCTCTTATAATTGCCAATGTGGGTTACAAGTGTTTATTAAATCCAATGATGACCTAAGCACTACATAGTATGATGTGGTTGAATTGTCAAACCATTTTTGCATACCACAGTCCACCATCCTAATTGTTCTTATTTTTGCCAATGTAGGTGACAAGTTTTTATTAAATCCAATGATGACCTAAGCACTACATAGTATGATGTGGTTGAATTGTCAAACCATTTTTGCATACCACTCAGTTTCCAGTCTAAGTATTGTTGAGTGGATAGCATGGGCATAGGCAATCTAACTTCATCAAAGATGTTGTGAAGATGCAACCACTTTGCTTGTGTCTTGTACATCTTTTGTCCTTTTAGAAGTTGAATCCATTGCACAACAATATGGAAGCATGGACTCAGTGCACTACATCTTTACTATGGAAATAACATGCATTAGATCCTAAACAAGAAACCAAAGTTGGAGCCCAAAGTATTGATCAATAAAGAGATTCTGATCCCAAAGAGTTAAGATTTTCTCTACGACTTCCATTCCAATAAGGAAAAGGTACCAATATTTACATGATCGTACAAGTACAGTAGCAATTTGGAGTGCAACTTAAATGGCACATATGACTATATTTTAGTCCAAACACCAATATCCCATTGTCGTTTGGAATAAGTGGATAGAACAAAGGATAAGTAATCATTGAATTGACTTTGCATGAAATTTTGCAAGGAAAATGCACTACTTATGGAGGATGGACCATGAGATGAATAGTACCTATATCCTCATTTTTTTTCATGTTTGTTTGGTGGGAAATCAAGCACATGGGATTATGGATTGTGAAAACTTTGTTTTAAAGAGAAAATCTTTAATTGGCAAAATGAATGATCTTAAATAGTACTCATGCTAGTTTTGTGAAGGTAAGTAGTTGTATAGTTGCAAAATGCTATGTGTGAAGTGAAATGGGCACTCACTTGCTCTCCATTGTAGAGAGAACTATAGACTCAATTGAATCTTTATTTTGGATATTTTTTGAACTTGCAATGGAGAGTTGTGACATTACAACCATGAGGACACCATTGGGCCTTATGAATTTTGGGTATGTTAGAGTGAGGAAGGATATGAAGATGCACACCCGAGCAAATAAGTAGATTGACATAGGAAGAGCTGGTTTGAATAGCTCTCTCTTGATAGACGATGAATGATGATAAGTAATTGAGAATAATTGAAGTGAGAGCTATATGTGAATCCCCAAGTATTGAGAGCTATATGTGAATCCCCAAGTACTATGTACCACCACATATGCAAATGTCATGTATATGTGGTAACATGGGGAAAAAACCTTTAGCTAGATCTAGAGTAAAAAGTGCCCACACATAGGAAAGGGTTCCCATTAGAACTACTCGAGGGATACATAAGTGCAACAAATCCTCCTTGAGAAAATGATGTGAACACATATTGGGTGTGAGATTGACCCCCACAAGGTAATAAGCCTAAATCTTTGCCAAAAGCTTCAAATTTGTATAATGGAAGAGCTTTGGTGAATATGTCTGCTACATTGTCTTTTGTAGACACATATACCAAATCAATATCTCTAGTATGAATGCACTCTCTACCATAATGATAATGACCTCAATGTGCTTTACGCATGCATGAAATGCCAGATTTCTTGCAACCATTATTGCAATCTGATTGTTAGTGAAAATATGTATACATGCATCAATATCCATGCATAGATCCATTAACAAGCATGTCAATAATATAATACACTCCATTATAGCTATGAATATTGCCATGCACTCAACTTCATAACTTGATACAGACAATGTACTTTTTTCTTGCTCAACCAAGATATGCATGATCCTCTAAGTAAAAAGCAATTACCACAAGTGGACACTTGTATATCATAGTAATCATCCCAACCATTGTTTATAGAAGCAAGCAAACATGGATGAGCATCTCTACCATAAAGATCCCCAAAATTCAAATTCCTTTGAGATTATTTAAACTAAAGTACTTACACTGTGCACAAGATAGCTGAGAGTTCCAAGTGCTTGTGATTGAATACATTGGATATGGATTGGGTATTTATAGGCTATAAGATCCAAAAAGAAAAGCTATGAACATCCTTAAAAAAGTTTCTTTTTGGAAAAGATTGATGAAGGTATATTCTATTTTTGAAAATTTCTCTTTTGCTTTAATGACTTAGCACCATGCTTTACGTGGCCAACTTTTAAATTTCTATTTGATTTTCCTTTAGGTTTCATATTGGCTATGGTAGCTAATGTGAACACCTGGAACATATTAATTTGTGGACCGAATAGAGTCTATTTTGCTAGCCTTATATCTGATTGGAAAGCTCTATTCTAGCAATATAAGAATATGTAAAAGTCTCCACACCCAAAATTTGACCAACTTTGATCACCCTTTGACCAACACCTAATGGAGGTTGACTAATGTTGATTTAAAAATTGTTGATTTGGTAACAATTGTTCCTAACCTAACACTAGGGGCATATGTTAGGTATAAATATTGAAGAAGATTGTGGTAGTTGTACACTTATGTTCACAAATCATGCAAAGTATCCACTAACATACAAAATGACCTTTGGTACAAAGGAAACTGCTCAATAACGCAGAACAATCACATATCCCATACTTTTCTCAACCAAGTACTAATTGAAAAGATAGAGACAACAAAAGGATGCTATGTTTTAAAATAGAATATAGACTAAAATATATTCTCAAGGTTTTCAAGGTTTGCCAAGCCTCTCAAATCAAGATTATATACTCTAAGACATAGTTGGTTTCTTCAACCACTCCAACCACCTCATCTTCAAGTTGTGCTTCTACCGTTGCAACCTATGCCTTCTTTTCGTAACAAAGCTTTGCTTGATTTGTTTCACCTCCAAAAAATTTGCATGAATTGCCTGTATAGCAATCTACCTCTTTATGATTTGTTCTTCGACAAAGTTTGCATTTGTTGAATTCCTTGTTGACTCTTGTTGCAAATGCACTGTCTCCTTTACCTTCTTCTTCTTTAAGCCTTTTCTCCTCCTTTTGTATGGTTGCTATTGATTAGTCAAGATTAGGATTAGTTTGGTATTTAGAATAGTAAAAATCATATTTAGGAAGAGGGTAGACTCTTCAAGAGTATTTCCATTTGAGGTTCTCAAATGGAATCATCCATCCCAAAAAGTTGAGCCATATAGCTCTTGAATTTTTGAAAATGCTATGCCACTGATGTAGAGTAATCTATTTCTAACTCATAGATGGAAATTAATAATGATGCAAGGTATTGTTGTGTTCTTGCACAAAATATTCCCTCCAATTTTATCCAAGCTTCACTTGTACTGATTCCTACAAGGTGATCTATATGTTCATTACTTAAATGGATACCTATAGTGGAAAAAGCTTTTCTACTCCTTGATATAGATTCTACATCTGTGTCTTGACTTGATGTTGGAGCCCCTCTTGATGTTGATGCTCCTCTTGCTTGAGAGCTTCCACTACCACTTATGGTGAGGAAGACGAAGCACTTTGAGCTTGGGATCAATGAAATTCTTGGGCAATTTTTGTGTGTAACCAATGCCTTCTTCTTGCCACTTTATTTCAACTTCAACCTCATCCCATAGATCATTGATCATAAGATAATATTGGAGCCTTTTCTACCATGTATGGAAGTTGTCGCCATCGAACCAATTTTGCTACCATACATATTCTTTATTTCAATTTTTACATATTCTTGCATCACTCAAAGAGATCTCCTCTTTGTACTAGAAGTTAAAGCAAGTACTCAACACACCTCACATGCCTTGCTTCGATTCCAAATTGTTAGCAAATAAGAGTAAGTACCCTTAATCTACCTCATAATTAAGTAAAAGAGCAATAGTGAGAGTAGAGATAGAGAGACTACTACACACAAAGAAAGTAAATATCCACTTACACTAACTAATACAAAAGTACTTAATGTGCACAAGGTAGTTGAGAGTTCCAAGTGTGCATGGTTAAATACATTGAATATGGTATGGCATATATAGTCTATAAGCTCTAACAAGGGAAGCTATGAAAATCCTCAAAAAAAAGTTTTTTTTTCTCAAAAATCTTGGTGATAGTATAATCTCATGTTTCCCAAAAAAATTTGATTTTGCTTTAATGACTTAGTGCCATGCTTTTTTGTGGGAAAATTTTTAATTTTTATTTGATTTTCCTTTAGGTTTCACATTGACTAGTGTAGCTTTTGTGAACACATTGAACATATATTTTGGTGGACCAAATAGAATCTATATGAAGAAAGATCTCTTTGAGTGATGCAAGAATATGAAAAAAATATCCACACCCAAAGTTTGATAAAATTTGCATCCTTTTACCAACACCTAGCGAAAGGTTGACTAATGTTGATTTGCTAACAAAAAATTTTCAATCATAGTTAAAAATATCTTAAAGTAAAAAACTAAACCATTTTTTGCTATCATAGGATACACCAATATGGCATATTGCATCATCAATGAAGGTAACAAAGTAGACATAGTTTCCAAAAGATGGATTCTTAACTAGACTGCATATAATCACCATGGATAAGTTGCAATCACGTATTATGTGTCATATCATATTTAGGAAAAGAAGCATGATGCATTTCTCCAAGTATACAAACTTCTCATGCATGCTTTTCAATAGACTTGAGTGTCACGAAACCAATATCTATATCCTTGTTTTGAAACTAAAACAATCTATTGACCAAAATGAGCATGCAATAACTCCATTTCAGCCACAGAAGAAGTATGAATAATCAAGGAATTTGAGACATCTCTTATAAGTATCAAAAAGATACAAATCATTCAGATGGCAAGAATCCTTTGGGAAACGAAAAATGAATGATCCATCTATAATGATTTAATTAAAAATTTCCAATTGGTCTTTCAAATCCTTGATGTGTGTAACATATACATGCGCTAGCTCATTCTTTGTCATATATATAGGTGTTGTAGAAGAAAGAAGTCAAGAAAAGAAGGCCCCCAAAATTTTCATTTTTTAAGCCCATTTTCTTTCAAAATCCTTTGTAAAATTTCAAAGAGCCATGTAAATGTTTTAGAGGAGTCCTCTAGATGCATGATTCCTAAACATTGTAACATTAGCCTTGTACAATAATAGGAATTGATTGATTCATAGGAAAAGTGCCGATCTCCTATGTGAAAGAACCATTTTTAGGGCACATGTATGTAAGTCACTTTGTGACTCTTTGTAAAGGACCTTTTTGCCATTTTAAGAAAACAAACTGAAAATTTTGAATTTGCTTCTTCTTGCCTATGTATCATCTTCTTCATGAGCTTGTATATGTGTGTGATGCATGAAATGTGTGTCTAGAGGTGTAATCTACCCTTCCTCTTCTCTTTTTGCCATTATAGTGCATGTGTGAAGCTTCGTGAGATGTGGAGAAAGAGTTGGTGTTTCCTACCATTCAGTATTTTGTTCATAACTCAAAGTGTGTTTATCAAATTAAGCTAAAAATATGACTATTGAATGTGTATCGTTGAGAGCCTAAAAAAGAACCCGCTATTGACTATAGTTGGCTATTGAAGCTAAGAAATATGGCTTGATTTGTTCTTACCACTGTAGCAAGTATCGTGACATACATTTGCAGTGAAGTAGGTGACCTAATTTTCATATATAGCTTTCATATTCACTTCATTTGCCATTATGTAAGAACATGTCCTCATACACTTGATACGTCTATGTCCATGGATTGATAAATTAAAGCATGTATTAATCCACCACTATATGCACTTGTTGGTGAGTGAGGTATAGTCTCATTCGCCACAAGGCCATAAGACACCATGAGATTAGGTACACACATGTTTTTTGGCACCCTTGCCAGGGACAAGTCCAATCAAGGTGTCTACATGATGGTTATAGATATGATTTGAAGATATTGAGCGTGAAGAAGTGTTGAGTTGTGTGGCAAGTCAAAACGTTTCTTGCACTTGTTACTTCATACATCTAATGTGTGTGTGAAAAGTTATTAGGTTTAGGTTTCAGAATGAAGGAATTAGAGGAAGTGGAAGTAAAGGAGTGTAAGGAAGTAGGATAAAACTTTTTTTGCAAAAAAAAAAAAAAAAAAAACATCTTCTATCCTTCAGTTTCTGGTTCTAGCCAGAGACTAAAACCAAGAATCACCAAAATTGTGTTCACTTGTTTTTACACAATTATCTTGGAAGAGCTTTTGGCAATCGGTATTGTTGATCGAGTATCATGGAGAATGTGGAGTGTATAAAGAATTTATTTGCAAGAACTTGTGGAAATACTCCTTGAAGTGAGAAGTAAATGTTGGAGTTAGACGTCTGCAGAAGCACGCGAACAGCACAAGGAAGAGGAAGAAGCTTGGAGCACAACACACAAGACTGAATGTATTACTAGAGAATGTACAAAGATAAGTAGCCCATTAGGGCAATAGGCGTATATACAAGCCGGAGGAAAAAAACCTCCTAAAGAGGGAAAAAAGTGCCCCGGCGGTCCTAGAGTGTTCACACACATCACTACCTAAATATATCAACAAATCCCCCCTGGGAGTGATGCGGTGAACAAGGAGCTGGCACTTATGTATAAGGAAGTGCCGAGCTATGTGGAAATCACTCCACAAAAGGAAGTAAGCCCAAAGCTTTGCGGAAAGCTTCAAACTTCTCCCTAGGCAGAGCCTTCGTGAAAAGGTCTGCAATGTTCTCCTGCGTGGGCACATATGCCAAGCTGATCTCCCCAGCAGAGAACCTCTCCCTGACATAGTGATAATGCACCTCAATGTGCTTAGTGCGAGCATGGAACACAGGGTTCCTCGCAACTGCCAATGCGCTCTTACTGTCAGTGAAGATGGTGGTGGCAGAAGACTGGCCAACACCCAAATCAGCCATAAGGCGTCTGAGCCACACACACTCAACAATCGCTGTGAAAGCTGCCCTATACTCAGCCTCACAACTGGAAGTGGCCACAGTAGGCTGCTTCTTGCTCAACCAAGATATACATGAGCTACCAAGCATGAAGCAAAAACCACTGGTGGACACACGAGTGTCATAGCAACCAGCCCAATCTGAGTCAGAAAAAGCATGCAAATCTGGCGGTAGTGATCCCCCCTTGGGATAAAACAACCCAAGTAGCCGAGTACCACTCAAGTAGCGAAAGATGCGCTTAACCGCTTTCCAATGCGTGACTCCTGGGCAATGCATAAACCTGCTCATCTATGAGACAGCAAACTGAATATCTGGCCGAGTAATGCATAAGTAAATCAAGCATCCAACAGCCTGCTGATAGAGAACAACATCAAATGCATCTCCAGCATCATGAAGACTCAATCGTAAACCTGTCTCCATAGGAGTGGCAATAGGCTTACAGTCTTCAAGGCCAAAACGCTGCAATAATGTGTCAATATATTTCGTTTGACACAAAGCCATTCCACCATCAACTTGCATAAACTGAATGCCCAAATAGTGATGCAAATGCCCCAAATCAGACATCTCAAATGAGGCATGCAAATCAGCCTTGAAATCAGCAATATGCTTCTCAAGAGGACCAGTGAGCAGCATGTCGTCTACATAGACAACAATGATCAAAAGCACATCATTAGCACGCTTAACATATAAGGTGCTTTCAGTTGGACTGTTCTCAAAACCATGTGCAATCAGATAGGCATGTATTTTCTCATACCAAGCACGTGGTGCTTGCTTTAAACCATATAACGCCTTCTTTAACCTGCACACCTGGTTTTCATGCCCTTTCTGCACAAAGCCACGGGGCTGAAAAACATACACTTCTTCATGCAAGTCACCATTCAGAAATGCTGTTTTAATGTCCAACTGATGTACATTCCAACCATGATGGGCTGCAAGTGCACAAATGCTCCGAACAGTAGTCATACGGCATGTAGGTGCAAAGGTCTCATCAAAATCAATGCCTCTTTCCTGCGCATAACCCTTTGCAACAAGCCTAGCCTTATACCTATCAACTATACCATCAGGTTTACGCTTCAGCTTGTATACCCACTTAGTGCCAATGGCCTTCTTGCCAGGAGGCAAGTCACATAAAGACCATGTACCATTCTTCATTATAGCATCATATTCAGATTGCATAGCAGCCATCCAATTTTCTGAATTTTGTGCTTCATCAAAAGAAACAGGCTCATTCTCATCACAGAGACTAGATGCAGCCATAGCATAGCAATCTGATGCAAAGGAGGTACTATGAGAGCCTGAACGAGTACGATATGACAAAGGTGCATCTAATTTGCTGTCACGCAAAGTCTGCACCAGCCATTTTGGCATAGTTTTTGCCTGTTCAATATCAGCTCTCTCATCAACAAGTGCATCATGTAAATCTGCATCAGAAATGGAATGATCTGCATCATCATATGAAACCTGCAAAGGCTGAGAAGTTGCCTCATTAGGACCAGCGCTAGCCTGTCCACCTGTAAAAAGAGGCATCAAAGTATCATACATGTCTTTGGAGCTAACAGATGTCTCCTTAGTACATGAAAGCAATGGCTGAATAGCATCTTCCACAAAGACAACATCACGGCTAACCAGAATGCGTTTAGTCTGTGGATGATACAGACGATAGCCTTTACTTTCAGAACTGTACCCAACAAAAATACATTTTACTGCCTTATCATCCAATTTTCTACGATGTTGTTCAGGCACTAATGCATATGCCAAACAACCAAAAACACGCAGATGAGCAACAGATGGCTTACGGTCATGCCAAGCCTCATATGGAGTGATAGACTGCAACACTTTCGTGGGACACCTGTTCAGTACATATGCTGCACACATGACAGCCTCAAGCCAGAAACTATGTGGTAAAGCCTGACTTTTGACCATGCACCTCGCCATCTCCATGAGTGACCTGTTCTTTCGTTCAGCAACTCCATTCTGTTGAGGTGTATACGGCACTGTACACTGGTGTTTTATCCCACGTTCAGCCAGAAATGCATTAAAATCTAAAGACATATATTCCCCCCCTCGATCAGAACGGAGGGTGCCCATTTTACATGCTGACAGATTTTCAGCCAAAACCAAAAACTGTTTGAAGCACATGAACACTTCGGACTTTGCTTTGAGTGGATATACCCATGCATGCCTGGAAAAATCATCAATGAAAGTCACGAAGTAAAGGTAATTTCCAAAAGAGGGTGTCTGCATAGGACCACAGACATCACTATGTACAAGCTGCAATTTCTGCATAGCCCGAACTGAACCATCTTTTGGAAAGGAAGAACGCTGCATTTTGCCCAAAATACAGCCTTCACAAACATGTTTTCCAGGTGCCTCAAGTTTGGGCAAAGAGGACACCATTTCAGATTTCTGCAGGCGTAACAAACTAGCAAAATTCAGATGACCAAAGCGTGCATGCCAAAGCTTTGCATCTGACATAGCCTGAGAATCATGAACTGCACATGCCGAATCATTCACAGATTTTTCATAGTCTATGAGCTTATACAGCCCACGACATAAAATGCCAGAAGCAATAATCACATCGCCATTTGAGAGATCATGGACTGTACACCTGTCATCAACGAATTTCACAATCAAGCCAATCTTGGCTAATGCAGAAACTGATAACAGGTTCTTTTTGATCCCTGGCACAAATAAAGCATCTGACAAAGTGAAAGAACTACCATCAGCAGTAGTCAGAATGATCTTACCAACTCCCTTAACAGGATAAGAGGAGTTATTGGCGCATGTGACAGTATTCCCTGTAGGGGCAGGCTCGAGTGAAGAGAAGAAACTGTGCTGCGAGGTAATATGTTTGGTTGCCCCACTGTCAAAGTACCAAACATCTGAGTCTACTGCAGACATGCACTGATCATGAGAAGATGGGTCAAAACTGCAGACAGTAGTAAACGCCCATTCTTCTTCCTGCACAAGATTTGCAGACTCTGTTTTTGGTGTAGAGGCCTCTGCAACAACCATTCCAGCCTCTTTCTTCTTTGCCTCTTTAGCAGCCAGTTTTGGACAGTTCTTTATAATATGATCATTTCCTTTACAGTACTTGCAGAACAATTTCTGCTTTTCTGATTTCTTCTCATCTTTATCCTGGTTCTTCGATTGTGCAGCATTTACAGATTTCTGCTTACTAGTACAAGAGCTCCATTTTCCTTTGCCCTTCTGACTAGCCAGGAAAGCTTGATCTGCAACACGCATAATGGACCTGTTTTGCCTGGACTGATCTTCCTGCAACAGAACAGAGACTAATTCCTCAAATGACAAGGCATTCGGATTTCCTTTCATCATCAATCGAAGAGTAGAGGCAAAACTCTGATATGAATCAGGAAGGCCATTCAGAACGGTCTGCACAAGTGAGCTATCTGGTATAACCTCATCAGCAGAAATCAATTGTTCCTTCAGGTCTTTAATCTTTGTAAGAAAACTGTCCATCGAATCACCTTCATTCATGTGCTCACTCTCCAACTGTTTTCGGAGGTAAGCAACACGAGCCTCATTCCTAGCCTGGTACAAAGTGGTAAGTGTATCCCAAGCATCCTTTGCTGTTCTGCAAGAGCGAATGTGAGGAATAATGGCACGTTTGACAGACAAAGCTATCAATGCATGTGCCTGGGCATCTCTGCCATCCCAACGAATCTGCTCTGCAGTAGGTGCAACAGAAACAGCAGCACGAACAGGAATCTGCGGAATATCATCTTCGACACCATCTTCATCAGCTCCAACACCTGTATTTGCAGTACCTGTCGTTACAGGTGTAACAGGACGTCTTTCAACACCCTGCACAATGTTCCACAATCCTTTTGCAACCAGTACATGTCGCATCATATAAGCCCATAATGGGTAGTTGGTACCATCCAACTTATCCTCAACAGCCAACATACGGAATACATCATTGCTTTCAGCCATGGCCGGTGACTAAAATACCTTGATGCAAAAAATTGACTGTATCTCAAAAAGTTGAACAGAACTGCCCAGACGAGTTCTGCTAGACCTGTAGCAGACTTCGAGACGCTTAAACTGGCGAACAGAAACTGGTATATACCTTTGGCACAAAAGGACGAAATAGCCTGCACAAGCACTGTGATAGTGCGTTCGGAGGCCGAAACGAGCTCAGATCGCGATTTCGGCACCACAAAGCGAAGCAGTTTTGATCTCGGAAACACCCTGAGTATGCTCACCAAATTTTGTGCGAATCTGAGACTGCAAACAAAGGAGTGTCGACGGCGCCCTAGAAGAAGCAACGACCTGCTCTGATACCAATTGTTGGAGTTAGACGTCTGCGGAAGCACGCGAACAGCACAAGGAAGAGGAAGAAGCTTGGAGCACAACACACAAGACTGAATGTATTACTAGAGAATGTACAAAGATAAGTAGCCCATTAGGGCAATAGGCGTATATACAAGCCGGGGGAAAAAAACCTCCTAAAGAGGGAAAAAAGTGCCCCGGCGGTCCTAGAGTGTTCACACACATCACTACCTAAATATATCAACAGTAAACTATGCAAAACTCAAGAAGTTAATTGATCACTCACAAGGCGTGAGACGACACAAGCCGAGTATTGTGAGTGTGGAATCGTGGGATTTGAGAGAGATTTTACATCTATAGGCACATAGGGTGACAAGGAGGGTACAAAGTGCACATATCCACAAAAAATTTGAATGTGGACTTCACAAAGTCCAAGTATTGTAATCGATTGAGTTTTGGTATCGCAATACCAAAATTCTTGCGTGTCGTGATACTTGGCAGGTATCGTGTATCACCGATACCTCATACTCCCTGTGTACCGCAATACCCAGGTATCATGTATTGTCAGGTTGAGTATCATCACCAACCGAGTATCGTGTATCATCGATACTTCTTAAGTATCACGTATCGTGAGAAGGTTGGTATCGTATCGTGAGGTCAAGTATCATGTATCATGATCGAGTCCAAGTATCGTGTATCATGTGAAACCAAGTATTGTATCATGGAAAATCTAGTATCGTGTATTGTGCACAAGGAAAGTATCATATCATGGGGATAAGTATCATGTATTGTGTGTCATTGCATTGCACAATCCTGTATCATGTATCGTGGTGGAATCAAGTATCATATCGTGAAAGATTGAGTATTGTGTATTGTAACAAAATCTAGTATCGTATCGAGGGGTCCAATATTGTGTATCGTCTAGGCCGAGGTGTCGTGTATCACAATATTCCAGTATCTTCTATCGTCTAGTACAAGTATCGTATATCGTGTTTGTAATCGGTATCGTGTATAATGGCATAAGGAAAGAGAGACCAGAGGGCTCTAAAGGAGAAAATTAAAATTTCTAGTGCTTAATCATTGACCAAGGTTATTCAACAGAGTTGGTAGATTACCCAAGAGGATCCAAGAACTAAGTGGTGAATGAACCAAAGATCTGAACGAGTGCTTGGGAGTCGAAGAACATAATATCATCAATGGGAAGTGTTACACATCCAGTGACTCACAAGGAGAACCTATGATGACTTTAGAAGATATGCATAGCTTAGTGCCATTGTCCAGGCTCATGTTAGTGATAGAAGGGGAGTATAGGATGTCCCTGCAATACATCTCCATTAATGTGCATGGAATACCTATCTACCTTGACAACCTCAATAGGTTTGTAGCTAGAATGAAAAATTCAGAGATTCTGAGATAGTCCCAAGACTAGTTGTGAAATATGAAGAAGGATTTTACATGGACAAATTAGGACACATATACACAGTGACTGAGCACCCATAAAGAATGAATAAGAGAGGAGAAGTTGAGGAACCAGAAAACCTTGCAAGACCCTATAGCAAAGATATGATGACCACTCCTAGGGGAAAATTAGTAATCAATAATGTGTGGGGAGGATATTTGATCCCTCAGGATGATGATTTGATTGATATGTATATGGTAAGTGGACTAGAAAAACTGATGCCAAACTGACCTATCCATTAGAGAACCTCTCCCTGACATAATGATAGTGCACCTCAATGTGCTTGCTATTATCTATGAATTGCAAGATCCAGAAGACTCATCTAGAGTTAACTACCTAGACTAGAATAAAAGGAGATATTGGACTATTGATGGCTATGAAAAGTCAAGATTGAGATATTTCGGGTTGCTTGTATCCCCTCCCCGAGATTAGGTGACCACTTCTCAGAGCCCCTTTAGGACAAAAAAGTACTGAAAACCCAACCTCAGGGCAAACCAATCAACCAAGTGTGCTAGTCAAACCACAAGTGCACTTTTCCATGCCAGGAACCAACACCAACTATTAGGCAAGCCATGGAAGTGGACATGTGAAAGACCACCTTTCCCGATGAGACCACCACAAGGAGGAGGACCACGAATACAACTAGTACGTCCTGCTATCCCCATAATCCTTTGACCACCGGAGCCAAGAAGAAGACTAAGGCCTATGCAAGTAGCAAAATGCATTAGGAATCATTACAATGGTCCTGGAGAGCCATATGATCATATTATTGAATTCAAGCAAGTGCTACACATCAAACATGTGTACGGCTTCTTTGTCCAATACGAATCGTTTGCTCTTACCCTTGTTGGAATAATACTTACCTGGTTCCAACCTTTGGACCCAAACTCTTTTGTAAATATTGAACAATTCTTTCAAGAATTCATTGGTGAGTTCACTAAGCCCGTATCAAGCACAAATCCTCTTCATTGATCCTCAAAACTTTAAGTCTGCAAACTCCTCACTAGTTGGAACACTAGGATGTTTAGATTCATTGGTGAGTTCACCAAGAGGGGTATCAAGCACAACTCCTCTTCATTGATCCTCAAACCTTCAAGTCTACAAGCTTCTCCCTAGTTGGAACACTAGGATGCTCTTGATGAGTTCACTAAGAGGGGTATCAAGCACAACTCCTCTTCATTGATCCTTCAAGCCTTCAAGTCTGCAAGCTCCTCCCTAGTCAGAACACTAGTTGGAATACACTAAGCAATGTTTAGCAAGATGCAAATCAGTTCAAGGTTATATGTGAGAGCAAGATCAAAGTAGAAGCAGATCTAAAAGAGGAACAATAGCAAAGCAGGGAAAAAGATCAAACCATTGCTACATTACAAGAGCAATACTAAAATTTCAAAATGCTAATGTTGCTCAACAGATGAACATGGGGAGAATAGTAGTGTAAAACACCAATCTAGCTACTAAGGAGACTAGGAGCTAGACCAAAAGTAAAGAACACTATTGATGCCTTGAATGACATAAAAGTTTGAAGAAAAAGTGGTACGAGTCATGAAAGAATCCAAGATCAAAAACAAAGATTTGGATCACATTATAAAGCCCTTCAATGTACCATATGGAATAATGAAAGAGTAGACTCGGCAATATACCAATAAAGTTACCAGAAAATCCAGATAAAGATGTCTAACTTCACGATAAACATTTTTACATATACACAAGAGGAATTCGATGTAGTTGATCTTGTATGGAGAAAATGCTTCTTGGAAAAGAATTCGACATCATGGGTGCATTGGCAAGAAGCACCGTACATATTGCAAGTAAAGCCATCACTTTTTCCAGTGCCTAGGCATCGACCATGGCCCATATTTTGGGAAGAACAACAAAAGGGTACCATAAATACTTAGTGGCTCAATTTTCCATTATTACCAAGTCTGCCACATAACTACTTACCTATGGTTGGATTGATAAAATTTTGGCTATCTCAACATGCTCACAAAACTGACTTAGCAATCAAGCTCACAAATAAGATATTCCATATGATACACACAATATTAAAGGTCTTCAAGCATGTAGAATAAACTTTTCTAGAAATTTTTTGGCATTAATCAAGGAGTGTAACGGTCAAGCAAAAATTGGTTAGGATTTGGTAAACTTTAGCCCTAATACCCTTTATGGTTTTCTTTAGCTTAGTAGGTTTTTAAATGTTTAAGAATTTACCTTTAGGTGCTAAAGTTTCTCGAGTAGGGAAATGACTAAAGAATATCTGCTAAAGATAATGCTTAAGACTTTACTAAAGAAAACTGTAAAGGGAATGGTTTTTTGTTGCCCAAACCCTTAAGGTCCTAAAGTTTCTCGTTAGGAAAATGGAAATTAATGCACCTAAAGGGAATGCTTAAGCTTTTACCATGAAGTAAAGAAGGGAAGACCAGGCACTAAATGCACTCACTTTTTATCTTTCCATTATGTCAAGCTAATTAACTATTATGGCATATTACTCGCGCTTAATGTCTTTGTCGAGTCCATACCTCTAGAACTTTGAAGAAGCCTTCTTCATATGATTTTTTGAAATGGACTCTGAGGTCTTTTTGAAAATTTCAACGAATGTAAATGCCTAATTTGTAGCATACAAACTCAAATTTTTTGCCGACCATCATCAAGCTCCACATGATGGAGTCAAATCAGCTCAGTGGAAAGAGTTCATGATCAGATAAGCTAACTTGCTCAACCAAACGGAGCAAAAAGTATACCAAAGATACATGTGCTACCATCAAAAGCCTGTCAGGGACAAGAGTTTAGGAGGAGGAATGTGTGAAGGGAGAAACAAGTAAAAGGAAAAGAAGAAAAAAATCAAAAAACAAAATAATTCATTAAGCTTTGCACTCTGCCGAAAGACCCATAGGGGCAAACATCATACTAAAATAAGACACAAGCTGAAGGAATGCAACAAGTCCTCGAGGATGTAAACAAAGAAATTCAAATAGGACCTTTGAAGCACCACCCTGCAAGTTATGGATGCAATTCTAGCCAATGGTGGCATGTGTGGTCAACACAATAATACAATAGACCCTAGTGAATGAAAGTTAAGAATTATCAATGGGAAAAGAGAAGCATCAGAGGATGAATATACATCATTGTAGGTATATGAACTTTATTGTGAGGGTTTTGCATCTGCAGTCATTGGAATCCTATGAGAACAAATAGAGGGATCCACTCCTTTAATATCTTTATAAGTCCAAGCAAATACATCTCTATATTCTTGAATCAGCTCTATGAGTTCTTGCTCTTCTTCTATCAATACATCCTTACCTATATATGTGCATCTCTCTTCTTCATCTTCCATCGTTACTAACACCTTTTTAGTTTGTTACTTATTGTCATAAGCTATTCCATCCTGAGACTCTCTCTTAGGCATTTGAATAGCTATTTTTCTTTCTTCAACTTCATACCTTTTGAAATGTTTACGTACTTCAAATGATTCATGATGTGGATCTTCCTAAACTTTGGTTTTCTCCACTTTAGGTTTTTCTTGATACTTTTCTATGGCTAGTACATTAATGTTTACTTTAGTATCTTCTTTTTCTATTTCTCTTAGATATTGTTCTTTCAAATCAAGTTCATGTTCCATTTCTATGACTTCATACTCCTCTCTCCATTCTTTTTCCACCGATTCTCTCGCTTCCACTTCTTGGAGGACTACCATGTACATACTTAAAACATATCCTTCCTCATCTACAAATTCATTCATAGTCAAAACTTCTTCATGCATACAAACATCAAGGGTGGCGATGAAACCTATAGTCTTGTTGCAAAGATGACAACCATAAGAACTCTCATAGCTATTGTTGCATGCAAAGGTCGGAGATTGTCTCAATTAGATGTGAAGAATGCATTTTTAAATGGTTATATTTCAGATGAAGTTTACATGGAACAACCAGATGGTTTCAAAGATCAATTTTATCCAAATCATGTGTGCAAGCTCAAGAGAGCCTTGTATGGCTTGATGCAGGCCCCAAGGGCA